>NNCF01126592.1:257864-375098 GCA_002313205.1 Laupala kohalensis | reverse complement strand
ACCTCAGAGGTCTTTGGGTTTCACAAGTTGAATGAGAATGGTAGACGGGCACGGGTAGCGAGCGGGATGGCGCAGTCGGTAGGCGCATGAGCGCGCAAAGCTCAAGGTCCCGGGTTCGATCCCCGGTCTCGTCTCCCATTTTCATTCGACGTAACATGTTTAATCTGTTACCTAGCGGTGAGGTTCACCGCAATCTAAGAGATTTCTATGATATTGTGTTGTTATAATTTTGCTACATTTAACTCAACTGACAAGTCGACAAGTTAAAAAATCATTTATTTTTTTAACATAGTAAAAATAATGAAAATAAGTTAATCTTTTATTTCATGTAACTAAATGACGAATACCAATTTATTTTTCTCTTTGACGCACGTTGAAGGACGAATATCCAATTATTCTTTTATCTGACGTAAATGAATGCCAAACACAAAGTTATTCTTTTATTTCACAAACATTGAATAACGAAAGGGTAAACTAGGGTAAAATGTGAGTTTTTGAATTTTCTTCTCCACTATATCACAAGAACTGAGACATCATATTCGCTTTTGTATGCCTACATTAATTTACATATCTAGAAACAGGTCCTTGGGTTTTTCGATGTTTTATTTTTATTATGTGCAAAGAGGTTCCTTTTCAGGTTTTTGTCGTTAGCGCTAACAACATGGTAGATTACTTTCACAATATCTCACGAATACTTTGCGATTTTTGTACGTAAATGTTGCTAAATGTACGTAAATGTCTAGGAACCAATTTTTGGAATTTCCCACATTTTCATGGGAAAGAAGGCATAAAATTATCAGGTGCATTGTCGTAACTGACTGGCACATCAATCTATTCAGGTGAATTAGAGAGAAATATGTTTTTTCAAATTCTCACTGTAATTGATCGTGATATCATCTCGGTTTTCGTACGTGAACGTAGTTAATTAAAATATAAAGAAACAGATTTCTGAGTGTTTATATATTTCGCTTTTAATGATTGCTAAGAAGTGGACATGCTACCAGAAGCTAGTCGTAAGCGCTTATGTCTTGATATTCTAGTTTCGCTATATTTCGCGAGCAGATTGAAATGTGGTCAGTTTTTGTATGTATATGTTGGTATATCAAATATGAAAAAAAGTTTATGGAAGTTTTGATAGTTCAATTTAAAATTCGTGAAATGGAGTGAAATTTTTGTTACGTTGCTCTAAAGTACAGACTTATTTACCGAAGCAGAGAGAAAAGTATGAAAGATAGGAAGACGACGGGATGTTTATGTATTGCAAATGCTCACAAAAAGATCTATCGCACGATAGATTCGCTTTTTACGCTATATCGCACGAACTAATTGAAGTACAATCTAGATTTTTGTAATTGAAGATTGTTTAATAAACTTATTTTTAGTTTCGAGATGTCTTTCCATTTTTATTTAATATGGGCGAACCGGAAAGAAAATATTTCTTGTGTTTTCCTTTATGACTGACATTCGTCGAATTAGAGGAAAAAATACTTAAAGATATAAATCTGTTATTTTGATGGGATGTTATTTTGATGGGATATAGTCTCACCGGAGTTCTTCAATTCGACATTTCATGATGGTCAATAAGTCGGGCAAGGAATTAAAAATTTTCGGTACCATTGAACTCGACACTTTGTACGTGACCTAATGGCTTGCTGCCCCGCCGCCCAACCTATGCTAACCGACCTACAAACCGCCAATGGATTTCGTGAGTTACTTACTGGAGAGTTATTTTTAAATGTTTTTTTTATGTAAGTATGTATGAATCTTGTTTCTGCCACCTAAAGACCACGAATGATGGGAGCTAGTAAGGTTCATTTTTTTGTGTGAGTTTTCTCACTAGACACTTCGTGAATTTTACCGACATCGGAGGAACAGCGTCTAGATAGGATCCAGATTGCTGTATCCGAATATTATAACTGCGGTTGTTAGTCGCAGAGGGCATTTTTAGCCGCAGAGGGTGAACTTTTCATACATCACAGCTATTTAAACTGAGACATGGAAATGAAAAGCTACAAATTTTATCTTGCCCCAACTGGGAATTGAACCCGGGATGACTTGGTGACGAGCGATCACGCTGACACCGAAGCCACGCAGGGAAATTTAAAGTGCTATTAATTGAGCATTTTTATTTTTATTCCTATTATCTTATAATTTTTGAATTCCACACATAATTTCAATAAAAATAAAACCAAACACGACGTATGTATGACATAACTGAGTTTTAAGCTTCTTTTTTTACTTATTCACGTAGTATATAGAAAGTATTGTAATCGTGAAATGCATTCTGTCAGGAAATTTTGACGGAAATACCCGCTTCGGGAGTCCGTGATTCCGAAAAAGTGGTGTGTAGAATTCCACTTGTAACTTTCCTAATTCCTTCATAAAACAAATATGATTGAAAGGAAAATAATATATTTTGATTATCGTACAAGAAAGAGCATCAGTTTTCGACAGTGCACTATTTCTAGGCACTTGGTTTTTGAACTAATTAACTTTTTTCTAAATCGTGAAAAGTGCATTTTATGCATTTTATGACGGGAAAGAAGCAATAAGACATCTTTCAAGTAGTAGTTTCGGTTATTCATCCGAATACCACAAATTAAACGACTAGCCCCGAAGAAAGATTTGATTGAACTTCGATATTTCTTCAAAATATTTTTATCAATCATGAAAGTTTTCTATTATCTTTAGAATTAGAGTGTTTTCTTATAAATTGCAGCTTCTATGGTTGGATTTCTGTTAGTAAGGTATAAGCAGCTGTTGACTACAAGTGCGCAATTTTCCACATGTTTTCTGGGGTCGACATATAAAATTAAGAAATATAAGAACAAAGGAAATTGCACTGAACATTTCTACGCCATTGATGTTTAGAAGCTTCTAGAATTATCGAGCAATTCTCTGAGACTTACGTTTCCAAATCCAGTCACTGTAGGTGTTTAACACTAAAAATATATCCTAGTTTGATTCATGTTTTGGCGTTGGGATGGATAAGGACGGTCCACATTGCTGATAATATACCCCTAGCATCCCTAAGGTAGTGGTGGGAATGAAGGACAGGTAAACATAAAAAAGACCGATATTTGTGTTGAATAAATCATTTTCGGGACCGCTGAAGTGAAGTGACTACCTTATTGCCAGATAAGTACACGATCACCTCTATAAGGAATAAACATCCTTTGAGTTGGGGGTGAGGAGTGAAATGTAAACATAATCGAAGTGGCCGATATTAGTGTTGAGATCATCGTTCTCGGGGCCACTGAAATTTATAGGGACACTCTCGAAGACGTCAAAGTCCACAATCAGCCCGTGTAATCTCCAGCAACCCCAGAGAAGTGGGTGCTATGAAAGGAATATCGAACATGACATCCCAGTGACGAGTCCATAATTTTCGGCGTCGCTGAGTTGATAGTGAAATCCTGATATCGTTTGATTCTGAACTCAGCCCTCATGAAACAAATACACCACTAGCACCCCTTGGGGGTGGGGTGGAAATGGGTTTATGGATAAAAATAATTGACAACTAATATTGAAATATTAAAAAAATATAAATGCATCGGGTACATAGTTTTAGGGTTGACGAAATGTTTCAACAACCAATGCTGTTATATTCGAGATATCACATAGGAGCACTACATTCAGAGCTGGAGGCGGAAAGAGTAAAACGTAAAAATAACGTAAAAAGACCGATATTAGGGTCGAGTCCATGGTTATTGTGTATATTGAGCTGATGAATCGTATTTCCAATGGCATTATGTACCCTTCAGACCACATGAGGTGCATGACGTTCCTAGAGGTGGGGATTGGGAAGAACGTGACACAAAAACATATCAAAAATGTCCGCTAACAAAGGATTGTACAAAATTTCACCCCTAAGTGTGAAATGGGAAATTGGTGTTTTCTAAAAACTTTTCATGAATTACATCAGTGAAAATAAGGGATTGAGGGTGTACACCAATACTAATACAACCTCCAACATTAATGAATATCATTCTGAGTTGATACCAATGAGGATATGAGAAAAAAATAAAATTGGAGACATATTACAGAGTATGCGCGAGCAAATGCTGCGAGTATTCAGCTAGTATTATTAAAAATTCATTCATGTTGATATAAACAAAATTGTTACGAGTAAATATCATTGGTATCGTTTTGAGGTCCAGACATCATTACTACTGGCTCATTCATTTTCGACACTGTTGATTACTGATGCAAAAAAATTAGTTACTAAATTTGAATATTTTAGCAGCAGCTCGATAACTTTTAACTTAAAAAAATACCAGGGAAACGAGAAGGGAAGGGAATAACGAAACTGTAGGCTCATATTTCAACAATTAAAAGAAATAATTGTTGAATCCATTCTAGAATTTTTATCATTTTCATCGTGCTGTTGAGCCATTTTCCTTCGTATGACGACAAAATGATACCGAACATAATTTGATGGAAATTCAATGTACATTACTTCGGTACAGGAATGTTGCGTTCTGAAAATGCGCTGTTTTCAAGGTATAGGCGAAAAACTGAAGAAAAAAAAACATTGATAGAGAAGAAACTTATTTTTTCCTTGATTTACTTCTTTTCGTCACCTAGTTACTAGACTTGAAAAATGTGCATTTGATGCCCCTAAGGTTGTGTTTGGTATCATTTTTCATCATTTTTTGTTGTAGATTTCAATAGTTCTAAAACAACAACTCAATTTTTATAATTAAAAAAATAAATTTTTAGGTGCACGGCCAACTCCATTGACGCATTACTGAAAGAACTGCCCAACGGTCCCATTGACTCGGGATTCACATGGCGGGCACAGGTAGACCCGTGTAGACCTAATCCTTAAGGAAGTGTCGAGTTTAATGGTGACATTATCCTTTTACCTGATGCTCTGTGGGGTTTAAGTACGCCCAGTCTCACTAGGAAATGGTGTGTGGAAATTCCTATTTTAAAGGGATGATGTAGTTTGAATTGTGCTTCAACAAGTTCTTCACATTTTTGCGAACAGTCATGAAATAATTAAGGCGTCATCATGAATTTTTGTATGTAAACGTGCAATGTTTGTCAACAATAAATTACGACGAATAATAAATCGTATTACAACAACAAAATTTCCCCTGCCAAATGCGGAAGAGCTAGCTACATAATATTGTATGGATGTTAAGAGGTTTATGAAACCGCTTAGCAACAACATCAAAAACTTAGCAACGCACAAATTCCCTTGGTTATTATAAAATGATTCTAAAAATAAATTTAATTCATAAAATGAAGTCTTTCTGAAAAACTAAAAATAATGTATGTGATAGCAAATTTTGATAAGCAACTTACGATTTGGAAGTTATTCAAAGTGGGGTGGGGGAGTGCAATTTTGGGGGGGTGTTACACCTTTTTTGGGGTGTGTGTACGTCATAAGGTTTGAGGGGGGGCACCCCTACAGTAGCTATTCCGGAACGCCTGAGTGTAACCCCAAGGTCAACTCAGGTAAAAATAAAAGCATTATTTGGATCCCAGGACTTTCCCAATCCCCCCTCGTAAAGTATGAGTAAACCGGAGAGCGCCATGTTTTAGAATTGTTTTATTACATGTCTTTTTTTGGCGATGTATGGGCTATTTGTCCTCCTCTTCCATCTAACCTTGACTTGGGGTAGGGAATTGGGAAGGAGGGATGTTGGGAATCGTCTAGTTTAGATGCCTCCCTACTAACTCGTTGTCATAAAATTAGTTAGCTAGCATTGTTAAATTATAATAGTTCATTGTGAATAAACAGCACTAATAACTAATTTTTATTGTCTTATGGTGAGGTTCAGGCCATGAGACCCGCTCTTTCACCTAACCGTGACTTGGGAATTGGGAAGGAGAGGAGTTGGGTTACTTACCTTTTGTATTTTCAAGTAACAAATAAAGCATAAGTAACTAATGTAACTACATAATCATTACTGATTTTACTTAAATCATGACATCATCTCTCCATATGAACCGAACTGGGGCCCAAATCATGCCCAGGATTTGCAGTCCTTTCCAAACGTTTTCCAGTGGTAATTACTGGAGTAATTCCAGTGGTAAATGCGGATCTATGCGGCTCACTGGATGAATATGAAATATTTGCTGGGATTTGAAACGAACATTTCAATAGTGAATTAAGAGAAAAATTCACAAATCTCACTCGAAACCTCGCCTTACAATTCCACGACGTGGACTTCACACTGCTTCGGCTGGAACGGAATGAACCATACTAAATACGAAACGGTGCTCTTCACGCACGGTGTCCACATTTCCACTTTCTGGCGATCTACCATGATCAACCATGATCATCTCCGTCAATATTGAACTAAATACTCAATTTGTGTGGAACGTTATCCGTAGGATTCAAGGAGTAATCTCGAAGACTAAGAATGATTGTTACCATCATCAAAATTTATCCGATGTGACGAAAGAAGTTTAATTTCAAACATAAATTAAGTCTATCAACTTCCCTTATTACAGAAATTTCTCTCCTGAAACACGGACACTTTTATTACACACCGTAATTAGCTGTGACGTGTATCATCCATGCTCTGTGGCATTTTTTTTTATCAGGACTTCATCTGCAGTACCTACTGTGTGAAAAATAAATAATTCCATATCTTCGATTGCACACATGAAATCGAGATCTATAGCTTATCTCCGGTCCTCAATATGAAGATGAATTGATGTATGCCTGTGTTGAACGTGAATCTGGGAGAGTTGGTAGCTTCATCATCTTACGTAGTAGTACGCAATTGTGACTACGTAGTAGCGTGTTCGATCCCTTCATACTTAGGAACCGAAGAGCGATATGCCCTGGGGTTCTGTTTCTCAAATTCCCCGGCAACCCGACATCATTCCTTCCCACTTCCTTCGCCCAATTCATTTGGTTTGGTGAAAGAGCTTGCTGATGGCATAAAATAAGACATAGTATAATAAATAAAAATAGAAGTTATAATGTTGCGTGGGAGTGTGAATTCGCTCTGCGAAACCCAGATGTCAGGGTCGTGTGACTTCTGTGAGCTGTCACATATTCGCCGTTGATTCGTCTTGGCGTACTCCGAGTTTTCCGCGATGTTGCTAAAGTTTCATACACGTGTTGGTTGCATATTGAGAGAACTATTCTTATTTTCTAATTCGTTTTATGACGAGCTTCGTCGTGTCACTTGCAATGTAATTCAATTCTCTCCTCGTCTGCGTCATCTCCGATGAATGAGAGATCACCGAAGGAACAGCGGTGAGCAGTCAGTGCGTGGGCAGATGGGTGAGCACTTGAATAAATGAGGGCGGCGTCGGGGCGGACGCGTGACGGAAGCAGACGGTGAGGGTTAACTCGACAGGACACAGACACCCGCATCCCCGATTGCGTCTTCCCCGCTCGCCCCCCCGCCATCTCGCGAAACCTCTGCACGCGCATGCCCATTCAGGCTGAGAGATAGTCGGGGCATTTTGCAGAAATACATTTCGCTTTCTACAACACTTCACCATTCGAGCTGAAAATGCAACGACATTTTATTGCATCACGTTTATTACGACGCTTGCAGAAATATCTATGCCGGAGCTTTTAGCAGTTCTGGAAGAAGGACGCACCATCAGCGTTCTATTACATTTCAATATGAGGACCTCCAGAATGATAGAAAACATTTTGTGGACGTGTAGAATTTAATAGAAATGGTCATTTTGTAATGAAATTTATTTACATGAATCGATGATCAAAGATTCGCTCTAGTGACCAATTTGACTATATTCACAACTCAAATGAGAATTTAGAAAAAGTGGTATTTTGAGAATATTATTTGATGTGTTTTAAATCAAATATAAGAAAAAAGGCAAATAGAAACTCAATACATTTATACATAAATAATCGCCCGTGGGCTAATGACATTTTCAACGCCCCTCTTCCAAACTTCACACCATATTTTTAAGAGAATATATATTGAATTGAAAAAAAATTATATTTTATTGTAATAGCATGTATTATGGAATGACAACTACAAATTTATTATATTAACGATGGAAGTGTTTATATTCGTATTTAATACACATGGGAACAAACCTATTTCGTTTTTCTCAACTCCCTGATGTTCAATAATATGTTCAAGTGAAATTGAATCGTGATTCTGAAGTAAATGTGAACTAGGTGCTTCAAATTCGTCGGTCTTGACACCTAGTAGTGGCGGTTGGGGGGGAGGGGGCTAAGGGGCCTATAGCCCCCCTATTCAACCTGAACTCTCTAAAGATAAAGGTATACTTTGCCACTTTAAGCAACTAATAAATTTGTTTACTATTTAATATTGTTAATTATCTATTTGATGAGTTGATGTATTTTATTCAAAAGATACTGTTTATAAAATTTGTGTTGCAAAACCATGATTTTCAAAGAGAAATGCTCTCCAGATTAACTCCCCCTTGACTATGGTCTAGATCCGCCACTGACACCTAGTGCACGACAGATACGTTTATACTCTTCTCAAAACTGAAAAAATTGTAATCAGCCTACTTAAGAACCTGAAGGAGCAAACATAAAACTGCTTCTTCCAAACTTTCAGCGAAAAAACAACCTATGATTGGATTCGAATTAGTGACCATAAGTCCAACGGAAGCCTGCTGAACGGATGGATCTTAGTGCTGACCTTTCATCCTGTAGGACAAGGTTTCGCTGTTGTTTTTTGTTTATAGACTACAGTGACAACAGTAGTTTGTAAAGAAATAAAGTGGTGTCATTTATAAATCTAAAATAGTAATAACTTACTTATCGTTCATCAGGTGCTTTGTCTCATTAAATTCAAAACTTAGAAACTTGGGAAGCAAAAATCATTACAGTATAAGTACTTTAAGTTACCGGTAATATTCAAAATACTTACTTGGATACTCCAATAACATTGCACAGATTTAAAAATGTACTAAATTGTTAATTGAGGTTTAATTAGTCATTTTGATATACTTTTAGTCATTAATAATACTTTTTTCACAGTCTTAAATTCAGGGAAAGACGAATTAAGAACCAAAACGACCCAATCCGGCGAGTGGAGGTTGGTCGGGGGTGGCGGTCACCAAGGTCACAGAGGTCGAGACTACACCGGTGGTCAATTATATGGAGCGTGTGAATAAGCCATTTTCCAAACGCTCTGAGTTTCTTAACTGGCGACCCTACAAATAAAATTTCTCTTCCATCTATTTTGCGCAGACCTGCCATTGAATGGTCTAAAGCAACGCTGTCCAACAACAAAAAATGCGGGGAATTTTCGATACACTTTCGATCAATCGGACTGGCACAGGTTTGGCACAATGTTTCCCGACGAATAAAACTAATGGGTCATATTTATTTATTTGTGACGCGATATTTGGATTCTCATCAACAAATTTATATTTCAAGGAGGAAAAATTAAATAGTATATTTTTTCTATTTAAAAAAATAATTTTTAATATTTAGTATAATACAATATTTTCATCTTGTAATGTATGACGGGGTAATTCCAAACACAATTTTCTATTTCTCTCACAGGACATACCACGTCAAATATTAATTATGACAGCTTAAATTTATAAAAATAAAGTTGTATATCTCAGCGTTTGAAGAAAATTCGATGTAAAATGTATTGTGACNGCCCGAGAACCGCCAGTTGGACAGCCGCTGGTCGAAAGAAAAGTGTTAATTTGGTAATAGAATAAAAATATTTTCCTTAAATTGTCAGAAGTGTTGTCGAAACTACAAATTACTTGTTTGAAGAAAAACGTTTATTTCAGTATTTCTTTTTTAGTAAATACAATAACGAAACCTGCAGTCTGTTTTTTGGACTAAACGTGCTCATTTTCATCAGTCCTATTTATATTATCTCTGTTCTTAAACGGATAGTCGCTTGTGGGTATGGAGAGTAGTCTCAGCAAGTTCTCGCAGGGATTCGCCTGACGCGCTCTGCTGCGTCATTCAGGGCGCAGTGGTCTGGGAAGGGGGGATGAGGTGATGACCGCGTGATTCTTGTGCGCGCCTTCGCGCCCGCCGTTCCGTCTTTCAGCGTGTGTCTGTTTTCGTCGTGTTCGTCTGAAAAGCTTCACTTTTGGAAAGGTAGAGGGGTGAAGGGGCGAGCGCGGCCCTTTGCAAAATTTAATCCCGCTCGCTTCCTGGATTCGCGCCACCGCACGGCGGGTGGAGGAGGAGGAGAGGGAAAGTGTTTTCTCTGCGGAGAGCCAACCGAGCACGCGCCGTGGTTCTCGTGCTGCAGGTCGAGAGTGACGTAGGAGAAGGATGTCAGTGGTATTTGGAGATGTGGCATTTTAAATTGTAATTTTGCTTCACTATAATTTCCCGGAACTACGGGAAGCGTTCTCTATCGTTCTCCATCGAATCGATTTGGTGGTATCGAGAGCTCCAAACAACAAGCACTAAATGACAGTGCGTGTCACGTTGTCAGTCAATCTGTTCATTTGATCTTCTTGGAGATCAATGGAGATATCCATTCGATGGAGAATGTTTTTTCTATTTATATTCGAATTCATCACAGATGTGATCATAGTAGATGTGAGGATGGGAATCTAGTTCTTGGGTTCTCTCGTTTAGAGGACCGTTAACGGTGTGTTTTCACTGGTCATGTCGAGTGGTTGCAAGGGTGAAACTCTGCTCCCACCACTGCGCTTCGGGTGACTGCAGACGCAGGGACAGAGGCAGCAGTTTAAAGTCCCATTTCCACGAGCAATAAAGTTTGCGACATTTATGTCGAGAGAATTGGCAAAGGTGTCTTAAGGCGGCTCCACATATTCGCTATTCGGCGAACTCCGAGCAAGAATGACGGCTCGTGTGGATAGGTTGCTTGCTATTCGTCGCATCACGAATATCGGTGCCCACCTTTTCCCGCAGTGTGTCGGTCTTTTGAGACACATGAAAGGAAGCCGAGCATAGGTGAATTGTCACGAATGACCTGTTCGTGGTACTGTTCAAATATTCGTGCTTTTACGAATACCAAGGAGCGCGAGAGTACTAGTCGATACGAGCATAAGAGTCGATACGGGTATTATTACGGGTATTTAGGAGTAGATTTCAAGATATTTATAGTAAATAATCGCTGAAAAAACTAATTATTTATAATTTTTCTCCTTATCGTGCAAAGTAGTAAGTGTTTTCAGTAGTGATCAAATTGAGAAATTGGGAGTAATAAAGTTGTGATGGAGTAACTTATTTATTATCCCCAACGTAGTCATACGCAGTTTGCAACTGCTTTTTGACAATAAAATTTATTTGATGTGTGATTTAAACCACAAACATTTCTATTAACTTTATTTCACTAATTTATTAAGCGTCCTAAAGTTTCACAGTACTGCTATATTAGAATTATCTATTTTTTAAAGTAGTATTAGCATATTTACACGATCGAATCCATGCATGGGCGAGGCTAGTGAAAAAATAAAAAAATAATACTATTATAAAAATAAATAATACAAATATTACATTCAAATGTAATGAATGATTGAATGTTTTTTTAATAAATAAATAGAGTGGGATGTTGTGGAGACACAAATTAAGATAGTTATATGGTGTTGATTCTTTTAGAGTTAATAAAAACAATAATAATTATAAGATCCTTAAAATTGGAGGAAACCCATTACTATAGCCAAATCCGTACGGAATAAAAAATAGCTTATTAATGATTTAATTTCATTGATGGCATGAAGATTAGATAAGATCCATTTACTTTACTTAACATTTCACAAGAAACAACTACATACGCAGCAGAATGTGAGATTACTTCATATTCTCTCTCCATAACCTCTAATCACTAACACGAATATTCGTCGTTCCCAGAGCGAACACGTGCTCGGCAAAATGCTAAGTCTGGATCAGTGTGCTCGCCAATAGGCGAATACTCGGGAAATACCCCGAGCAAGTGCTGTTCGGTTGCTCGGAGTTCGCCGAATAGCGAATGTATGGAGCCGCTTTTACATGAGCCGCAATTTTTCTCGCAAGTTGCTCTCGGAAAGCAAGGGCGTCATCATATACTGGTTGATCTCGGACACTCATGCTGGAAATTTGTCGAACGTGTTTACACTAGCAACTTTAATGTCGTCAGAGAACGCGTTCGGAGCAGAAAATGGCGTCGTGTTGAGGAGAATTGGAGTAGTGAATAAATTTTTTGGCAAAGCTGTGTGATCAAGTGAGATGTAGTTGTATTGATTTAAATAACGACAAAATAAGAAGAAAAAAGGAATGTGTGGGTGAGGGAATGAGTTTTCCACGTTATCCTATGCGAGTCATGATTCTAAATATAATGTATATGTCTCGAATTTTCTCACGCGTTTTTACTTTCTCATGTACGAAGTATACAGCAAGTATTGTAATCGTGAAAATAATTGAAAGCGAGATTTCGACGGAAATATCCGTTTTGGCGATCCCTGATTCTGAAAAAGTGGTTTTCAACATAACGTTCGCCCGTCTGTCCGTCTGTGCGCAGCGATTCTGAGTAAACGGATGAATCAATTTAATTCGTATTTTGTATTTACGGTAGAATTTTCGTGTTGTCGATGCATGTGCTCTAGTTTTTTACTTTTAAATAAAGGGTACTTCACATGAAGGTCTAAGTTATTCTTTCGAATGTTTCTCAAAAAACGACTAGTATGATTTTGCATAAAATTTCTGTTCGTGAAGTACAATTAGTATTCATTACATCCGCATTAGCGGTATTTCGCTTGAAAATTTGGTATAGGCGAAGTAAAATAATTTCTCTCTGCTATACTTACAAATTATTTTACTGTTTCAAGAAGCTTGAATAATATTTAACGGTGTAAATGGACCAATCAGACGTAGAATACACTTCTTTAAAATTTGTTCTGCCTAAACAACCTAAATTACATTTTAAGCTGGCTGTGTGGCGCAAGTGTCTGCTCCTAGTATCCTCGAATACTCACGTTAAGATCGTAGGTTCAAGTTCTCTCGTCAGAACGTTTTTTCTGTTTTATTATTTTTTAATTTTTGTCAATGTGATGTTCCGCCTGCTTGTACATATGTACTGGTTTTATACATTTTTTAACAATTAATTGATAACCTTGTGTTCATTTTGTTTTACATGATTATTTATTCACAAAGTATTCACAAAAGCACTGGACTGGCACAAGAAAAATACTCCGGTACATACATTACATGACTTCAGACTCATGTATATCATTTTCATGAAACTAATTTCGTTAATTTGATCGAACAGATTTTTTTAGTACATGAGACGAAAAATTTATATTTAATTAAAAAAACCCTTTTACATCTACACTCAGAATTAACGTGAATGTTTATTTTATACGAGTATAATGTAAAATAAAAGTGTTTACATGAATCATAATAAATACTACTAACTACGTACTATAGTAAATACTATGTTATTTAATAAATACATACCATACAACACGTACTTAACCTCCACGAATAGCCCCACTTGAGCGGTACAAAGAAACTTGCAACCAAAATGTCGCTGAATCTTTCACGTGGGTTCGAAATCAATCTTATATGACCAGAGAGAATGGATCTTGTTTACACGGACTTGCTTCAACGCTCTCTGACAGATGGTCTGGCAAATTCAGAACTGTCCGAGAGACTCTCAGACTCGTTTACACGGGGGAGACATCAACTCGTGCAAGTTATGTCGACATATTTCTTGCTCATGGAAACGACGTTTTATAGACGAAGCGTGTCTGTGATTTGGCACTTCGACCCCCGTCGCAGCGCTAATTGCTTTTCCGCTTGAATTTTGACACCTGGGAATTCGCGAAGGTGCCTCTGTGACACGGCGGAAGCGGTGTGGTATAGGCGTCGGTGTTTTGGGAAAATCAAGAAATTGAAGCCCTTCATCACCTCTACGGTTGTCTGAATGTTTTTGCGCTTATCTTTCCTTCGAAGATCCGTTATTTCCTTTGTGCATTCAGGAAGACGGAGCAATGATGGAGGGAATATCTGAATCAATACGGAAACTTATGAATGCCAGAACGAAGATATTAATTACAAGAGAAAAAACTGATTAAAAAGAGAAAGATTTTTATCTGATTTCCCATTGTAAGCGATCGTGATTAATCCGAGAAATGCCGAACCGTCCATTTCCTACTCGGTTTGATGCAAGTTTATTTCATTTCCGGCATAGAAGTTGCCTTCCGGCGTCTACCACGAAACCCTTTGTAAGAGATGACTTTGATGTGTCATTGGTGAACAAACGAATCAAAAGGAACGAGTTAGTTCAGTGAGTAGTCCTCCCCAACCGTTCCTTTTGGTGAACGGTCGTTCTTCGTTCACCTAAATATTACAATAAAATGGTTAGCTTGCTCTAGTTATCCCAGAAAATTGAGTGATATCGTAGAAAATATATCGGTTCCACAATGGCAAAATCTCATAATTTGTGGATTTAATCAGGATTAACAAATATTAAACTCAGCTAAAATAAAATATAATATATGAAATAATATAAACCAATAATAAAATATGAAATAACATTGATATAATAGAACATAAACTACCTAAATATTTATATGCTGGCAGCTGAAAACCATTCAAAATAAATATTGTGTTCAGCCGATCTAAAGGTCTTTCGATATATTTAACAGTACTGGACTTAAGAAACCAATCAAAAGACACTTTTTGAATTCATTATTTTCTAGGAATATTATATATAGTTTCACAAGCTCGAACAGATAATCAAATAGTATCGTTTTTTACCCAATCATTTTCCTTAAAGTCTTCCAATATAACCATTCATCGTCACCATAAATAGTCTAGAACCGACCTTTCAGATCGTAAAAATCCTCTCCGAAACGATAATTGGCCGTTCCTATGAGTTTTTTGTCCTTACGAGTCTACTTCGGTCCTTCAAGAGTCTCCTCGCTCCATTCAACCCGATCGTTCCTTCGAGACGAATCGTTCGTAAGTCCGACCTTCGTTCCTACTCTCAATACCGTTCACGAGTCCGAAACAGTTCAATCGCTGTGCTATGTTGGTAGTACCAACACACTTGAACGATATGAATGAACACTCATGAGCAACTAGTACGTACGTTCCTCGCTAGGGAACCGCTAGGAACCATTTTCGTACGTGCTCATTCATAGAAGCACGTCGGCAAAACTGGTAGACACCGAAAACAAGCTCCGGCACACCATCTTTCTACGTGTTTGTACCCTGAGATTCTGTGATATGCGAGAAATCAGAATATCTCAGATTCCGGGAAACCACAGATTCAGTAATCCACCCCGGGGAGTCTGAATGCGTCTTCAATTTCCCCGAAATCTGTCATGATAGTAAAATAATATGTGAAATACGAGAGTAATGCGTATGCAAGGAATAATACTACGATAATTAATTCCGACAAATTATGAATACATTAAAAATAATTACTTCAGATGTAAGTTTATGTGAAATTGGATGGTCAGATTACTATCACAAGTTTCTCGGTATTTTTTTAATACAAACAACGACGATTCAGAGTGATTTTAATCCAAAAAGAAAAAAACAAAATAGTTTTGCCAAGAGCGAGGGGTTGAGTGGAAAAAAGAAGTAGCTAAGAAAATTTGATCGGGATCCAATCGGGTTAATCTGAGTAGTATGTAGAAGAACGGTTTGCTCGGCTTTTCTATTCTCAATCCGCTTTATTCAGTCGAAAATCCAGGGCATGGGAGCAATCCGTGATATCCATGAATCCGAGGGAGGGGACGAAGAATGCTAAGTGTAAGGGATTTCCTTCTCATTTTTCATCTCACGTTCGGCAATCAAACGGTGATAAATGTTTGTTGCGTGTTTCCTCTTCGAAATGAGCAAAGCCTTTACATTTTGTTGGTTGATGAATGCGCGAAAACGAAGTATCCAGGGCTCGTGTCACTTTGACCGTCTAAACTCGCAATGTGGTTTTGTGCGACCTTCTGTCGCGATATATCGTCTATTGAAGAGTCCGGACGTCGAAACATCAGTGCGGATGGATTCGTCATTCCTAGAGATACTCCTCAGTGAATGCTTCTGCTCTTTGCGGTCTCTTGTTTGTTCATTGGGGAATTGAATGTTATGAGACTAAGACTAATTGTCTTCCTGCAGGATGTAGGCGAATGTACCTTAACGCGGAACGGTCGAATTGCGCACCTGGAAAGTGGAATGCAAGGATTAACCCCGCTAATAGGGTCGAGTTGCACACTCTGGTTGCTCGAAGGGTCCTGTCGAGTTGCACACCAAAACCTTTCCTCATAATTTTCCTCCTCCAGCGCAGGTAAGGGTAGGGAGACAATAGCCTTTCACTGAGTCATTGCAAGACGCACAATACGTCATACCGTTTTTTAATATTTGATACATATTTTTGTTATAAACAATATATTGGAATCTGCTTCAAATTTCATGAAAAAAAAGTCCAAACTCGACCACATTGCGATAAATCGTAAAATACTTATTGATTAATCTACGCATACACACTAGTAGTAATACATACTTTCAAAGTGTAAAATACAATTTATTATTTTAACCGCAGTGGTAATTTAAACTGATACATGAATTTTATGTTCTTATTTATTAAGTGTATATCATTTTGGCAAACTACTTGACAAGTTCGTTATTTCTTTACGAAACAGATTTATTTTATATTGCAATTGCTTATCGATGCCAAAACTTTTGTTTGATGTATAAAGAAATATCGATGATCGACACAATTTGGTATCGTATTACCTCCTAATGCTATTAAATGATGTCGATGTTTTCTTCATTTCAAAGATAATTTTAAGTTCAAAAAGCCGAGGAGCCATATTTTAATTTAAACTTCTCATTTCTTAAAATAAAGTTTTGAATTTTAATTTTTCTCCGTGAGAAGTACAATGAAAATGTGATCAAAGTCAGAAAAAGTATTAAAAAACTAGAAAAGTCAGATAATTTTATTTTTATTTGGTGACCTGAAGTAACGTAACTAAGATTTTTAAATTCGGTATCCAAATTAGCAAAACGAGCTTTAAGAAAAAGTGAATTTAATTTTGACTTAGTGAATGTTATAAACGAACAAGTAATTTTTAAAACTATTGTGTAAGAGCAAAATATCAATACCATTTATCTAGAATATCTTATAAAATTTGTTTCAGTTACTTGAAGTAAGATGTATGTTTCGACAAAAAAGAAGTGTTTTATTTTTCAGCAAAGAAAAACTAAGTCGTTATTTTAACTTTAAATGATACAATTTTGCGAACAAATTTATAAGTTTCAGAAAAACAAAATATTTTAATAACTTTATTATCAACGAAGGTTTGCTAATGAATCCATCACTTACAATCGTTGCACCACCTTGCGTGGAATCTTTTCTATTTTTCATCGGTATGTTTATTATGGCTATTGGTAATAATTTTCGCTGATGAAACTAACAATTTGTTTGTCTCAGAAAATCTGTATTGGAGAACAACGAAACGTAAGAACAGTTATTGTTGAATCCATTAAAAATTCTTTAAATTTATTTACTGTTCTTAAAGTTATGGAATAATCTGAATAAAACTGAATCGTAATAGAGATTAAGAAGAAGGAAACATTAAGCGATGCCCTCTGTGATGGTGAGGTACCACGTGCTGCCGTTTTACGAACTATAATAATATCAACAAAACAATTTCATTATATGCAGACTATTTTTTGGTTTAACATAGTTTTGAACACAACGAATCGACAGTGAGCTCAGTCCTCATCAGGCGATTAACAAGTTTTAAATAAAGAAGAAACAATCATTTCACAAAATAGTCTGGGAAATTATGAAATTGTTTTATTGAAGAAGTAATCAAACGAACTGTTCTCTATAATATAATAATATCACTTTTAACGGTGTCGGATAACATTTTTTTAAAGTTAACGAAAGTGTTTATCTGACAGAAACAAAAAAATCTCATACCGTAACTTTCTAATGTTGTATCCTAATTAAATATAAATCTAGGTTTTTTAACTTTTGAAAGAAAAATGAAATAAGTAAATGTGTTTTAATGCTCTTGCTGTAGCTTTTGGGATGACAATGAATGGCTGTAGGCCCCACGGTTGTCTGCGAAGAGAAGGAAAGTAACGCAGGAGCTGACCATGGTGTGCAACTCGACACCGACCTTCCGCGAGACCCTTATAATCCTCTTAGATATTTCTTGACTATGGTGCGCAACTGCACCCTACCCACCTTAAGGGGTTGTTACTGGATGATTTGGGAAAAGGAATGACCTTGGAACTCTTTTAATAGACGTTCGACAAAATTGAGTTGTGGACAAAAAAGCGGTTTTGAGCAAAGGTTGATTGACGATCTCCCCAACATCTAACGAATTTGTATTTTCAAGTGGAAGTGGACAGATATCTTCTTTTTGGTTCTTCTTGGCGCCATTTTATAACGCAGAAAATGGTGTTTGGAATATCCAAAGTCAGAAATAAGTTAATAGTTAGAACAATTATTGTTGGGTTAATTTTTTTAATGAAGGAATAATGCGGGTTTGTAACTAAAGAAAAATCAAAATACTTTAAAATATAGTCTTACCAGCCACTCACGTTCCTTGCGTTAATGATTCACGTACTGAGTTGTCCACTATTTTATACCAATTCTTATGTTTTATGTTTCATTTAAATAACATTATAATATTTGAAATTGACGAAAGAAGTGCAATAAAATTAGTCCAAATACGATCCACGTGCGATAAATGTATCTATATTGAATAATGCTCAACTGCCAATTGGAAGGGATGTCAAGTTTAGGAAAGTTCTTGGAAATTAAATGATTCCTATAAAAAATAACTCCTTAGACAGAAAAAATTCTACTTTATTTTAAAATCCCATCAATACGTGAATATAATCCATTTTGTGTGTGTGGGAACTTGTCTGTAATGAAATTATTGAAAATAAAACTTAAATATCATGGTTTACAAATATCGCATATTAGTCGTGTTTAGACTCATTTTCCTTGTTATTATTAGTAGAATTCAAATATTACCGAAAAAGTTTGGTAAAGTAATTAATACAAGTTTTGTTGTTTTGTACACCACTGCTTAATGGTGACGCATCTTATGCTGGTCCTTTTTCCTCAAGGGCCCGGACAAGCAGAAAGGGGTTAGTTTGCTAGAGAAGAGTTTGGTCACGATGCGGCGCCTCTTTGAAGTCTGCAGGTAGCAGTTTGTGCTTACCGTTTGCATAGTCTGGACATGGCCTTAGGTATTTCCAAAACTCAGTTACAAATGAGGCTAACGCGGTTTCGTCAGGGCTAGGACTACTTCAGCTCTGGGAGAAGGAAGATGGAACAAGTTTGCGCCCGGAAATGGTTGCGTTTGTTGACTCAATTGTTCTTAAGTTGTGCTTAATGTCGTCGGTTTGATTTAGACAATTGACGTCTGCGTCAAAGACTCGATCTACAAATGCAAATGAATATTTCTATTGACTCTCAGAGGTTCTCCAATGATAAAAGTAGAAATGATGGGCAATTTTCAATGGGTGAAACGATAAGATCATGAAAATACTAGGAACATGGAAGTGCTTCGTGACCTTGAACCAGGGCATATTTTAAGGTATCTTCACTGGACGTTACTAAGGGGTTCTGTCCCTGTGGGAGGTTTGAGAATACTCTAAATTTATTTCGATATAATTAGTGAAAAACAGCAGGATGTTGGGTCAAAAAAGCACTTATCTGATTTCCCTATTTTTTTATATTTTCGACACTCAAATAGGTGTTACTAGGCGGCATTACGTCCCTCACTATGTGTCACTAGTTTATAGATGTGGCAAGTGAATGTTGGACACCCCTTCAATGAAGCGACCCTTCCCCCGTGCCACTGTCGCTGCTGACGCCTGCGCGAGAGAGTATTTAATTAAGCAAATAGCTCTGATTAGGTAAACTGGATAGGGAGGGGGATGAGCGAGCGAGGAGATGGAGTGGGATGTGTGTGTGAGAGAGGGAAGGAGAATTGGAACCACACGTAGGTCCACGCTGCTGAGATCGTGGAGTTATCAGTCAGCCGTGGAGAAAATTGGATCCGATCGCCCGGTCACTGGTGTGTGGAAATGGAATGAGGAAATGGGGTACACGCGCTGCTCAACCATCTTTATGCCGCACGATTTCTTGGGTGCGCTGCATCTGAAAGAACCGGACTTCCTCGTGAAAACTTGACGCAGATTACACGAGGTTGAAACTTGTTAAGAACTCATCCTCGGCATTGTCAATGCGGTAATGAGCTGCTGATGTTTATCTTTCGACTTCTTTGCCTTACCGCTTTTAAAGCTCATTCTCCTCTAAATATCTGACTTACCGTCAAAGCTAAATCGATTACAAGGTGCACTGGAATATAAAGCATTGGAAGGGAAGAAGTTACATTTTTATTATATCGATTATATTTTTCGCTCTGTACATCCAGTGAGAATAGTCCAGAGAAAAACGCGCTTAAGACACTTTTCACTGTCAATGTTAGTTATTTTTTATTTACACCAATGGTGCGCAAATGAGGATCAGTTTTCAGAAAGAGTTGGATTTTACTTTTCTCACACTCATGCTGCTTTAGTGCATTGGCTCAATTTGACCGATAATGAACTGAGCACGTAGAGCACAATACTTTAAAGGGGGATTTCTCCTGTGAAAATGAGGAAAGGTTTTATGAGTTATTTATTCATTTGTATTTTGACTTTTGGTGAGGTTCAGGTCGTGAGGTGTGCCTTTTCTTTCACGGGGTGATTTTGAGTGGAGGAATTGGTTAGTACAGAAGAGGAATTGCTTTTATTGAAGAAGGCACATGAAGGTAGAAGTTAACGTGCTATATGAGGCGTGCAATGCAGAAGCGATGTAAGTCCAAAAGCATGGTTTGGAGAAAAAAAAGAATTTGTAAAAATGAGAAATATAAACATATGTATGTACTGAACATATTTATTTGTGAGATGGTTACTAATGAGAAACGTAAATTTTAATACGGGAAATGTTGAATTTCAAATGAAAACTTCACCCTACATCGACAGTGTAAATTCTTTAATATTTTAGGAAACACTTCGGTTACTTTGTCGTTTTATAAGACTTACCAAAATAATGACATCCCTTGCGAACATTCCTCGTCCCTAAAACTTCATACCTACTTCCTTTATTCCTTCGTGGTGTGATTATAGCAGATTCAACTGATGAATAAAATCAAAATAATCTTCTGCACCTCTAGGGATTTTAATTCTAATTCCATACATAACTACATTAAAACTACTGTGACTCTATTAATGCTCTGTGATCAGTATCTTCACTGGGCGCGTGGGTATTATGGGTAACGAAGAAGCTGATGAGGCAGCGAAGCGGAGAACACAGAGAGCAGCCCTTTCCTTTCAACTGTTCCTACGTCAGATTCAAAGGTTGCCTTAAGATCATCTCTTCTTAAGACATGGCAAGCCGAATGGCAAAATTGCACCTTCAAGCTGAGGAAGGTAAAATACTCCGTTAAGACCTAGTCGTCATCATCCCGTGCGAACAGAAGTGAAGAAGTGATCCTTACACGTCTTCGTATTGGCCACTCCTATCTTACCTATGGTCATCTCTTACACCGTGAATCCCCCTCCCCATTTGTGAAACTTGCAATACAACACTTACCGTGGAACACTTTCTTTTGGAGTGTCTCAAATATAGTACCAGCCGACGGCGACATAATCTACCCAACAGTTTGGACGTTGTGCTTGGGTAAAATAAACATATTTTGATTCGCCTTTTTAAATTCCTTGAGGAATGTGGCCTTATTTGATCTTTTTTATGTCATTACTCAAATCGGGGTTCGGGAGGGTTTTGATTTAAAATTTTCCCCCCTTTTCATTAAATTTACATTTTCTCTCTCTCTCTCTCTCTCTAAATTTACTTATTTCTTTGTTTTCGGTTTTTATATTTTTTTTAGCAAACTTGTTTCTCCCGCCTTTTAATGTTTGGATATATTGTATTTCGGGAGGGTTAGTGGGTATGGTTGAGTCATTTGGCGAGTCTCACACGCGGGGGGAGTCATGTTGGCTCTCCTCAGTGCGTAACAGCATTTTCCCTACCTGTACAACAATGTTAGGACTCTAATGACCTCGATGTTGGCGAGCCGTAAAGCCCCAATAAAAAATTACATTAAAACTGTGTAATCTTGAAATGAAACGGGACATCTAAGTTTACTTTGCTACCCTAACTTTTACAAACTATTTATAATTCACAGACCAAGATACATTCACACATTTGCATTTTGCCGTTATTGTTCATGTTTGGATGAATTATCCTGACTGATGATTTATCTTCGACCTCTTTAAAAATTTTAATAACAGTATCTTCATTGCTCAAATTTTCTCTGTATACCATCAATAACACCGACTTACTTCACTTCTGCGCTGAAGAAAAGAGAGAATTTGTAAAAGCAATGGGAAAGTGCTGAACCCCAACCAGAAAAGAAGGAAACACGGATTTACTACTCCTTGCCTCTGAAAGGACAACGTTATATTGAGTACTAACAAGTAATTATCCCAAATTTGTCTATTTTGGACTTTCACCACTTCTGGTTTGGGCGGCTCATATATTATGTCCTATAGATTAATTTTTTGTAAAATAAAAAAAATCATTTATGTTTCTTCACTGCAAAATGTCCTTATTTTTTGTTGAGTTTGAAATGATAAGACAATTATTTTCGAAAGTTATGTATCTGTTGAGAATGTTATAGCAGAGAAAGAAACGTAAATTATTATTACGAGTGAGAGCCACGGAGAGGAAATATTTTAACTGATATTTCGGAAAATTTCTTTTCTTTGAATGTATTCCGTGCTAAATCCAAATCTGGTTGAATCTCGTGAGTTGCAGAGCTATTACATTAGCCGATTAAATCATGCATTTAGCTACGTGAGAAGATTTGAGAGGTTTCCTCCATAATTTTTTGTAAATGTAATGTAAGTACTTTGTCTGTTATTTTTATTTATCTTTCGGCAATTAATTAAATATGAATCAACCATTTAAACAAATTTAAAATATTCTACAGTCTTATAACTTTTAAGTTAACATCAACAAATTTGTGGCGAATAGTCTGGTCCCCCCTCATAAAAGTGTCTGGCTGCGTGCCTGGTTGAGATTGAAATTAAACAACCCATTGTAGAGAAAACCCTTGCCAGATATATTACGTGAAAATTACGTAGCAGAAATATGTACAAAATGTATTGAAAAAAAACAACAAAATCGGTGGTTGAGTCATTTACACACTGGTATATAAATATTCCAAGGTACTCGCTGTCCCGGCTATCGCAACTAAACCCTGTAGGGAAGACTTAATATTTAATTTTGTGTTACCGGTTGAATTATTTAATACCAGGAACAATATATTGAATGAAGTAAATAACCTAATCGACCTTTTTGCAATATAGCTCACACGCAAACTATCACATTATTACTTCTCTGAAACTGTCGATTACAACGTGAATTAAAAAGTCATATTCGAATAAAACGGATATCCGTATCAGCAAGTTCAACTGTAATTTTCAATTCTTAACTGGCTTAGGTTCTAGAATTTCTACTATCCGTTCCAAGCCAGCGATCATTAGTTAGTACTTATATCGACATGTACGTCGAGATTCACGCGATACCAAGATATTACGTTTATTATGACCCTGAAGTGTCATGTTAACGAAGTTAAAGTGAAACAAAAACAAAAACTTTAAAGTTGATACAAAAACGTAACATTATTAAGGATTTTGATGGCTCAATGGTTATGTCTGAATTAGGTAAGGATAACCAACTCCCAGAATCCACAGCAAGAAAAACTTGAAACATTAAGATTAAATTCTCGGAACTCTGAAAAACGTCCGATCTTCGAGTTGAAACATAATTCGTAAGCGTCACGACTTTGTTACTAGCAGCAATACTGAAATTATTGAGTAATAATCAAGCAATAATGAAGAATTGTCCTATTTTTTAGGACACTGTCATCAAATTTAAGTGTTTTTTCACAGATTGAGAGAAGAATGAAAGCAGAACACACGGTTGGCGCGGTGGATTGAAAACAATGTCATTCGTCCGACATTGTGAGATTGGAGAAGCAATAAATGAGGTATCTCCTTTTCCTGCGATATTTCAAATGGGGAAGGAGACTGCCAATCGGGGTCGGCACTTTTCATCCCAGTGGCATCTCAACTCAGTGACATTACAACTTATCTACCTGCGCGGCGGGGGGTCAAGCTGTGGTGATGTAGGTATTAGTCCGCAAGGTTGGACAAGGAAAACCGCAACCGTCGCCGTCAACGTGTGGCCATCCCAAGCTTAATGTTAAGAAATATATGAGTTATTTCACTAGACGTGCAACACCATATTCATAATTCCTTCACCGTTTTGAAAGTTAATCTATGAACATAAATGTATTTACAAATACAGACGGTATATTGCTAATTTTACAATAAAAATATATTTTAAAATATTTTGATTTTTCTATGATAAGAAACCGTCGTTATTTCTTGATTTAAAAAAATTGTAAACCTGAAAATAATTCTTCAAACTATTAGTTTATTTCTGGCTTTGGGTTTTCCAAATATCATTTTCTGCATTATAAAATGGTGCCAAGAAGAACAAACAAGAAGATATTCGTCCACCATCACTTGAAAATACAAATTCTATAAGAATGCACCCCTTTTGGAAATTTCGAAAAATTTGTTGTTTTTTTACCTTATTCTGCTATACAAGAGCAACAACCCGTCAAGAAGTTCATGGCTCTATTACTTATTCTCTGCGTTGATGAATGAGCAAGTCAATCGGTCAGTCACAACGGCGTAGTATGTAAATTAAAAAGACGTCCTCAAAGCCTTATCTTTCAAATTATATTTTCAAATAAAACGAATAAAGTCCTTCCAGAAAAATGTAATTTAAAAATGTATTTTAAAAAAGTATTTTTAATATTTAGTATTATAATAAAATGTTTTCATACTGTTAAGTGCCACTGTGTAATTCCGAATACAAATTTATATTTTATCTCAACGGACAAACCACGTCAAATACTAGTTCTGATAGGTTTTGATGAAATTTTGTTTGTTACTTCTACTTCGTATGACTCACGGGATGTAAAAAAGTTTTGCGGGTTACATGCGACCCTCAAGCCAGCAGTTGGACTACGCGTATCTAATTAATTGAAATTCGCTCAAATTTTTATGCTAAGTTAGACCCTGACTTACGCGAATCAAAATTATTTCTTTTCGTTTGACCTCATCGCGTAACTGCACGAAGAGAAACCTGAGCTAAGATAGCTAACATATTGGCTGCCAGCCGGACAGACAACACATAAGCTGGCGTAGCTAACATCCATCTGCTAAGACGTGAATTTTCGTACTTTTGTATTTACAGAATTAGCTTTCACAAATTGAGTTGCTAATCTACAAGATAAGAAGAGGAAACTTATAGCAGAGGATGTAGCCAACCCGTAAGCATGTAAGGTTGAGTCGGCGTTTTCATTCGTCGACTCATCTGCATGTTTTCTTCTCTGTACGACTTTCTTGACAATACCCATTTTTATTACAACTCCATCGTCTTACCTATTAATCTCAGGTGTATAGCAGTATAGCACACGTTCTTTTTAAGAACGTTCAATTTTCAACACCGTCTTCAGGTATACGCCAGTATCGATCCAAGGGTTTATCTTAACAAGGTGTGAACTCTACCATTGAGCAACTGCAGCCAGAACTTCGTAAAAAAAATTATTCTGTTGTGTTGCGCTGTCTTAGATTTTGCACCATAGTAGTGGTACCATGAATAGAAAATACGTAAAACAGTATTCATCTGTAAAATCTTGAAAAATATATCTTTCAGTACCAAGAAAATAGTTTTTGTTTCCAAATGTTTCTTTACTTTGAATATACGTATTATTATTAGGTTAATACAGTAAAAAATAACATTCTTTAAAATAATAATTAGGTATTGGCCAACATAAACCTATAGAAATTTAAAATATCATCAGTGTACAGCTGCTCGACGTCGAGGTAACATTGTAAATTTTCGTCGTTCGGGCTCTTCAAGTTTCGGGCGAAGCAACGTCAGAATGGCTTATTAATGAATATTTTGTTCAAGTAAACAACTATTTATAGTTGTGAAAGCCATGGTCAATTAGACTCCGTAAAATAATTGCGCAGGCTGAGCCTGAGTCCTGGGTCAACGAACGGAATACATGGAAGGCAGCGCAACCGAGTGTAATATAGCGGCAACTACTTATAATATCGGCGGGGAGGAACAAACATCAATTCTTGTAGCCATGTCAGATTTTTCAGTGGGGCTACGTTTTTCTACGTAAAACTCATAATCTATAGCTGTTGACGTAACTTTCTTCCTCCCAGACTAAACAGCGATAGCTTCCGCAGTGCTAGTAAATTGGTCTCGATCAGACGAAAACATGTTTCGGGCAACAAGGGAGTAAGCTGTGATAGCTAATAGACTGCCAACGCGTAAGGTATCGCAGCTAACTTTAGGCTGCTTCCCAACTTTTTTTTTCGTGTGGGGCATTTTGGTTTGAATAATTATATTTTGGTTTATATAATTTTTTGTGCACGCTACACGATAGGGCGTCTATTCCCACCACATATGCCAATACATATGCATAATCTTTTTCATTTACGTTTCTTAGCTTTTAATAACAGTTTTGAGCGCTGGTCGATGTCACTCTCGTGACAAAACTATTAAAAGTTTTATTTTTTTATTAGTATTCCACCACGATTCATTCGAAATATCAGCAACTCCCAATGCCCATCCTGGTAAGTAACAAAAGCGGAATGGTGGGGTCGGGGTTGAAATGACTGATGCTTCACTGTTAACGAAAGCTTGCGATTTCTCATTAGATTTGATGCATTACATGCGGTAGCGTCAATGAGAGAGTACGAATTTAATTTTACGCCTAGCGCACGAAAAATGTGTTGACCATTGAATTTTCGACAATATACTTGATGAGAACGAAAAACGTACTACTAGAGCAGTGATTAGCCCGTTTATAGAACATATATTTATTGAGAATTTATAGAACTTATATTTACATGGCTTATGAATATACTGCCATGTACAGTTATGAACCTACTGCCCTTCATAGGAAACAAGAGTTGCTGGACAAAAAAAAGAAGACATGATATGATGGGAGGTAAGATGGAGACCTTTCTTTCTCTAAGTTTGATCAGTAGATGCGACACTTTCTATTAGACGACCTAGGGTTCATGATGTACACCCAAGGACCAGAGACCTGAATGAAGATGGAACCGTTTGGGGAGGGGGGGATATAATGCGAAATATTTCCTATTTCCTACAAATACTAGTGTCTATCAGCTGTAGTCGGTCACATATTCGTGTCGTGTCTTTCTACCTTTCTCCCTTCTCCACCATTAGGAGCATGGAGTAACAGCTGGCGCCGAAGAGGCAATGAGAATATTTGCTTAGTAAATATACATGTTATGAGAAATTACGAGCCCTAAAGTTGAGGACACAATGAACGTATCTCCCTTGTATTAAGGACTCTACCAAGGACGAGCTCGAGGAACAAAACTTTTATGCAGAAAACTCTAACCACAAGGAATTTACATTGCCGGGTCGGTGCAGATCTGAGGTGAAGAGTCGATTTGTCAACATGGACCATAACCCAATCGAAAAAAAAAGTTAGAAAGCTCAGTCTAAAGTTAGCTGTATTAACTCACGCGTTGGCTGTCTAGCGGACAGACATTAACATTAGCTGCCACTGCCATAACTGTAGCTGCTCTAAAACAGTTTTCGTCTAAACGAGATCAATTTTCTATCACTGCGGGAGCTAACGCTGTTTTGTCTGGGAGGAAGAAAGATACATCAATAGCTATAGTTTATGTTTTGCGCGCAACAGCTAGCCACGCTCGAACATCCGATATAGCTACAAGAACTGTTTGTTCCTCTCCGTTGATCTCATTCGTAGTTACAGCTAAATAACACTCGGTTGCTCTGCCTTCTATGCATTCGGATCGTTGACTCATGACTGAGGCGGCGCAGCCTCAGGAATTGTTTTACGGAGTAAAATCGACTATGGCTTTCGCAACTATGAATAGTTGTTTACTTGAACAAAATGATTCATTACAATGACTAACCGACGCCATCCCGACGTTGCGTAGCCCGAAATTAGAAGTCTAGACAACGAATATTTACAGTGGTGTCTTGACGTCGAGCAACCGTACACTGATTATATTTTGAATTTCTGAAAGTTAATGTTGGCGAATACCTAATTATTATTTTAAATATTGATATTTTCAAATGTATTAATCTACTAAGAGTAAATTTCAAGTATATTCAAAATAAAGAAACGTTTGGATACATGAAAACTATTTTCTTGGTTTTAAAGAAATACTTTTTAAATTTTTTAGAGATGATTACTATTTTACGCATTTACTATTCATGGTATCAATAATATGGTGCCAAATCTTAGACAACGTAAGACTAGATATTAAAACACTATACTACAGAAGTTCAATAGTAGTGTTCGCGCCTGCAGGAAGAAAGGTCTCTGGATCGAATACTAGCTCTGTCGGAAACCTGAAGACGGACGTCGCAAAAAAAGTTGTGAAGAAAGTCGAGAAGACATATCAAGAAGACAGGTTGTCGTCATCGACTCACGTCGAATCAATATTACATGCGTACTGGTTAGCAACATCATCTACTATAGGTTCTTTTTTCTTATCTTGTAGATTAGCTATTTAAGCTGTGAGAGCAAATGCTGTACGCTGTGATACAGAAGGTCGAAAATTCAAGTCATAGCCGACGGATGTTAGCTGTGCGAACTCATGTTTTGTCTGTCCGGCTGGCAGCCAATACTTCACCTAACCCAGCTCAGGTAAGCTTTTCAAGCAAACCGACTATACTACCTTTAATTTGTGTAACGAAATAATAATATAAAAACGATGAACCGAGATAAGCTTATCGAAACATTTTTTTTGCCTCTGCACGTCGATCACGCGCTAATTTTACTTGGGATTCGCACTGTACATTCTCTAGCCGGTGCTACCACCCACGCAAGGGGTGACGCGCTCTTTCAATGACACAAAACACCCCTTTGCATCGGTGCTTGGTGGACACGGTGCAGCTAATACCAAGCAGATCAAAGCGCCGTCCCCTCGTCTCCATTCCTGCATTGAATGTCGAGGGCATTACTTAACGCCAATACCATTCCCATTGTCCACAATGACGCTTTACCACCAGGACCTCGTTGAGGTGAGACGCTTTCACTTTGAAAGTAGCTGACGAGCAATTGGACTTCATTGTGCGGAATTGTTGCAATGTTAGTTGCGTATATAAATGTAATAATTGATTTTAATATAAGTTAAATGCATCTTGTACTTTATTGAACAATTTTTATGCTACTTTCAAAATAACTGATAAAAATTGAAAATTAATGTCCTGCTTGCTTGTATTATGTCTTATTTTTCATATAAATTTAGTTTTATCTGTACTCATACTTGGCACAGTAGGGTGCTATGTAGCCAATCCCGACCCGAAGTTTTCTCCGGATTTCCTTCGGGTATAGGCGGATTTTATATACAGTCTCTCTATGATCTCGCCTAGGGGCGGCGGTAAAATCTCGAATTTAGTTATTTAAATTGTTACGACTCTTAAACAATATTTTCAAAATAATCTATAGTTTGATAATAATACGTACTTGCACGAAAAAAAAGTTGTAAAGCTAAACCTCAAGTAATTTGTAACAACTCACGCGTTGATTGTCTAGCGGACAGACAACACCATTAGCTGCCAAGGCTCACGCTGTTGCTGCCCTAAACAAGTTTTGATCTGATTGAGACCAATTTACTATCACTGTGGAAGCTAACACTGTTTTGTCTGAAAGGAAGAAAGTTATATCAACGCATGATAAATTAAAAGTCGTTTCTATGTTGCTCATTTTTTTATTATTGGTATTAGAAAGCTTTTTCGGCTGCATAGCAACCATCATCAGTAACATACACTGAAAAATATAAAATAAAATAAAAAATATAAAAATAGATACATAATATGAAAGTATATAATAATTGGGTGAAACAGTATCGAAAGAAGTGTATTTTTGGTTGTTGTTGAAATAAAGAAAGGAAAGAACAATGAAAAAAGAATAAAAGAAAAGAAAACAAATACAGAGTGAGTAAGCTGACAAAATTACGTACCTGAGTGTTAAGGAATATTTTTGGCGAATGCGCAGAGTACGCGGAACGGAGGTCATTATATGGTAAGTGAGGGGGTGTTGCGGGGTGGGCGGGGGGAAAAGGGGCTGTCGGAGTTTTCCAGGAACTGGCGGCAGAAGACGGAAAGGATTTCCAAGGGTTTTAACTGTTGGGAATGGGGTGCAGTGTCCTGAAGAGTTGGGGGTGAGAGGGAAGGAATTTGAAGGCTAGTTTCATGAGAGGGGAATGAAATTCAGGGATTTGTTCATTTAATAGGGAAATGTTGTTGTTTTTTAGAATACTGTGGATGTGTAAAATTTCTAATTTGATCCGGGGCCAAAATCTATTTTCTACTTCTAAAATATAAAAATCCTTTTCAATGTTAAATGTGTGTGTGTTTTCTACTAGGTGGTTGGCGAAGTGTGAGACTGTTGTGTTATTTTTCCATGCATTTACGTGTTCCTGTATCCTTTGTTTGAATGTTCGTCCAGACTGTCCGACATACACGGAGGGACAATCACTACATGTGAGAGCGTAGACTCCACTTCGGAGGAGATGGGGAGTGGGGTCCTTAGTGAATGATAAGGTTGTGTTAAGTGTTTGTGGAGAGAAGAAGGTAGTGTAAATGTTTAAATGTTTTAGTGAATTCGCGATTTTAAGTGAGAGTGGGCCTATGAAAGGGATTGCGTGTCTGGTTTGAATATTATTGTTTGGAGTAAGTGATGTGAGGTTCTTCGTGTGATATAATCTAACTTTCTTAGTGATTATATTATCAATGAGAAAGGTATTGTAGCCATTGTTTTCTGCTATAAGTTTTATAGTGTCTATTTCTTTTTTGATTTTTTCTGGTGAGAGTGGAATGGTGAACAGACGATGGACCATGGAGTGGAAGGCAGCGTGTTTGTGTGATGGAGGGTGTTGTGAAGAATTGTGTATGGTAGTGTCTGAAAATGTGTCTTTCCTGAATATGTCAAACTGGTGGCGGTTGTTTACTAGAGAAATAGAGAGGTCTAGGAAATTGAGTGTTCTATTGTCATTTTCAATTTCTGTGGTGAAGGTTATGTTAGGGTGAAGTGAATTGAGAAATTGAGTAAAAATGTCAAGTTGTCTGTGAGTTCCCGTCCAAAGAGTGATTACGTCATCTACGTAGCGGTACCAATAGATAATGTTGGGTAGAAGGAAATGTCCTGAGTCAAAAATTTGTTTTTCAAGATTGTCCATAAATAAGTCTGCAAGTAATGGGGAGAGGGGGGAACCCATGGGTAGACCTGAGTTCTGTTGGTAGAATTTATTATCAAATTTAAAATAATTAACATCTAAGCAAAGAGAAATGAGGTTGAAAAGTTCTGTTTTTGCAAAGAGGGGGCAAGACGCGGAGTCTAGGGTGTCACGTAAAAGAGTTTTACAATCAGATGGAGGGATACTGGGAAAAAGATTTTTGACATCGAAAGAGATTAATTTAGCTTTAGGAGGAACAGGAATGTTTTTAATTTTGTTTGCCAGGTCCGTGCTATTCTTAACTGTGTGTGATGGACAGAAATTGGTGTGTTGGTGAAAGTGTTTGTTTAGTTGGTATGCTAGTCTGTGTGTGATTGTGTTGGTGTAGGAGACAATGGGTCTTATGGGTATGGAAGCCTTATGGATCTTAGGTAAACCATACAGCCGTGGAGGGGTTGCGTTAGAAGGAAGAATATTCAGTGTGTTAGGAAAAAGGCCTTGTGATTCTGAAATTTCGTGTTTTAATTGCCTAATAAATTTGTTGGTGGGGTCTTTGTTTAGGAGTGTGATGTCATTGGACTTAATGAAATCGTACATTTTGTTCGAGTAATCATTGTGGTCCAAAATGACAGTAGTGTTGCCCTTGTCTGCTTTAGTTATGATTAAACCCTGATTTAAAGTTTTTTCTTTGAGATTGTTAGCAATGATCAGTTCAGAATGATTGTGTTGAGTGGAAGGCTTTTGTAAATGTTGTTGTATGGTGTTAGTGATAATTTGTTTTTGTAGATCAGAGGTTTTTGATTTAGTTAAAACATTATCAGTGTAAATACAAACTTGTTTTATGGAAGAACTGTTGGGATTGCAGGGAAGGGAATATTTTAAACCTTTTTCTAATAAAGATATTTCATCGAGAGACAGTGAAGTTGTAGAAAGATTTTTTAGTCTTGGGTGAAAGTTTATGATAGGTAGAGTGTGGCATTTAGTGGGTTGTGGGAGTACGGTGGTACGCAACTTTGTCAGCTTTCTCACCTGCCTTTGTTTTTGTCGACAGCTGAGTTTGAAGACGTACCAAAAATGACTCGGTTCCAGTCTGAAACTGGAAAATCACTGATTCGCAGTTACGAATCACTGATATGCGCAGTACAGATGCTTCCACCTTGAAACAGTGAAATTCAACTGGTTTAGACAGTGGAACTTTTCTAAATTTGTACAATGAACCAGAGAAACGCTTGCGCCACAAAAAAATGTTGGACGATGCCTGTATTTAACAGGGGCAGTATCTATCAACGAAGCTTTTTTATACTTCCATTCTTGCAGGTCACCAATAACAGAAATATTTTAGAATATATATACTTATTTTGCTCACGGAACTGCTGGTGATGGAACCGGGATACCTAGAATCTCCGCGCACCGTCGTTATCACTGAGCCATGGGTTGTCTAGGAGCCAAAGTGTAAATATTTCTACATATACTCTTGGATTTTATTTCTCTATGAGAGTGAATCTAACTTAAAATGATAATTTGATTTAACTCATCGACCAAGAAATAGATTGCTCGCTTCAGTCGTTCGTGCATTCTAAAACACTGAACAACAAGAAACAGCGTAAAAGAGTGGGACAAACTTAACAAATATTCAAGAAAATCTTGCAAGTAGATTAACTTGGTCATAAAAGAAAAACTTATTTTCTTCTATTTTCTAAATAATGGCGAAATACATTATTATAATGTTTTAAAACGATACAACTGGTAGGTGAACAGCGAAGTGGCGTAAGTAACATTCCACTTCAGTTTTAATCGCTGTCCTTGAGAGTTGACATCTCAAGCGTTGTAACAAAAGTAAAAGCAGTCTGTAAAAAATGTTTGAAATTCCATTTCTACACCCTGAAAGAGTTAATGTAATTTATTTTATTTATTTATTGTCAAAAAAGCAGTATAAACTGCGTATGACCACGATGAGGACAATAAACTAATTAACTCTCCGGGAGCAAGCAAGGGACCATCCCATTAATTCCAATCAAGGGCCTAAGGCAGAGGCAAATTCAAAATTTAAGCAAAAATTCGTAGACAAGATAAAAAGCTACAAGTTTTATTACTAATAGAATGTCAATATGTTTGTAATATAACACACACAAATTATTTTACATGTACAAATTATTATCGAACTGTAGATTATTCTGAGTATAGAAATCATAAGAGTTGAAATAACACTAAATTCACGATTTATTGTTACAATAAACACGCCCTTAGACAAAACCTAAAGAACTGTATAAGAAATCCGCCTCTACCTGGAGGAAAACCGGAGAAAAACCCGGGCCAGGATGAGGCTACAGAATTAATGTACACAACCGTGCCAAAGTTGAGTACACATAAAACTAAATTAATACGATTCATAAAACACAACAATCATGCAAGAAAATAGTTTTTGAAATTGTTATCAGTTATTTGAAAATTACTACAGCAATGGCATGATAAAGTACAAGACGGATTTAACTTTTATTAAAATCAATAAATTCTTTTACGTTGTAGAAGCACTGGTGCAGGAAGTAGTTTTTAACCGCGGTTTTGAAAAGATTCAATTTCATAATATCTTTTATATTCTTGGGCAGGGAATTATATAGAACGATTCCCGAATGATATGGTCCTTTTTGGAAAAGAGTGGTTGACACTTTAGGACGATGAATATTATTACTATTGCAAGTATTGAGTCCGTGAACGAGAATGTTTCGTATGAAGGAAGATTGGCACTTAAGTAAATCGGTCTTAACATACACGACCGTTTCATAAATATAAATGCAGGGAAGTGTTAATATATTTAATTCCTTGAATAAAGGTTTACAAGAGTTTCGGGGGTGAGATTTACAAATTATCCGAACTATCCTCTTCTGAATTCTGAAAGTTTGAATACTCTGACCGGAATTACCCCAGAAGGTAATGCCGTAACGTAAATGGGAGTAAACGTTTGCAAAATATACGCAACGGGAAATACGTGGACTAACTGCGTTAACTAAGTTTCGGAATGCGTAACACAATTTGCTTAATTGGGAATTAAGATTGTCAACGTGACACTTCCATTTGAGGTTGTCTTGAATATGGAGACTTAAGAATTTTGTATTCGTAACAGTTTTTAATTGTGTTTCGTTTAAGGATACAGAAACCTGGGGTAAAGATTTTGTGATACTATTGTGAAATGACATATACGCGGTTTTGTCAGTGTTTACAATGAGACGATTTGCATGGTACCAAGTCGAAAGGTTAGACAAAACTTATTTAGCTTTGGCATGTTTACATAGAAAATTAGTGTCATGAGCAAAAAGAATTATTTTACAATTTGATGTGGATGATATGTCGTTCACATACAATAAAAAGAGTATAGGACCGAGAATTGGACCTTGGGGTACTCTGCAAGTAAGTTGCTTTGTTTCTGAAAGAGTAGTTCCCTGTCCCGCTAGTAGAGAGCACTACAGAGACTTCAATATAGACAATAGTCAGGCCAGTTGTATCTTTCACTAATTTAGATTTAGTGGGTAAGAACACGCGACACACAACGAAAGCGTGGTTCACCGTTTTTTCTTCTAATTCTTCTTTTTTTTTGTCACTGGAACAGGGTAAACGGCGAATTGAACGAGTCTGCTACCGGTACGAACATCCACCATGACAGTTTCTTGGAGTTCAACCTCATCGAAATACTTGTTGCCAGTTAACCGTGACTGATTCACAGTTATCTAAATTCTACTAGTTCAAACAGTCATTATTTAACTTATTGAGATTTAGTGAGTGCAGAGAAGAAAGCATGCAAATGTGTTAACGACGCCGACTAACGTGACATGCCCCCTTTTCATCTTGTAGATAAGCTACTTAAGCTGTGAGAGCTGCTGTGGGACGGAAAATACTTTAGCTGTCCCAGTTTGTTTGTTTTTTCAGTGAGAAATAACTTTTTTGTTTTTTATTAAATACAAAAATGTTGCTATTTTGTCGATGTTATAACATGTACCGAACTATGTTTATTCTTATCTTAGGAGTGTGCTGAAATGTTAAATCGTCTCTGCCTTAGGGCACTTCATCGGAATAGGAGTAGTCCCTTGCTTGCTTACGGATAGTAAATAAGTTTCGTGTCCTCCACGTGGTCATATGCAGTATGTAACTGCATTTTTGACAATACATTTTATTTATATTATTTTCCTTTACAACTAAGGCTGCGAAGCGACCTAATAATTGTTCTCGTGACAAGCTACTCCTTCTAGAAGTTCCCAAACTTCTCAGACCGGCGGCTCCGTTGACTTGGAGGTGAGTTGCAGTGACATCCCTAATTTAAACCATCCATTGAGACATGCTTGTATAACTTTCAATGTGAAGTGTTAGAGTTTGTTTATAGGATTTAAATTCAAGAAAAAAGTATATCTTATTTAAACGATAATTGTGAATTCCAATTACATAATTAAAAATTTTCGGAAAAGCAATAGACATTTAATGTCATGAAAGGGAGAGATTTCCAATTATTTTAAATAACTGAAGACTATACATGCTCTACCTTCATTTCTTTACGTCTATCACTTTATACGAATATTTATACTATTGTGTAAAAAATTATTTGAGTGAAAAAGATAATGAAATTTTAAATTTTAAATTTTAAACGTATTTCGTTGCCTTATGAGTGGTATGCGTTAGGGGCACCTCCGGAATCTCCCTTTATAGCGGGACTAAATCGATTGGGATGAACGAGATGTAATGTTTACTTCTGCGATGAAAATGACGAAATTCTGTTGAATAATTTTTCGGAGCTGATTGATGGTGAAGTCCTCATCTTGATATCAATTGATACTGTTGCACACTGGAAGATGAAGGAAAGGACTTAAATGCATCTCGATTGATTAAAGCGATTCCGACGTTATACATGTAAATATATACTATATTCTATTATCTGGACAATGTGGAAGAATAAGATAGAAATGCTTTTGAAATAAGCATTCAAGGATTTCGTGCGATTCATTCTTTATAGTTAACTTTGAAAATCCGATAAATTCACCATGAATGCCAGCTGTTGAATGAGGGCTAGGATGTGTTGAAAAGCGTCCGCTGCCAATCCGCGTGGGCATGATGTGGATCATTCCTCGCCAAGGGGGCGCTTGTGTTCCGCGAAGAATACCCCGCGGTCGCTTACGGGGATTACCCGTCGGCACGGTCAGGCAGGAAGGAAGGAAGGAAGACCACTTCGCGGGCGGAGAACGCATTACCAGCTTAGCACCAACGTACATGGTGAATGTGAGCGCCGCGTTTCTCTGGCCGCCGCTCGTCTCACGCTGCTCGCGCGTTTCGGGTCTATTTGAATTCTTTGTTCTATCACGGTTTATTTTATAGGCTGATGGAGAGGGGATATGTTTATGTCCCATGAAAGGGAAGACATTCTGGAATAAAATGAAAGTAAGAGATCCTTTCGATATCGACAATCTAATGGATGAGAAAGCAACCAAGGTGGTTAATCGTAAGATGAGAAATATTCTATGAGTGTGAAAGTCTACTTTAGATTATTCGACATCGATGTTAAATAGTATACGTCATATAGGAAAAACATGGAAGCGAAAATTGTCAATAAATGAAAACTTGAAGTTAGAGCAGAGCCTATTATTATTATTATTATTATTTTATTCCGTGTAGGATCTCAGCTTTTTCTGCTGGTCGTAGTGAGGTGCGGGCTACACCAAGCACACTCACTCTGGATGATCCAAAATTATTATTATTATTATTATTATTATTATTATTATTATTACTATTATTATTATTATTATTATTATTATTATTGGTTTTGGGTGTCTGTATCATAGTTCATACCGGTTCTTCAACAAATGTGGGATAAATTTCAGGCAATTGTCAGTAAACTTCTCTGCAGATCAATAGAAAACAAGTTCCTGGCAATGAGAGAGGTGTTTAGTACGACTGTCTTCTGGATAAAGTATGCAGTTTCCTTCTTAATCCTTCTTAATCATGTGTTCGAAACAAATAGAAAATCAAGATTAATTTGTATATTTCTAATACCTGATTCGTGACAATATTATTATTATTATTATTATTATTATTAATGATATTATTTGTATTTTCATTGTTACTTAACTCCACTGAAACAAAATCATTTATTCGACCTTTTCCTAGTTTCCCTTGTCAACATATAAATTTTACCAAATAATGGTTAGTTTGGTGTTGATTGCCATTGTAAATCACGTGAAATGTAGTCCCATGTTGTGAGCGCTTAATAGCAGAAATGAGAACTTCTCACCGCTCGCTCGTCTGAAATCTCCTGTATCGCTATTCGTTAAATGGTTGTAAGTAACTGCGCAACACTCGTTATTTAATATTCAAAATGATGTTGAAACTTTCCTAGCGCTAAAGTCAAGGACGGTGTGCACCCGCGTGGGAACATCCATCATATTTTATGACGTGGGTGGGCCATTATTACCCAAAGCGGAGGAACATGTTGGCTGCAACGCTGCCGTTTAGGACGAGGGGGCTATCTCACTCACCCTACATATTAAATGCGCCAGCGGTTAATTTATGACGTGTAAGCTAAGATAATTAATTGCAACTTACTCCCGTACTGAATATCCATGATTCAGGATAGACTTAATGAACAAGGAAGGTGTGCAGCGATGGAATTATTTGCCACGCGTAGTGGTCGTGAGGAGGCGAAATCCTACCTGAAAAAAGTTTAAAATAGCGATATTAGGTATTTTTCATGTTGGACAGTAAATTTCTAGCGGAGCAAGAGTAGCGTGTTGCAAATACTCCGCTCCAGCAAATGCGAGGAAGATTCGAGGATGTAGCAGCAGTGACAGAGCGCGGGTTTATTTCCCAACTCATTGAGAAGGCTTCGAGAATACCAGTGGCAGCGAGGCGTATCGCATTTAGTGAGGAGATTACCCCCTGAAATGCGGAGGGTGACGCACCCCACGGCGTCTAGTTCTTACTCCATCTCCACCCCGCTGCGAGGGTGATTCGCGACGAGAAGGAGACTCAGGATTTGAGCATCGATGAGGTGAGTTCTGTCGCTAGCTGCCGTTTTTCACCCGGCAATAAATAATAATGGTGCACTCAAGGGTCATCCTGAAATAAATTATTTTACACGTGTTCGCAATACATCAAGGATTAGAAGGAAAGACGACACAGATGCAGCCATTTGCATCCGAACGTAATTCTACTATTAAGTTTCTGTATACGTAAATAACCAATTTTGCCACGTGGACAGTCAACGAAATTAGAAATCTATACCTCATTGTACGAGAGTTCTTCGGTGAGGGTTGGTACCACCACATCGCCTTCAACTTTACTCGTAAACTGGCTTTTTTTTAAATTTTAACATTTGAAATTTCGTTGTTTTTGCATACACTGTGAACAAGGTGAGTGCTAAGTCTCAGTATCTAAAAGAAAGATAAATAAGATCATCGAAGCAAAGAGTGTCGATACCTTCTCGATACCTTGAAACTTATCGAGTATCGAAGCCCAAAGTATCGTCAATATCGTTCGAAATCAGGCTCCTCTTCTCTCACCCTTCGCGCCTCTTGAGGCCCTGTCTGCTCGTTCCGCGCCTTTTTAATCAAGTCAACGCCGAGGGCAGAGTGCGACTGGCCGCACGTCATCGCTGCTGCCTTCGGTTGCCATGGCGATGGAGCTGCTGTGATCTCCTGCAGCACAAGGTGTTTGCTGCTGCACCAACTGGAACTGGACCCCCCCTCCCGCCAGTCCACGCTCTTTATGCCGGCTGGGTTTGATTGCAGGTCACTTTTTCTTGGCTTCCCTACAAATGCAATTATTTTAGATCCCAGCTTCATTCCTGTTTCTGTCAGATTCTATACATTTTGGGAAATATTTTTCCCTCGTTCATTCAATTTTCGAAAGAGTTTGTTCTTCACTTTAGAAAAGAGTCGGCGTTGGAATTCGGTACTCAGAGGTGGATCAAAATTTGCAGTACAGTTACTTTGCTAACACGGTTCCATGAAACTGGTATAATCGTTGAGAGCGAATACGAAAACTAGTCTGTCATTCATGTCTCGACAGATCCCGTGAATTCGAATGTTTTCCTTTGACATAGGCAGTGAGGTCGGTTCTCCCAACCATCGCACAGATGAATTCACCGATCAAAGACTATTGTTTGTTGAAATTTGTTTAATTTAGACAAGTTTCTTTTAGAAAAACTGCAGCTGTCCTCAAATTTTCCTTCTGGATTACAACCCTTCTACAATGAGACTGTTATTCCTTTTCACAATCAATAATACATATTGTCGAGTTCTTTTCTTTTCTTTGTAGATATAGTGCATCTCTCCAGGTGGGTTCCATTCTTTGTTCAACGCTAAGATAAGAAATTACGTTTCGAAATTATTTTCCTGCTTTAATTTTATTCACGAACGTTGTAATGTCGAATTACATTTGTCCAGTTCCAGTTTTACTGCATCCAATTTATACCCGTCTTTCAGAACCGGGTCAGCAGTTCTTTGGGGAAGCTCCTCGGAAGTTGTTTCCCTCTCTGCCCTTCTTTTGTATGTCCTCATAGTAACAAACAAAAAATTAGGTTATGCTAAGAGGTCACCAGACCCCAGCGAAAGACACTTTCAACCCTGTTATAAGTATGCACATTAAATATCAAATGGGAACATATTCATTTAATAAAACTCAGATTTCAACATAACGTGTGATTCGTGAATGAATCAATATCATTTTAGTGAAAAACTAGAATTCATAATTTTTAAAACCTAGAGTAGACAAAGTAGAAAAACGAAATCTTAGTAAAAGAAAGTAGCAACGGTTTTATGGGAAATGTTCCCAAGATAACGGGGGATGTCGTCAGCAATGTTGACAAAATGAATTTAAAGATATCCGCAAAGGGAATCAAGCCCTGCATCTTGTGATATCTGAGTCAGCACCTTCTCCACTACACGACCACAATCGCTGTTATTCCATCCACGATTTATTATTCAATCATGTATCCTAATTTCAAATTACACTCTCAGTGTGTAAAATTGAACCTTTCCGCAAATTGCGTGACGATTGCAATGGGCTTCAGCTGGAAAACATGAGATAAAAACTCGTCAAGAGTGACATAAAAACTCTACTGTAATTTCAGTCACGGAGTAGTTTGCATGCACTGAACACCTAGAACATTCCCATGTTTTGCTGAACCCATCAATGGCATATCACTACTTTCCTTTTGTACGTTTTCCCCGGAACATGTTACCAAGATTTGTGTAGCATTTTTCCTTAACATTCTGCAGAACATTTTCACATTTCCTTAACATTCTGATAAATGTTAAGGAAAAATGCTGTGGTATGTGTATGTATTAAAAATTTTCACAGATATAAAAATAGAGCAGGTAACTGATGACGGCGAAAGCCGTCTAATACATGAGTGACTTTTCACGAGTAATTTATCTGCATGCCGTCCGTTTTGTTTTCCGGCAGAGAGAAGCTTTTCAGGCGAAGACAAAAATTCCTGTTAATAGCTCTATCTCCACATTTAGGATAATATTTCAGAGTTCTTTTATGTGCCTTTGTTGTTTTTTTAATGTCATCTGATCCATGAGCAGGAGTAGTATCATCTAAAAGTGTATAAATGGAGTTAAATTTACGATTAATAACGTAGAAATAACCATTGAAATAAATTGCTCCCGGAATTTTCCTAGAAAAGCTATAAAATGCAGGTAGTAATTGTGAGCCACATGCTGGGGAACCTAGTTTGCATTACATCAACAACTGAACAAAAACCCTGCAAAAATATGAAAGCCTTAATCCGAAACTGGATGGTCGTAACAAATGTTATAATTACGAGGAAACGCGTCCTATTTGATGAACATAATGTTCGTTAATTTCCCCTCGGTTGCGTAATTTGACATGTGATATTGATGGGGCAGAAATAAGTGGAACTGCATCGATCTACCTTCTGTTAGGATGAGAGATAATCCAGTCGAATGTGTAGCCAGAAGAATGGGGGTTACATTATCTGTGCAATGCTCGCCTCCCCGTCAATCTCTCTGCACATATCCCCACATCCGAAACCCGTCCCCCACTTCTGCACTAGACTGGCAGTGGTCGGTTTTCCCTTGAATTCATAGGGTGACTGCCTTCTGGTTTGATGAAATTAAATACTCTAGTTTGTATTAGTATTGATAATAATAATTAATAATAATAATTTATCAATGTCATCCTTAACTGAGACAATATGTATACTCGTGGAGCAAAACTAAGGCATATACATTCGTGTGTATGTCTCCATCTCTTCATTATCAAGAATACTCAAACGTATAAGTGCTGCCTCAGTATTCTTTAAACACGTAGAAAAGAATTCATATCGTTAAACATGTACTTCATAGATGAAAATTTGTATCAGGTGTGCGTTTTCGGCTCTCCTATCTCTTATATTTGGTTTTCAAAACCTGCCTTCTCCATTTACGTTGAGCATATACATTTGTATACGGTATTTAGAACGCTTGATTCGGTAACGTAGTGCAGCAGAGAAGAGCATAATAACTTTACTGCCCAAACACCAAATTTTCAAGCGAAATGCTACCTTTGAGGGTGTAAAAGTGGACTTTATTACACTATCTCTACAAAAAATTTAAAAATTCGATCTGTTTTAGAGATACATCCAAAAGTGTACTTTGGTCTTCGTTTGAAGCATCCTTTAGATTAAAGTTATGTAAATTCTATGTAACGTACATCGACAACAAGCAGATGCTACTAAAAATACGAGTTAGAGAATCGTTACGCGCCGACAGGCACACTGACGGACGCATGGGATTCGAACACCTCGTTTTCCTCACGAGGAACTGTCTAAAAGGATATTTCAGTATAGTCTTCCAATCGAAAGTTTTCACGATTATTGTTTACATTCTGCACCGTACGCTGTAAAGTTTCGGAAGTACACCAAACTTCATCAAATCTAGTAACATTGGCAGATTTTCCAACTGAAGTGTGAAGTAAAGGTCTCATTTATAAACTCATTTCTGAAAATGTGACGAAACTTTCCGTAGAACCAAAATAATACATCTAATAGAAACATCTGTCATTCTGAGTCTAGGAAATATGCCCTCTGTTCCAATAGCTTCCTTTGAGCAATGTGCCTGGATCAGCTCCCACCGCTGCTGCTCTGAGACCTAGAGACGCGAGAAGAGATAGAGTGTAACCATGGTAGCGAAGAAATTGCATTCTAGACATCAGTGTCCGTTAAGAGGTCATTTCCAGCCTTTAAAACGATTTAGGTACAAGATAGTCAAACGATGCTAAATAAAGAGATCTTGGTTATAAACAGCTTATGTCATTAAGAAAGCTAGTGGAATTATTTTATGACTTATTTTAGATGCTAAGACTATTACTACATATTCGTAAAATTGCTCATTTTGAGTCTAAGCTAATTATTTTGCTAACTAATTTAGAAGCCAAAAACTTTTTCGTTCTTTAAAATCCATGTTTTAGAAATGAAGTATAATAGATATGATTTCATGTGTTGCAGACTTACTCAGTTCAAAAAATTGTTGAATGGATAAGATATGACACTAGCAAAAACGTTTCTTCTTCTCCTTCCCATGAATGAAAAGGACACCTGAGCATACTCTCAACATTGATTTAATTTTTTCAACCGGAGAATGCCATCTGTGTTTTTCTGGGCTTCCTGATCAATTTACAAATCTTGACTCTTCCTCCTGTCCCTCAGGCAAGTGAAAAAACGGTCCATTTTCAGAATCGTTGCATGCAAGTAGAGTGGCTATGAAAAACGTTGAGAGAACCGGCGTCTGATGAGCTTTATGAACGTATCGTGAACAGTGGACTGTACAAAATAACGAAGTATAAAATAATTGATTACTTCTAGTATGTTTTAGAGGGTGAAAAATGGTTTCGATTTCACGTACAATGAAGAAAATTAGATAAAATATAGAGATCGTGCACGTCAAAAATGTGTATAAAATATTGTTTTGTAAGAACTGTGTTAAAATTTTGTAACTTTCTTAAAGTACATCAAAGTTTCATGATTATTTCTGATATTTTGATAAAAATAATTCATTTTTTCCTTTATTTCACTGGATTTTACTTGAGAAACGTATTCGTTAACACGCAGCCTTGAAGTATGACATGTTGTGAATTATTTTTCAAGAAAAAGAGTTTAAAGGTCACTTCTTCTCGGAATACCTCATCAGTTTTCACAGTTGAAATTTTGGTTCTCAATATCTCCCTTTCAAGAATGAATTTTTAGACCTTAACTATAATCTATGAAAAATGTATCGCAGTTTAATCTTCTGCGTACATTTATGGTCTACTTAAATTAAGTAAAAAGATTACTACGCCATTCACAATACGAACAAATTTTATACTGATTTTTTGAGATTCAATACATGGATTTTAATATGCGGAAATATAAAAATATCTTACAATGTAGATTTGGTTAGAGCTGGATGCAATCGACGGTGCATTTTAACTACTTTGAACAAGAATTGTTTCAGTTCCTCATCATCTGATATAATACAATTGAATTTTGTTACCAGTGCCGCACCCCTTTCAGCGATGTCATTAACAACTATAAATTGGACAAGTGAGTTTTAGCTCTTTAAAAGTATATGTTCCCACAGTGAGGAATCTTCTTCGAGAAAATCAATATCAATATAGTAACGCGTAAAGAGACTGTATGAATGTTGCGAAACTAATTCCCTTAGATCACGATTTTACCAATATACTAGCTCACCGTCTGATTTCTAATTAACCATTAATCGTTTTGTAACCTCTTCGTGAGTTCTATTATCTTTCAAAGATTGAACCGTTCTATCATGTGACACATTTGAAGCAAAAATTGCTAAACCAACGGCTTCTTCGGTTAAATTCCACACATGGTTTGTTCACTTTGCAAGGGCTGCTGAGCTTAACACCGCGCTTTCTTGTTTATAAATTTTTGCAAAAAAAACAGATCATTTTGTGGATTGCAAATTGTTACCGTGAAACATGATCTAATATAAAATTTGACAATAAAAATATAAACATCCCACGAATCTATTTCTTCTTTTCTNATATATATATATATATATATATATATCAGTTTAAACTTACAAGAAAAGAAGAAATAGGTTCGTAGGATAAAGATCGGAAATATAATTTACGGTATGTTCTCCCAAAAATACAATAGTCAGTTTCAAAAGGTTTGTGTAATCTGCTCGTAAAGAGAATATCTAAAAACAACAATTAAGCAAAATCTGTCAAATAATTTTCGTTATATCCTTCATTTAATCTTTTTAAATCATTTTACCAGTATCTACTGCAAGATAAATGATGAAATAGCCAAATTTTCAGAATTCAGCGCCTCAGATTTGATTTCATCGCCAATATCAGCTTCAAAGTTTGATGTATCGATGCTTGACCAAAATGTCTGAAATCTTTTAAGTAGCCCAACATCTGGACCTATAGTCGTTAGTGAGACATTCCAATACATTCTTCAGAATAAGCTCCTAAATGTGACGACGACATGGCAAATATATTAAAACTTTATCAAGTTTTTTATTCTAATGGAAGACAAGTTACAATTCGTGCACCTGAACATAATTTTAAGTGTTTAAAATATAATGAAAGTTTGAAACAAAACGTTTTCAGGAATGTGTAGAAATGATGTATAGAGAAATGAAAAATTGAATATATTCTTGATTTATTTTAAAGAACAATTCATCAAAAATATTGAAAAATTAAATAAATATTAAAAATTTATTAAATTTCTTTTAGTTCATTTTGTTACAGTTACCTAACATTATATTGTGACGTAGGTAAAACCACGTAAGAGAGATATAAAAGTTAAAAGTAAAAGAGAAGGATTAAAAAAGTTGATTCATGTTACTGCTATTATAAATTTCAATAGAACATAAATGTACATGTGAGTCTGAAATGTTACACAGACATTATCGATCATCGTGAAGTTGTACCTATTAATTCTTGAAAGAGTGATCTTGACAACCAAAACTGAAAATCGTTGAGGCAAATAAATAAATTTATTGTCAAAAAAGCAGTACAAACTGCGTATGACCACGTGGAGGACAATAAACTAATTACTCTCCAGAAGCAAGCAAGGGACCATCCCATCAATTCCAATCAAGGGCCCTAAGGCAGAAGCGGATTCCAAAATTTAAGCAAAAATTCCTAGATAAGATAAAAAGTTAGCTGCGAGTTATAATACTAATAGAATGTCAATATGTTTGTAATTTAACACAACAAATTTATTTTACATGTACAAATTAGTATCGAACTAGAGATTATTCTGAGTATATTGTTTAAAAATCATATCCTGGGAAAAATTGTCCTTAAAATTCACTTTTCTGAAAACTAATTAAAAGCATGTCACATTTCATGGCTGCGTGTTACAAATACGTTTCTCGAGTGAAATTCAGTGTAATTAATGAGAAAAGGTATTATTTTTATCAACGTATCAGAAAGAATTATGATTTATTGATGTATTTTAAAATAGTTATAACACTTGAATACACATTTTCGACGTGCGCGACCTCTAAATTTTATCCAATTTTCTTCATTTTATGTGAAATTGAAACGATTTTGAAACTCTCTAAAAACATACTAGAAGAGCAATAATTTATTTGATACTTCGGTTTATTTGGAACAGTCTAGTGAACAGAGAGTCGTCGAATTCTGCTCATCACCAGGTTAGGCAACACGCCTTCCATCGCTCGAACGCAAAGATGGAAAGGAGCCGAATGGCAATCGGTGACACTCGTTTTCGTAGTCGTTTCATATCCATGAAAGAAGAATTAGTTTCATGTGCTATTATTTCCGGTGCTACCTAATTAAATTAAATGAATATCTTGTTTATTTAAACAAATATTTAACGTACACTGTTAAAAATATCATGTAATTTAACGAACCACATTTTTAAAATATGATTTTATTTGTTTTCATTTGCGGTTGAAGAAAACTTTAAATTCAATGAATGTTCTTAAATTTCAATGAATGTTTGTGACTAATTGTATTTTTAACGTGAGTACCGTAAATCTGACCACGAAAATCCCATCACCAGTGGTTCTCCGAGTAGAAATGAGAGAGAATTGTTTCCTAAAACTTATTTATGGGCCGATTCGGTAAGTAATTGCACAATGTGTCCAATACATCCCTAAGTTCAGTTCACGCACTACATTTGCTACTAGAGTAATGCAGATGTCTCACTGAAGTTGTTATTATGTTAAATGTTCCGTTGATGACCAGCTGGAAACCAAATTTCACCCCGAGTCCTGAAGTGAGTACTAGATACACCAGATTTTTCTACTTGTGTCTTAATTCTGGCCCTAGTGTAGTGAATAGCAGTCGTAACTGTGAACATCAAAGGTCGAAGCCGATCTCGGTCGATATATTCTACAGACTTTCTGATGAGTAAATGCGTCTTGGCAAGTCACTTTCAGCAATTGCAAAGAGCAAAGTTCTTCTGACTCGATATTGGCGTCTCTAAGATTTAATACTGATGAAACTATTCAGTCATTGTGATCGTACAGTGAGTATGAAAGAAAGAGACCGCGAGAGACAGATCCCGAAACTATCAGGTGAACAAGTGAAAATATACATAAATATCAAAGAAGTGTGCGAGAAATTTACTTTTAGGACACGTAATAAACATTTTTGAGGTTAGAATGTTCTTAAATTGAATAAACCGTGTTCTGAATTACCATGAACGTGTTCATAAATTTATTAAATGAATTTCATGAATTTATAAAATTTCATGAACATTTATTTGAAATTTAATAATTACGTTCATGGAAACAGAGAATTCGATTCATTAAATTTAAGGAAAGTTACTGATCAATGACAGGATTGGAAGTGTCTTACGAACGTTAAGTCAAGTCTCTTTGTCGTTATGAAGACAAAATCTGAAATTTCCGAGTATATATGATTCCAGAAGAGAGTCCTGTTTGTTCTTCGACAGTTGGTTGAGACCTTGATACGAATTTCGGATTTCCTTTCAGGTCATTAAATTTACGTTTGATAACCCTATAAAGCTCAGGATAAATTTGATTGTGCCGCATAATTCGCATCTCCATCGCACACTAAGCAAAACCTTACACTGGATGCTATTTCGGTCGTCTCGATATCGACTTTTCTTACAAGTCACGCGCTTTCAGAAAGGCATGACATCCTAGGGCGACTGACGGGGATTGAAGAATATTGCATGATCTGATGAGTGATAAAAGAATATTGCATGAAATTTTGCATGACATCCCGGAAATGATGTTCTCGTATCACTTTAGTAGAAAAAAGATAATGATGGAACATCGTTGAGTTAGTATATCCAAAATTTACGACTTTTTATTTTATGATTACAGGATAGAAAGTAGATTATTTTCTAATTTTTTCTTTGAGTTTCGTGTCTCCGTCCTCGAGCACTAAGCGCTTGACTCGACGACTGATGCGCGCGGCACAGGATCGGCGTCGCCAAGTAAAAGACACGGCGGCGGCCGCAGAAGGGACGCAAACGAGGAGGTACCCCATCCCCTCCCTCCTCACCCAGCCGTACCATGGCACACCCCGCTTCTCTTCTCCACGCTTTCTGCTGTCTCTTTGAAAAAGCCCGTAAGAGGATTGGGGCGAAGCGGCGACGGCAGACGGTGAGGCCGGCGCAGGTGCTTCGCCCCGCCCCTCGTCATGCTTTCCTTCCTTTGCTTGCTCCCAACGAGCAGCAGACGATCGCGCTGAAGAGCTGGCGCACTAAGTCGGCTTTGCCGGAGGCTACAGCGAGTAGGCGATCCTTCCTTCGGTCGTGAAGACTACCCGGCGAAACGCATGGGAAATCCAGAGCGCGGGAATTGCGGAAGCTGCTGTTCTTTTCGTAAAAGTGAAGAAAAAAAAACAAGCTACGCGCGTTGACTTTTTTTGCGTAGAGGATTGCTGAGGGATAGTGAAACACGACGTGGCTTCCTTTCCAAGCAAGCTATCTTCTGCTTCTCACAATGCAACAAATGTCTTCGTGTCCTTTTCGTTTTAAGAGCACGTCATCGAGTTGGATCGTCTCCAGATCTACAGTTTAAAAATTAAATTTTGGATTAATTGTATGGGGAATGAAAATCGCTCTGCATCATCTCTCTTGACGGATGTTTGTTGCTGTGGAATCGACAGTTTGCCATCAGATCGTGTAATACAATTGTAAGTAAAAAAGTTTAAAAACCTGTTTTTTTATGATAGACACCATAATTGCGTTGTCAACGGCATACTCATGTGTATCAAATTTCAGTCAATTCTGATATCCGGAACTGGTTCAAGACTTATTTATGCTTAACATACTTAATAACAAATGAAACTGAATAAAAGTTTATCAAATAAATGCGAAATCGTGAAAACTATGGAACAGAGATCGTTTTTATCTGCTCAAACGAACGTCATCGGGAAAAAATAAAAATTTAAGATAAATAATAATGCAATATTAAATTAATGCAATATTAAATAGTAATAATAATGCAATATTAAATAGTAATATTAATGCAATATTAAATAATGATAAATAATACAACTGAAAATCAAGAAAAGCGTTCATTGAATTACATTTGAAAATGAATTTTTGTGAGTGAAAAATATGAATGATTATAGAATAATGAAACAATGAAATATAATGGTATTTATTTCCAATTTTTTTAATCAATCGATAACAATGAACTGGTCACATTGAAAAGGAAATTGAGAGGGCAACTTGATTGGAAGTTTAAAATACCGGTTTAACTTGGTCGTGACGGCGAGAAGAATAATCAGAGCTAATGTAAAAAAAAAGAAGCTTAATCGAAAACCGAAGGAACATCAAAGGACTTCCGGAACGTAATTTTGTAGCAAGTTTCTCTATATTGAAATATCATCCAGTGTCACTCCCTGAGCTTACGGAAACCATTTTTTTATCAACATAAAATTGAAAACGTTTTAAAATTTGATGTTTATACCACTCCGTGAAACTCCGTATGAAACAAGCAGAGGAAAAGGTGTCTAGTAATTCATGAATGTGGCTGTCTCACAGGTGGCATTATACACATCGAGGTGTAATTTATCGCGAGCCGCGCAAATGTACATTTTCGGCCGTGCATTACGAGGCGGTGCGACGCACTGTGGAGTATTTGAGACCAAAACCTGGACAAAAAGGGAAAAAAATTAAATTTGATCCACAACACGAAATATTATATCACCATATAGTTGCTTAATTGGCACGTCTTACGACGTTAATTTCTATAAAATTGGTTGTATCTGGCATCTGCTGTCGTCGATTGAATGTAAGGTTTGTATGTTTCCCGGTGTCATTTTACTCCAGCAAGTGGGGTTTGTAACGTTTAGAAATAAATTTATACTACTCGTATGTATCGCTGTATTCACTTCAAATTTTACACAGTGGTAAATAAAGGCATGTTTTTTGTTGTTTTTAATTTTTATTATTATTGGGATAAAATTATCTGTATTTACGAGATATCATTATCTCAATAAATATTTTTTCAAAGTAATGTTTTCGGAAGCTTATATTTAATGTAGATTTTTTAATGTGTGTCGGAGTATGTCGGGCAACTTCGAGACCACTACATTAATATATAATACATGTAGAATAGATCCCGCCAAATGAAAGTTTATCAGTGACCCTTTTTTATGAAGTTTTAAGACATTAATGAGCTTGACTACATTCATGAAGCGTATTTGCAAATAGTAAAGTTAAACTCCAATTTTTTATGTTGAACTCTACTGGATCATAATGTTATTCTTGTTTATACATGAAATTGATTTGGAATATTTGATACGGGACCCCTCTATTGGGAAGAGGAACACAAATATTAGACCCCCTGGACGAGGATGGGATGTGCGTCAAGGTGAACTGTCCATATATCAGAGATAAAGAGAATTTCATTTTGTGTGATAAGTTTAGAAAACGTAAAGATGTTGAAATAAAAGACATTATCGAGTGTTCTGTGCTCTTTGCCCAACACTCATTTATAGTATTAGTTCAGAGCTGTATGCAGACCCTTTCATTCAACGCCCTTCAGTGTGTCCAGAGAATTCCATTCTAAAAGAAGTGTCAACGGTGTTATTACGTCGACAAAGATCGTTTGTTGAAAACATGAAGCACGTTTTATAGGTATCAGATAAAGTCCATAATGTCTCTAGGGATGTTGATATCCAAAAAATAACAACTATGTTTTATATTTTGTCTGCATTAACAAGTAATTTTCTACTTTAAGAATTAAATAATTTGTTTGCAATGGTGTACTATTTGAGATATTATTAACAAAAGAAATAGTCACATAACTCCAAAACTTATAAATATATTGACAATTGGCATGCGAATTACTATCGAAGTAATCTCATACAGTTTTTCCTGCTTTTTGAGAAAATGTTATTAAATAACCTTAATATCATTGAAGTAGATAGGAATGGAGATATTGAAAAAAGTCATTGAAATTTAAAATTTTATATATATATATATATATATATATATANTGTTTAGTGATACTAAAAATATTTCGAAAAGAACATTTGCTTTTGACAAATATCGCGATAAAGATATAAGTCCGTAGTAGTGGCTGTACAGACTACGATCTGACCGTTCCAGTACCTGTAGATCAACTGACCTCCTAGTTCATACATCCACAATGGTATCAAAGGTTGAAGAAGCGAAGAATTAGCACTTCACGATCCGAGAATTTTATAATAGAAATCAACATTGACAGGTCTTTCGCCAGTCAAGGACGTTGCGGTGCAGTGGGATTTTAAATGCTTCAACCCGATCAGAAACTTGCAACGACCTTGACAACTGGGGTTGGTAGGATCGACTGCCTGTGAGCCAACTCGTCTCCCTGACATTATTCCAATAACTTTCTCATGTTAATTCAATTGTAACTAATGCCAGCCAAGTAAGATTTCAGTCTAACTCGGTTTCGGACTTTTATCTCTTACACTGTTTTCAAAATTTAATATTAACAATATTCTTTAGAATATTATAACAAATAATATCTCTAAAACATCAAAATTTCAAAAAAACTATCGTAGATCGATGTTGGAATTTTAATATGTGGGAAGCTGTGTCTAGCACAGGGATTCAGTAGAATTACTTAAAACAGAGCCACCGTAGTGTCTATATATTCCGTAGCGCGCTTCCTACTTCAGTTTTGTAGTTTTCAGATAAATTGTGGAGAAATGGTTATTTAGTAAAATTCTCTTTTGTGAAGTGAACATTTTAAATAATATTTGAATATTGTGTAACGAGCGCTGTATTTTTTTTATGGTTGTTAAACCAATTACAGGGGTAAACTCTGATATCCTTCTTTATCATCATCATCAATCATTTATATCCTTAGAAACGATAATAGACCATTTTTGTGACATTGAACAATATCAGCTACCTGTCAGTACAGTATCTATCAGCAATCTATAAAACAAGAATGAGAAAGGCGTCCTGAGTTCCGAAGAATCAAATTAACTCCTAGATAAATATATTTTGAATTTGTTACTCGCAGATACTTCCTTTAATTTTATTTTAATTGTTAATCGTCGTTGTCAATTTACCATGAGTTAGGGCGTGAGTTTGCAAAAATTCCAAATTATTAGGCTCCCTTAATTCTAGATTCCCTATTTCATGGAATAAAAGAACTTAGCACACTGAAATGTACATTTATTGAATAAAGAACGTAATGACAAGTCAAAAGCACAAAATTTCACACTAAAAAGTACTTCCCTTCCAAAAATGTTAACAAGTCGCGTAGCGCTCTAAACTAATTGTCCTTAGCGTCTTAATGAACAGTGTTCTGCGACGAAATTAATGTCAGACAGTTCATAACATAATCATGTGATCACCACAGCTGAATGACAAGCTGTTTATGCGTGACGGCTTCACAAACATGAAAAATAGATCTCACCGTGGGAAGTAATTGCTTCTGATGGAGAATGAGACGATGACGATAGGTCTCGATGTCAGTGTATTGCGTGACCTTGAGTAACTCATTAGTCTGAACCTCTGCTGACGTGCTGTTCTGCGTCCGATGTCGAGATAAGACGCCCAATGAGTTCGTAGGCGCGCACTCTTGCACTCCGGAACTCGTAAATTGTTGACTCGTACTGCACACAGACGCTCTTATTAATTTCTCATTGACTCGCTGCGTTCAGACATGACGATCGTCATTGAGATGTTCATTTACATCGACTGGAACTTTTATTGTTCAGTAGCACGATCACACCAGAAACAAAAAAATGAAAACAGTTGTGATTTTATGCACTTTGATTGGTGGCTTTGAATTTATTCTAGAAGGTTCTGATTAACTGTCGCTGGCTTTTAATTATTGCGTTCCCACGATAACTGCAACTGACTCTTTACTTTCCCACGATAATTCCAACTGAATTTTCACAACCGTTGATGATGTAACTGACTGACTTCTGCCGTATTTTCTCGAACTATTGTGACATCAGAGTTTAATTAAAATGTTTTAATTAAACGAAAGTTACAATATGTAAGGATTATAAATACAGGAACTATACATTTTTCTCTCTTTTAGTTCAATTATAGCATTTTATATAATTTTTCGTAAATTATTATTGCAATTTAATTTACAAAAAAATTAAATTTACGAAAAACAATTTATGGTAACTTCTATATAAATAAGGTCTATGAAAACATGTCAGTATGCACTAACATACTCTCAGAACACAGTTTTTGCCAATATATACGCTATTAGAAATACTATTTGAATTTTAATGTGAATGTGTTGGAAGTCCATTTCAATGCAGTATAGAAAATTACATTACAAAGTTTTGAAATTTCGGAACGTTATTGTACTTTTATATTAGTCCCATTTAAGATTCTTAAGATATTAAATTTAATGTACATTCACATTTATTTTTTGCCAAATAACGGAACATTAAAAGTGATATAAAGCAATAAATATGTAACGTAATGATTATAGTATGATATAAAGTAAGTATTATTACTTTTTACAAAAAGGAACTTGAAAATTTTTTGTCAGCGTTTAGAAGGCAAATACTCCACAGTGCTGCGCGCAGATGGAGGACGCAAATTGATCGTGAGATGCAATGAACCACGCCTCCGCCAGCGCCGTCGCTATCTGAGGGAACTGTGCGTGTCCTCCCGGAGCGTTAAAGACGACGTCCAGCGAGAGGACACTTCGTTGATTCACTTCGACGGAGGAACGGCATTCCGGAGAGTAGAACGGAGATGGAAATAAGCGAGGGACGAAGAACACGCGCTCGCCAATTGTCTTGTGGATGGCTTTTCCGTTTCATGTTGGACCTTGCCTCCCCCGCCATTTCTCCCAACGGAAGCGGATCTTTAGGATATGGCGGCGATTGCGAGCAAAGAACGGGAAAGCAGGGAGGCAAACATACTGACTGTGGACTTCGGAAGGCTCATTTTACATACGTAAGTAAGGGATCAAATGCTTCTTCCAAAAACAAATCCTTTGATTCTATTCTAGTTGACGAGAGTCGACGGGACACATGACAGACACGTTCAAGACCATGGCCTAGTTTTGAGGTCTTGACCTATTAGATGGCAAGTTGATATATCTTAATATATCATATATGCAATAAATGCACGGAAATTTGAAAACGATTATTTATGTTGTATTGAATGAAGAGGGGAGGCGTGATTGGGTTGGACTCGTCGTCATTTACTAGAGACGACATTTAATATTGATTGTAAACAATGTCTCCTTTAGCATTCCCAAGGCGAACGAAACCCGTTTAAAAGGGTCCATGAACCCTTTTAAATGGGTCCATGCATCCTTTCAAATCACTGCGCTTGGGTTCACGCGCCCTTTCAAATGGGGCCGCGCCCTTCTCAATGGGTCCATGCACCCTTTCAAATGGGTGCACCCCTTTCAATGAGTTCACGCACCCTTTAAGTTCGAACATTAATTATATGAGTATATTTTGTATTTCTTGATATGGTAAAACATACTATTTTGGTATGCTATACTACAAACAACAATATAAAGAACGCATAATTTTATAAAAGATTGTTTATGTAGTTTCTAGAATAAACAACGCTTGTAAAATCGTTCTTTAGGTTATTAATTATCCTAATTCTTCTTCCTATTTGCGTTAATTAAGGAACTCCCTTCTGCGAATCAGGATATAATAAAGAAATTTTAAATACACGAAAAACAGCTTCAAGCTTTCAAAAGTTATATTTCATACTCTAACATGTTCGCATTTCTCAGAAGTATCGTTTTTCTTCTGGTAATAGTATTTTGTACATCTGTAAACATTAACTTCCCTGAATACTTGTGCAAGAGGTAGCGAAGCGATTGTTTCTTTAGTGTAATAGCTCGTAGGTTCAAACCCGCCTGGGGCGTGTTATTTTTATTTTCTTTGGTGAATATAATAATATAACTTTTATACGATGGAATTGTTTTTAACAAGTTAGTTAAAGGAAATCAATGTATTTGATATATTTTAAATTCAATATAAAAATTTTTTGCACATGTTTATTGAAATTTTGAAGAACTTTTCTAAATTCCTCGTAAAATATATCATTGAACACTTTCATTTACACACGAAGAAACTAAAATATCGAAACTTAAAGAGAACAGGAATAGAAATTATTTTCTAGAAACTTTGTCGTCTTGTCGGCAGACGAACTTTGCACTGTCACGTTGTCATGTATGTTGTAATGCTACGTTGCCGAATTGTCAATTGCTCAGCGTATGTTTTAAGATTTTCCTAAGCAATGTGAGAGCATGAATTAAGGTTTCGTTCATTACAGCTCCCAAACAGATATTACGAGCTGAATTGTGGTATAAACCATTTTCAAAAATCAGTTCACAAGTGTCACTAGGATTCGAACCCACCTTGTGGTGACAGAACAATCATGGCAGTGCTTTAGTGTTCTCAGCCAATTACACTCTTGCTGGAGGAGGTAAAATGTCTGTTGAAACATTCGAAGAAATAAATAGCCACTCAAGTCCGCGTGTTTTAGTCGGTTTAACAATGAATGACATTCTTTTTTTATTGAATTGCCTCTTGCAACACCGCGGGATTTAAGATTTAATAGATTTATAAATAATATAATTAATTGACTTGAGAGTGCAATTACAATTAAAATTATTTTATTTGATACCAGAACCTTGTAATATTTGTAACAACAAATATTAACGTGGCAGGGCAAAGTTCATCTGCCGACAAGTCGACAAAGTTTCTATAAAATAATTTCTATTCACGATCTCGAGATCAACGAATCTCGAGATGTCGTTTAAGTATAGAGAATGGTAACGTTTATTGAAGTCAAGAATATATTGAATATTTTTGTCATAGAAGTCCAAAATGTGTATAATAAAAAAATACAAAATATTTCTTTAATAGCGGTGTAATGAAACATATTATCTCGTTACGATTTACCCGCCGCACGATGTCTTCCAAATATGGGCGCCGTTTTAAATAGACCTACGATTGGTCGAACGAAACTTCCCCTGTCGAAGGGGAAGCAAGAGGAGAGAGGCGTTGCAAACCTAACAGATCCAAAACTGGTCAGAGCGTGGGACTTAGAAAAATAAATGGGTTCTTTTATGTTATCATTTGTGTACAAGCATTGAAAAAGTTAACAGAATTAAAAATTGTTTGTCAGCTTAGCATACCTTCAAGTTTTGAGGTTCGGGGTGGGTGTCATTTTGGAGGTCTCCTGTTCCAGCAATTCAACTACGTGCTTGCAAGCTGTATTAAGGATTATGTCAAATAATTTGAATGTGAATTTGGGGTTGTATTTAATAAGATCCGCTATTATTTCCTTTACCGTTATTAAAAAATGTAGTTTATTTCAATTAAATTTTGTGTCTTTGTTATTTTTGGTGACCTAATTGGAGGTTACCAGATGAGGCCCGGAGCGACCCCCATGCCCCACACCCCAACCTATGTACGCTTCTGCACCTAAGACGTCTTCACCCTTGGAAATTCCATTCGGCGAACACAGTACAATAAATAAATTGTGCACAAATTTGAAAACTTCGTTCTTAGAAGTACTTTAAATCGAAATATTCGTCCAAAAATGTTGCTTTAAAATCACAATTTTGTAAGCAGATTTATCATGGTAAATAATTCTGTGAAGTATTTGACTTTAATTAATGGAGAGAAAGTTTTGTCGTACGGTCGTGTGAATTGAGTAATACTGACATCACTCTTCGCTGCCTGTCTCAAGTCATTTACTTAAAGGGTTCTTTTTCAAATGAATACTTGGCTTTTAGAGGGAACAGGTACGCAAGTTTGCAGGCTCTGAGGCTTCCTAAAAGCTCTCTCCACTTGGGGGTTGCGTTCCTTGCCCCGCTGTGGAGCGGTGAACGGGAGCGGCTTTGCAGATTCCTCCCTTATCGACCGCCCGGAAGCGGGAAGCCGTGTCGAGCTGCCCCGCCTGCCCTCCACCCTGCCACGTGTACCCGCCTTGCACATCCCGCCATCCCTTCACAGTTAGGGTGCCCACCCAGTACGAACCTTCCACTTTGAGGAAGGGGTAGTTTGCCGTGAAAACATTGTCCGCCGTAAGCCGGTGACGGCGGTCCATGCGGAGGGGAACATTCGTGACGTTAACATGTGGGGGGGGGGGTTGGCATACTGAGAGTTGTGAGGCAAGGCCAGGAGTGATCATGGTGTAGGCGTCATATCAGTCCTGTGGCATTCGATGGACTATTCACTCTTCACACAGGAATAAATTGTTTCAGAAATTCTGATTGTGAAACAATGTTTATTTGAAACAGTGTATCGTAGGCACAGAATGATCGCGAGACTGCCTCTCAAGCAAAGAGGATGATTGTCTACCGAAGAGCGTCAAATGTCTTATCGCTACGGATTGCTGCTGGCCGCCCCTCTACGGCCACCTGAGTGACGGACAGTTGCAGTAGAATTAAAGTCCCGTCCCCGGCGTGAGAACGGCAAAAAGGAGACCTTGAGCTAACGTCCTCGCCACCTAGCGGAAAACAAAGGCGACGAGTCGTAAAAAATCGATAAACCACCTCTGCCCCCTCCTTTTCTTCACACACTTGCGTCCACTCCCTTTTCTTGCGAAATGTCCCACCTCTTCCTTGCTAAGGGCTCAATGCGCCTCTCTTCCGCGCTTTCTCGATTTCTGCTCCATTAACCTTGGATTCGTGAAGTGGCCCCCCACCCCTTAATACCTCCCCGTGCCGCGCCTCGCCTTCCTTTTCTCCGTGGAAGAAAAGCGTGTCGGCAATCGGTTGGGGGGGGGAGAGTGGTCTGCCTGCCACGCGGCCGTCCGTCCGTTCGGCGGCGACTTGGCGGAAAGCCATCGGCGCTTGCACCTTTTCTTATCGCGAAGGTGCAAATGGTGCTCGAGCTAATTAAGACGCTGGAGGTAATGAAAGGGCAGGTTTTTTGCGCGGCGCGTATACTCGATGAGTTTCTTACATGCCGGTCACGTCCGTCTTCTTCGGCCGAAGGATCACGGGATGCGAGAGAAGTTGGTGGCGATGGAAGCTGTTCTTGCGAACTCCAATTACTGCGTGCTGTTGGGAGTTAGAATACGCACGTTGAGGAGAGCGTGGGCGACGGAAAAGCAAACCCCCATCCGCACGACGACTTCTTCAGCCTCTGCGAGAAAATAGTACGGAAGGATTCACGACGTGAAAGAGTTTCTCACGTTCACTCAAACACGCAGGAATACCGTTTTCCCTTGTTCAAGAGAATGGCGCACGTATCACGCGAAAATGATAAAAATTTATTTGACACAAATGTGAGAGGGTTTTATCAGATCATGGATCAGACAAGTGCAGGAACCAATATATAACATGTAATTATGAGTTGTGACTTTGAAATGTTTGAATTCGTGAAACGCTTTAAAAACTATTTCATAAATGTTCTTAAAGTTAAAAGTCACTTCTATCACTATAATTGACATATTCGAAATGTTATCGGCCATAATAATTACAAGTGATTGGCTTCCTTGTATTTAGGCCAGATAAATAAATAACAAAATTGTGTCATTTTGCCAACGTTTCGACTATTTATTTTAGTCATCATCAGGGCTATATAACAAAACATGGATACATACAATTAGTATACATTCTCTACCACAATTTCATCAAAATCAACGAATCAATTACATACCTCAACAAAGAAAAAAATATTTTTTTTGTTTACCCAACCACATGTTTACTTTACCATACACGCAAATTCAACACGGTGAGAAAGAAAATACAATTTTACGCTGCGCCAATTTAATTTTTTTTACTATTTTTACATAGTACATAAGACATAAATACTTTCACATAAAACATGCATTAAACAGGTGAGAAGGATTATGGGAGTTGGTAAGAGAAGAAAATGAAAGATGGGAAAGTGAAATTGAAAGAAGTATTAAAAACAGGAAATGAGTGAAGAAGAAGAGAGGATAAGAAGTTGGAAGAGTAGGGAAGTGTATTGTAAAGTGCCTAAAGTGAATTATTTTGCAACCACATGGTTAGATATCGCTTATACGAAGAGAATTAAGGAAGAGATGGTAACGTGTTCCATGCTCTGAAGGACTGTATTGTAAATGATTGTGTTAAGTGATTGATTGATATCAATGATTGTATTACAAAAAAGGGTTGTGATGTTTTGGGATCGTGAGAATGAATGAGTCTCGCGCGCGTTTTTATTTCAATTACTGGAAACGTTCAGCTATTTTTTTTAAATGTTCGCTATTGAGCATCTTATACAGGAATAACATATGTAACGAGTGTCGTTTCTCAAGTGTGAGGATACCGGATTTTTCATAGAATTCCGAAACATGTTCATACTTCCTAAAGTCGAAAATAAAACGAATGCATGCATTTTGTGCTATTTCTAATTTACGTTCTAATTTTCCCCTTTACATCTGTGACCAAGAAGTCACGGTAGTCAAAATGAAGCAAGACTAGGGATATGATAAGTGTTTCTCGTATAGAAGTCGGTAAAATATCACGTAAACGTTTCATTGAATAATCGAAGAGTACACATTCCTACATATTTCATCAATTTGATTTGCCAGCTAAGTAAGCTGTCAATATAGATACCTAATATTTTTTACACTTTTACACCATGTTCCTGGTGTTTGGTCCACTATGATGTCGGGTAATTGTGCGTTTGTAATTTTTTTGATAGATTTTCTTGGAATCAAGGAGAATGAATTGTGATTTAGAGGGATTTAAGAGAAGACCTAACGGTGTAGCCCACATTTGTAGTGATTCCAGATGTGTATTTATGCGTTCAGTAACTGATCTTGTGTTAGCTGGCGTGTCGTTTATATATATTTGCAAATCGTCAGCATACATTTGAAATCTGCTGTACCTAAGAGACTTGTCGACATCGTTCACATACTACAGAAAAGTTAGAGGGCCGAGAACGCTTCCTTGTGCTACACCGCTTTTTGTCTGGAGGGCTACCGATTTTTTATTATTAGTTACGACTATTTGTTTACGATTTGTTAAATATTCCGAGAACCAATTTACAGTCGGCATTGCAAATCCCAGTGATCTTAATTTTGCAAGAAGAATATCATGATCGACCGAATCGAAGGCTTTGCTAAAGTCAAGAAGAACTAAAACCGTAATTTTTCCTGAACCAGTTGCATTACGAACATCTTTGTTGACACCTAATAGGGCTGTCCCAGTGCTTTTGTTTGTTCGCTAACCCGATTGACATTCATTCATTATATTATTAGATAAAAGAAAGACTTCTATTTGCTTGCGGGCAATTTTTTCTAATACCTTTGTGAGAGCGGGTAAAACGCTAATTGGGCGATATTCATTCGGATGCTTAGGTTGTGATGTTTTTGAATAGGATGTACAAAAGCAGTTTTCCATGCCGTGAAGAAAGCACCACTATAGAGAGAGTTATTAACACTCTGTTACTGCCGGAAGCATCGGATAAAAAAGGATTTTTCTATATTCTAATGTAAGGTTTTGTATCCGTCAGAGCGATTAGGCTTAAGTACCCCAAAAAAATGAGAGTTTGAACCATTCCCTAATCAGTAGCGATGAATTTTCATAACCTTACGGTGCAAAATTTTGAATCATTTGACTTTAAATTACTGCTTATTTGGAGGAACTTTCGCTCGTTTTTTTATATTGTAGTAAAAGTACCGGCTTAACATAGCGAAAATCCCTACTAAAACGTAGCAAATGGAAATCGGAATGTAATGACTTTAAGATTTTCGCACCTTACGGGGCATTTTCAAGAATAATTCACCGAAAACTGTTCTAATGGAAATGGCAGCCGCATCACGTGACTGAAGACAATGCGATCGTTGTCAAAGAAAGAGTCAAGCGACAATCTAAATTTATTATCAAATTTTAAAATCACAAAACAATTGTGCTCATCCAATTGTAAAAATCAGTAGAATGAATTGTTCATCAGTAAGAACTACTTTGGCGAGTATTTCCAAGTTTTGTGAATAGTTGGCGGCTTGATTTCAGTCAACGGGGATATAATAGCTTAAGAAGGGTTACAATGGGTGAAATGTGAGTTATTACATTTTTGTTTTCACTATATCTCCCAAACTAATTGAGATATCGTCTCAGATTTTGTATGCAAACATTGCTAATTCACCTTCCTAGAAACGGATCACTCTAGAAACCTTTATTATAAGAAAAATTAATTAGAAAAATTAATAATAGAATTCAATACAAAAGTATAAATTTATGAAGTTCTTTTCAGTGCCCCCCTTCATGAATATAATGACATTTCCTGGACACTTTTATAAAGTTCTGTATTGAAATCTGAAAAGACAAGTTTAAATTGCCCCCCCCCCCACTTTTACATTCGAACACTGACCATATCACAACGAAAAATGCGAAACTGGGAGGAGACGGCTAGTACTGTATAAAATTTAGTGAAACAACTGCATAAAACTTAGTGAAACAAACATTAATCCTAGAATCGGGGACGTGGCCGGGATTTTACTAAAGGCGTAAATAAAGTATCTAAATCTCCAAGTTGCTAATAAAAAATATATTTGAAATGTTCGTGTTTTATTTGTATTCAAAACGTTTGTATTCAAATAAATTATGCACCTACTTAATCTATGATACACGCATTAGTTCACCAATCTTAATAAAACAATCCACTGTAATGTGTTATTTTTAGGTACATTCTTAATGGATAGTAGGGGTCCGGACCCCGCTCCCCTTCAGCTACGTCCTTACTAGAATAATTCACCGTGTGTGAAGAACACTTTACGAATATTTTAAACTTCGATGTCTTTTCTACATGAACGGAACATGGCGTAAGGCTGCGTTCACACTGCCCGCGATGCGTAGCGATACAATGTTCACACTGTAAGCAAGGCAATGCCCGCGATTTCATACAAAGGGTAGTTGAGTTCTCGAATTCGTAACAGAATGTCGTTCATTTTGAACTCCATCATTTATTTTTTTATATAAAATAGTAGAATGAATAAGTGCTGTGTTCATGAAATTTGTTGTGGAAAATGGTAGATTGATTAAGCGTTGGGTTCTTGAAATCAATGAAGAAAGAATCTTGGAAGAGTTTCGTAATTTATATTGCTATCTATAGAGGATGAATAGCGGTTTTGGAATTATTGCAAGATTTGTATAATGACTTTTGACTGCATTGACTCATTCTCAATCAGAATACAGGGATAGAACACCAATTTCGTAATGGCAATGTCAATTCTTGCCCGAAGTGACACATGGAGCGGTGGCGGGGGCTTGTGAAACTAAAACCCTTGTAAAATCTTAACTATTGGTCCAAATCGAATATTTGAAGAAAGTTTTAATCTTTCTCAAATGCACAAAACGAAGAACACATTTAATTTGATGAGGATTTATTTTTACGTACTCGAATTACTCTCTTAAATTGAAGTATTAACACGTATATTTTTAGAACCTCTATTCGATTATTTAGGTTAACCTTTGTGGATAGACATGTGTTGTCGTGGACTTTTCTGTAGAACACTTTGAGATGAACAATATTGCCACCATGCATTGTTGTGACATATCTCTAACCGTTTAAGAATAGTGTGCAAAAATCTCTCTCCGAAGATAGAATTTTTTCCGTCTTGATTCACTAATATCGTCATTCCCTGTTATTTGTTTTTCCTAACGTAACAAAATATGTACTAAAACCTTTCCTGAGAACATACCTATGAATTAAAAACAGAATCACATAAATCGGACGAGTGGTTCAAAAGTTTTCAGAACATTTACAGATGTACCCTGAAATTTTATGATGGGCAGCGAAATGTATGGTGAACTGGACGATGTAAATCTGGCTAGGATTGCATCAGTCCATCACATTGTTGAAAAAATTAATATATCAAAAAAAGAAAATGAAAAGAAAAACACGATCATTTCGGACGACAGAAGGACATGAGAATTTTACTCGTCATAATTTCAAATGGCAAAAAGTTAATAATTTTGACTGATCAATAAAATAATTATCCAACATCAAGTCGAGATTGCGAACTATATCTTCGTTGCTAATTATACGATAAGAATATATTCTAAAATATTTTGATTTTTCTTTAGATAGAAACCATCATTATCCCTTGATTCAAAAAAATTGTAAAACTAACAATAATTGTTCTAGCTATTAACTTATTTTTGGTTTTGAATATTCCAAATACCATTTTCTGCATTATGAAAGGAATCAAACCTTTCATGGTGCAAAAAGAATCAAACAAGAAGAAATCCGTCCACCACCTCTTGAAAATACAAATTCGATAACAATCTACGTCTTTTGGAAATTTCGAAAAATTTGTTGTTTTTTTACCTATATCCTTTATATTACATATAAGCCCGCTCCAACTACCTGTTTAGACAAAGGAAATACTATTGTACAATAACACATCATAAAGTCAGAAGATAATTTTCCTACGAAGGAGTACGCAGTAAACGGATGAAATGCAGATTAGAGGGTTCTGTCAGTTTCACTGCCTCTTACTTCTGGGACTGAATCCCACTTCCACTCTAATCTCTGTAGTTCCACCTTTCTTATCTCTATAGTTGCTGCGTCATTCACCGCGCGCCTATGACGACAGCCCCTTCACCGCCACGTGGTTTGTCCCGGCTTGCAGTTGCAACGATACAAAGTAGTTTTGTCACAAGCCGAGTGGGCGGAGCACAATTTTGCAACTTTTTGAAAAATATTCATAATATTCGACTTAACTTAGAATTCAATTTTAAATGAATAACAGTATGAACATGGTCAAAAATCAGCAAAAATGTGAAATTTAGGATAAATTCCGATAGAGATAAAAATATTCACCCCGAGGTCAACATTTAAATCAAATATCAAACAGCAACATAATGAAACACACAAGAACTAATACTCCGAAAACTTAATACGTATTGTATACTTATTAGAGATTTCTATTATTACAGTATTTACAGTATTTGAATTGTATATAAAAGCACACTTAGAATTGAAAGTTTGACCTTTATTTCAAGGTATCGAGTATGAAATATTTTGCATTTCAATACTCTTCTGCTTAAAATCCTCAAAATAGCGGATTCTCAATAATTGACACGCGAGTAAACTAGGATTCGATTCGATAAATGTAATGTTTTCAAAATTCTCTAATTTTCCCTCGATTTTCGAGGGTATTTTTAAGTATTAAATCCGCATTTCCTCAAATATTGATTAATCAGTTCAAAAACTAAAAAATTATACGCACGTTACTTGTTTTATGCAATTAACCTCCAAGTAAAAACTTTGACCTATATATCAAGGTCATTATTTCAAGGCGTGAAATATTTTGATTCTCCTATATACTTCTAATTAAAACCCTCAAAATGGCAGATCCTCAATAATTGACATGCCAGTAAACTAAAATTTGATTCTAACCAATTGTGCTAATTCATTAACAATGTGACATAGACCTAAGAAATTATGGAAATTAGTATACAATTTTTTAAAATATGATATAGTTCCTGATATTCTCTACGTACACGAATAACATCTGATTTTATATACATGTACCCTTCCCCGCAGACGTCAATCGCGTGGCGAGAAAGCACAGGGGGCTGCATTGCTTCACACGATCCTTCCGGGCGCTGGAGAGGGAGACGGGTTTGCTCCGCGCCATTCCCACGCTAGGATCCACTGGCCGCCGCCGGACGACATGAGTGGGTCATCGCTGAAGAACGCGCCTGCAATGACACCCTCGTACAAGTAAGCAGGAGTGCCCTGTACTTTAGCATTCTGTGTAGAAATCGAGTACATTATCCAGACAGACGTGTACACCTAGAAATAGATCACATTTTTCTTTGCCACAGAATATAAGGAAATAGAGTAAAATGTACAAAAATATATATTACTTGCTTCGTTAATTGGCGCTGGTCCTGTTAAATATTGACATCGTCTACCGTTTTTCTGTGGTGCAAACGTTTCACTGGTTCACAGTAAAAGTTCCACTGCCTACACCAGTTGAATTTCACTGATTCTTGGTGGAAGCATCTGTACTGCGCAGATCAATGATTCGTACCTGCGAGTCAGTGGTTTTCCACTGGTTCAGATTTAGAGAGTTGGTCGTCGGTGGACGCACTCTCATACGATGGATTTCTAAGACGTACTTTAAATCGCGGTTACGAGACGCGGTTTTAAAATCTCGGTTTGAACCATGACGTAAATTCGATTGCCAATACGAGGTTTCAACGTGGTCTGACTAGACCGCGTCTTCAAGACGTGTCTCCGGAAATCACACCCGGCAACGTCGCGGTTCTCAATTGTTTTCCACAGAAATTAAGCGTAGAATCTACAGAAAGAACTTGCACGCGATGATTTGAATTTTGGGTTTACATTGCGTCGCAAGTCAATACTGAAGGTAAAAGTAAATGGCACTGTTTTTATTATAACAATAATAAATTAAAACATTACTTTTTTATGATGATCATCATCATCCTTGTATATTGTTTCTGTTAAATATTTAAGATATTATTGTTATTTCAGACAATACATTTATTTACATTATTGAATCTTTTTACAAAATATGCTTGAGATAAGTGCTGTGTATTTCAATTAAAAATTATGTTTGTGGATACACTTTCTCGTACGTGTGAAAGTACTCACTAGTTTTTCAACTACAGTATGAGAACAACTTAAACTGTAAAATGAAAAGACTTTTATTCACAAAAGGAACTGGATGACAACAGAAAATGTATCTTTATAATTCTGCAAACAGTTTTATTCTAGTATGCTCGTATCTGTGAGATAAAGAAGAAGAAAATTTCGTTTTAAATTTTGTCACCTCACAAGACAAACTATGCAGAGTTCTCAAATCATTGAATCACTTTGTCATGCTTTCGTATCTCCTAACATTTGAGACCTCTTTAACCTCAAATCGCGTAGCAACAAACTGGGAGACGCGATTTCAACGCTACCTCCGCAAGGTCTGGACTTTTCGAGCCAGGGCTTGAAAATGGCGTCCAACCCTCTTTTTAGCAAGCGAAATCGAGGTTTCAAACCGCGTCTTCTAAAACCCACGATCAGACCATGTCTTAGAGAAATCCACCGATAGTATTGTAGTATTTGTAAATGGGAAATGTAGGGTGCTATTGATGCTTATCTACATCGGGCGATAGGATATAGGAGATGGGTAGTAGGGTTATTATTAGTAGGTGGGCCGCATAGCTGGGTTTACCAACAACTAGACCCGCATGAAGGTGTTAGTAGGAGTAGTTAGTAATAGTAAGAGTTAGTGATAGGAGTAGGAGTAGGATAGAAGAAGGAGGGTTTGCTTTTCAATCGTCACAGCCATATATGGACTGGGACATTAAACTGAAAAGCTTTCTGTATTTTTGACCCCGTTTTTCATACTCATTGCTTTTTGAGGATAGGTCATAAAACTATTTTATACCGCCAACGTTTCGAAATATTATAACTCCTTCAGGGCTGTATACACTATTCCATACTTTGGGATAACTCCATAATACATCTTACCAACACACATCTTTACAATCATGTCACCCTCTCATCAACCCAACAACTGTCAGTTGTAGTGATGTTGTGTGCATGGTAGTGTGTTGGTGGTATGTATTATGGAGTTATTCTAAGTATGGAATAGTGTGTACAACCCTGAAGGAGTAATAACATTTGGAAATGTTGGCGGTATAAAATAGTTTTATTTACGACCTATCCTTAAAGTGAAAAGCTACATTTTTTTAATGGTAACCGAGCGTTAACACTTTTTGTCGTAAGACAGAAAGGCGCCGGTGTGCGGTACCCCTTAACAGTAAATAGTAGTGGATAACGTGCGAGGATTTCTTTATGCCCCCCCCCCCGATGCAATCTGGATCCACCCCTGTGCATTGGAGGATATGAATAAATACAAAAAGCGCGATAAGCAAAGCGTTTTTTACAATATTGAAAATCTATACAATTTGGAAATTAAATTCTGCGAAATAAATAACATCGAATCATTAGTATCGATACTTTGGATTCGTTACTAGTACCAAGTACTGGTATCGATACATTCACGGTATCAGTACGACCGTACTACCACTACGCTACTGCCGTCGATATTCAAGGTCAAGTGTCACAAAAGGTTGGTTTCTCAAAACAGTCTTATGACACGCATACTCCATAACGTGTACCCTAATAATATCGACGTCATAATCCCTCAGATTTACCCTTCGTAAAGGTGCCTGAGCATAGCTTACTGTTGGCCAATCATCCCCCCAAGATCTTGGCTCTAGGAATTTGTGTAGGAGAACTTCGTCGTTGGCCGGGATCAAAGGGGTGTGTTTCGACGAAAACTTCCACTGAAAATAAGTGTATTGAATTTCATATCAAATGCAAACACCGTTGATGCTCCCCTGACTAGACGCCTTTATCAAAGAGTGCCCACGGAGACTGATCAATGAGAGTAATGGCTGAAGGACATCATTTGCGAAGAACCGCTGCTTTGCAACTCCGAATTTTGTGAATGTGAAAAACCGAGCTGTTAAAATAATTACTAGGGACCAGAAAAATTGCATTTATTTTTTACCAAATTAGCATATATTTTTTAAATATTAAATTTAATTTAGTTCAATTTTATTTACTTTTTTTACAAGTTCATTTTTGTGATAAAGTATTGACATTTTCATAACAAATAATTAAAATAACATTTACGATTAGTTGTTGGTTATGATTAACTATATAGTTATACAATTGACTTTATTGTGTTTTACAAGTGAAGAAATAGAGAAAAATATATAGGATTTTTATACATAATATTGCATTGCACTTTTGTAATTAAACTTTTTAAAATGTATTTTTACTGAAGTAAAAGGCTCTCTTTATTTTATATTTATACAACTAAATAAACCAAACATTTTTCCTAATTGTGCTCCCTAAGATCTAGTGAATTTGTAAGAGAGATGATTAATATTAGCATTTGATAGTGTGAAATTAGCATCTATTTTTTGCTTCTTAAAACTTAGAATTTTATTTTATTTAATAGTGAATACTCCATTCTTTAATGTCCCATTTAACCCTTTTTTTGCATATTAACTTATTTCGCAGATATTTCACGTTTTTTTCCGAATTTTCGCCGCAAAATCACATTTATCGCAACTTCCGATTTTTTTCCGGTACCTACTAATTGCGCTACCTCAATAAAATATATTATGTACGAGTATGGAAAAAAATAACAATAAACTCGGGTACACCATCTACGACTGTTGAAAATTTGTTTTTTAATGAACTCATGATTCTCATTATTTCACTAACGTTAGTTTCGGAAACGAATATAGAATGGGGCACGTGGGTGGATGTATTTGGGAGACATTGATTTTCAGATACTGAATTTTTAATTTTACGTACTTCTGAGAAATAAGAATTAAACAAATTTGGGTTGTGTATTTGATACGATTTTGCCATCGTTTAGTAGGGGAATGTTTTCTGCGCGATTTTCGGAGTGTGACGTAATTTTTAACAATATTTCATATGGTTTTGTTCAGGTTGTTCGATATTAGTAGCTGCCTGTCATTTTGCAGAACTGTGGCTGCATAGACTACTTTTAGAATAATCTAATATAGTATGAAGTGTGTAACTCATTCACTCACTACTCTATCATAATTATCGAATACTTCTACTAGTCATAGAAACAAGAAATTTGGTACTCTCATAGCTAAAGGATTGCAATGAATGAAAATATTCAAAAAATTCAGAAAACTTAATTTTGAAGTTCATTTTTTTGATGAAGATTACGCCATAAGATGACATGGGATTACGATTCCATGCAGGCTGGCGCTGTGCGGACGGCAAAATTTATGATTGCTTGCGTTAAGGTGGCTCCACACATTCGTCAATCGATGAATCCCGAAAAAACGTTTGCCTAATAGTGAATAGTGTGGATGGGTTTCTTGCTATTCGTAAATTTCCTCTAAATGTTTCCTATAAAAGAGAATTTGCATGACCAATATCAAAGATTCGCCCACAGCACTAAAAACAGAGTACGGAAAAATCAACAAAGTTACTAAATTTAAATATCTAGGTGAAATAATTCAGATCAATGGACTAGACAAGGAATCAAACAAATCGAGAATAAGAAAACTGGAACTAGCTTATCAACTGACTAAAGATACTTACAATAAAGAAGTCCTTTCAAACAAAACCCAAATCAAACATAATTCAGTAATCAAACCAGAGAGTCTCTATGCCACAGAATGTATGTTCACCATTATAACAGGAGAAATAGAAGGTATAGCAAAAATAGAAAGGAAAATTCTAAGAAAAATCTTTGGACCATTGAGAACAGAGAAGGGAGAGTTTGGACTTCAAAAAAATAAAGACCTGTACAAAGAGAAAGATAATGAGAGGATATCAGACACAATCAGGAAGAGGAGAATTAGATTCTTTGGTCACTTAACGAGGATGGACAACAGGACAATGCAATACAGGACTGAACAACGTTCAGAAGGTTGATGTACAACTTTAAAGGTTTTCTGGAGAAGGGGAAGAGAATAAGAACTAACATCTGGACAGAAGAGAGAAGGAACGAGCAAAGTGAAAGGATGAAGAACTTCTGGTAATCAAAGAAAGAAGCACGACGATGAATGCATGAGGTTACTTCACGCGATCCTAAATGACCAAAATCGAAAAGAAGAAGAAAAGAGAATTTGTATCGATTCATTGGTTCATTTCATATGTTCTTAAATAATTATTAGGCAAAAAGCGATAATTTTACACTGTAAGGGAAGTTTAATTTAATTTTTATTTCAAAACAATTTTTCATGATTTAAACGCAATTACTGATGTTTATTGAAAAATTCACTATTTCTGATTTTCTTACAATATATCCAACAATAGACGATATTTGTTTTGTTTCCCAGAAAACTGTATTTACTTGCAAGGAATGACCATAAATATTATACTGTGAATATTAATAACACAGAATTTTCAAGGAGTATGAAATGAATGTTACTCATGACACAAAAATCATAGATATGTTTCCCAAGGGTCATTGATAATCGCCACTGCAATTGAATTGAGGTGCGTGCGAATAATACGAGGAAGTGAAAAACGTTTCGTTTCATTTATATTATTCAGTTATTAATAAAATCAAATTGCGTAGCACCGTGGAAAAACACAAGTTATAGATGTAATTGATTTTATAATCATTTATGCCAATAACTTGGAGAAAAATATTTCAGATTTTTTATCAGAAAGGGATTTAAAGAATTTACGTTTTTAATTAATTATTATTCATGTTTTTTAATATAATTAAAAAAGTAATGCAAAGAAATTAAAATTATGAATGGAATAAATATTTCAATAAATTCGTTGGTATTTCAGTAAATATTTATATTTCTACCAATTATATGGTGAACAAAAACACTATTTTCTTATTTTAGATCAAAGGTCCACGCTTTGAATCATTTTAATGCAGCAATAAGTCTGTATGCTCTATATAGCTTGGCACGGGCGCAGCCATTAGAGGAGGGTTTAGCCCCCCAGAGAGCACATGCGAGTCTATCTCACTCTCTTTCTCTCTCTCTCTCTCCTAAATGATTACCACTAACTGTCTGACTGACTGACTGACTGACTACTCGCGAAATCTCAGAAACTACAAAGCCTACAAATCTGAAATTTGGCAGGTAGATTCCTTTTAGGATGTGGATGTCCGATAAGAAATAATTATACGAAACTACACCCCTAAGAGGGTGAAATGAGGTTTATTTTTTATGAATATATCCCACCATAACTCATGAGTGTCTGGAGTAATTTTTTACCAAATTTTATGTACAGAAGACTGATTATCATATCATAAGCACTGTGTGGTTTAGACATCCCTGGCACCACTTGGGACGGGGTGGCAAGAAGGTGATCTGTAAAAACAATGGATAAATCGTATAACATATTTGAAACCGTAGTTATCGATGGCGTTGAGATGGATAAGATAGCCCCCAATGCTTCCCAAGTTCCCAATTAGTCGAAATTGAAGATATTAAACCCTGCATCCCTGGGGTAGGGGTGGGAATGGGTGGCAGGTTAAAATGATCAAAAACGTCCGATATTGCTGTTGAACACATCCATTTTGCGATCGCAGAAGAGAAGAGTCACACTCTTAATGCCACTTAGTCCACGATCACAACCTATGAGAATATACTCCGTATGGTTAAGGGGTGATATGTAAAAATCGAAAATGACTTATATTAGTGTTGAGATCATTGTTTTCGGGACTGCTGAATTTAGTAGACATTTTCGAAGATCCCAATGTTCAAAATTAGTCAATATACACCCTTTGCTTCCAAAGTAGGAATGCTATGTACAAATTATCCAAAATGACAGAAATCAGTGACGAGTTCACAGTCTTCACCAATGTTGAGTTGATTGTACCATCCTGTAATCGTGTAAGGTTATATTCAGTCTTAATGGAAAATAAGACTTTCCTAGCACCCTCTGGGTGCGGAATGGGAATGGATTGATGAGTAAAAATAACCGAAAGTTACCAATATAAGTGTGGAGAGGAAAGGTTCAGGGTTAGCTGAGATTATTAATGACATTTCCAATGCCTTAAATCTATGATCAGCCCTATCAATCCGAGCACCTCAGGGAAGGGCATGACATAAAGATTATCGAAAATATCATAGACGAGTTGAGAGTTTTCGATATCGCTGAGATGAATTGTGTCACTCCTATGTTCCGAATGCACTATCAACGCAGAAGTTCTCGAATGAAAAAAAACGTTAGATAGCTCAGACTAAAGTTAGTTGTGATAGCTCACGCGTTGGCTATCTAGCGGACAGACAGTACCATTAACTGCCACAGCTTATGCTGTAGCTGCACTAAAACAGTTTTCGTCTGAACGAGACCAATTTCCTATCACTGCGGAAGCTAACGCTGTTTTGTCTAGGAGGAAAAAAGTTACATCAACAGCTATAGCTTATGTTTTGCGCGCTACTGCTCAGTCCCGCTCAAAAATCTGACTTAGCTAAAGAACCGTTCTTCGTTCCTCCCCGCCGATCTCGTTCGTAGTTGCCGCTAAATGACACTTAGCTGCGCTGCCTTCCATGCATTCGGTTCGTTGACTCATGACCGAGGCGGCGCAACCTCAGCAATTGTTTTACGGAGTCAAATCGACCATGGCTTTCGCAACTATGAATAACTGTTTACTTGAACAAAATGATTTATTACAACGCCTAATCGCCATCCCGACGTTGTGTAACCCGAAATTTGAAGTATAGACGACGAATATTTACAGTGACGTCGAGCTGCCGTACATCGATGATATTTTGAATTTCTGAAGTTTAATGTTGGCGAATAACTAATTTTATTTTAAATAATGATATTTTCAAATGTATTAATCTACTAAGAGTAAATTTCAAGTATATTCAAAATAAAGAAACGTATGGATACATAAAAACTATTTTCTTGGTATTTAAAGATATATATTTTCAAGATTTTAGAGACCATTACTAATTTACGTATTTACTATTCATGGTATCAATACAATGATGTCAACTCTTAGACAACATAACACAAGATAATGAAACATCACGCTGCAGTAGCTTAATGCTAGCGTTCGCACCGTGAGAGGGAAAGGAACCTGTTTGAAATACTGGCTCAGTCGGATACCTGAAGACGAACTTAAAGAAAAGAACGTTTGCTATACGCCTGTACGAAACAAGGTAAGATCATGGAGTTGTAATAAATATAAATAAAGTCTAGAAAAAATGTCGAGAAGAAATTATGCAGATAGTCGACATCGACTCACTTCGAATCAATATTACATTCTTACTGGTTGGCAACATCATCTACTATAGGTTCTTTTTTCTTATCTTGTAGATTAGCTACTTATGCTGTGAGAGCAAATGCTGTACGCTGTGATACAGAAGGTCGAAAATTCACGTCATAGGAGACGGATGTTAGCTGTGCGAACTCACGTATTGTCTGTCCGCCTGGCTGCCAATACATCAGCTATCCCAGCTCAGGTATTTTTTTCAGTGCGTAACCTGGCAATCGAGAATATAAAATATCATTACGAACGTAGATACACGTACCTCCGTGGGGATCTTTTCCTTCAAAATTTTGTGGATCGTAAGAATTTGTTACATAATAATTAGAAATAAAATTTCTGTGATGTTGTTAGTTGAAAAGCGAATGTTCCGCGGAACATAGTAAATCGAACGGATTTTCATGTACAAGAATTTCAATGTCTTTCTGTTTGAAAGGGACTGGAATTATGATGAAATATAAATATATTATCTTCGTAAAGAGTTTGTGATTGTAGGTTCAGCTTCTGGTCCCGGATCAAGCTTGCACACTGCATTCGAACGTGATTGTTACCTTCGAGTACCACATCATTGTACACTTGCGCGCATGTTGTAATTGTGTATGGGGGCGGAAGATGTGTATGTAGGAATAGATGGGGACGAGGGAGACGAGGAAGAAGTAGGTGAAAGAACGAGGACCGGAGAAGAAATGAGTGTGGAGATAGGAGGAGGTGGTGATGATGAGGTAGGAACAGAGGAAGGTGGAGGAGGAGGTGGAGGAGTGGGTAAAGGGGCAGATTGATGATGTGAGGTTAGATATGAAGCTAGGAGAGAACCGAAGTGATGTTTCCCTGACGGTTTTAGATGTAAACCGTACTGGGTAAAGTTTTTGGCAGTCAAGTGTGGTTGTAATAAAAAAATGTGATTTTTGTGTCCGCCAGGTGATATTTTAGGGTGATGTTTGCAAGGTTACTTTTGTGGCTTATTTGTGGAACGTTTAAGCGTGAAGGCAGGCTGGACAGTACTGTGTTTGTGTGCTGTGAGGCCGTTTTTAGTTTTTGTACGTGGTCAGAAGGGTTGAAATATGCCTCCCAAGTTTATGTCGTTCTTCCCACCCGCTTTGTGAGTTTCTTTGTGTAGGTGTCCAGTTCTCTAATAACTTCAGCCAAATGAGCGTTTAGGGGAATGTTCACGGGGCTAGTTGCAACGCATCTTCACGGCACCGCTAGCGCAATAGCCGGCAAGTGACTGTTTACATCAGGCTCTTCGAAGAGTCTTCAATGGTGTCATCAAGAAACCTACTAGACCGAGTAGTGGGGTTTAATGAATCGAAGAAAGACGCAAAAATTCAGTGCGTCAAATACTCTGTACTTTGGGTATGTAAATATTGATTTAAAAAATGAAGATTTCACACGAATATGACCAAGAAGTCATTGGTGCCTACGGTAAATATAAAATTTAGTTATTTTGTATAGTATCGTTGTAATACATTTTTAAACGGGAAACTGTTTTTGACATGACATGAAAAAAGTAGGTTGGTAACGAAATTTTCAATAATTGTCCTGGAAGTTTTGTAAAGCGAGAAATACTTTCTAATATAGTTTAATTTATTTTTGATATAAAGCATTTCTTTCTGGGACGAATGATTTGGACACAAACAGATCATAAAGAGAACAGGCGTCGCACGACCGAGCTTGCTATTTTCCTGAGAATCCATTGTTTCTATTTTCACGTTCACTCATGAGCATTGTCATTTCAAGAATAAATAATACATCTAGCTTTTTATTTTACAATATATGATACAAACACGTATCGAACGTTGCGTAACAATTAACTTTGTATGTGTGCAGATTATATTGTTTCATCAATGAGTGATTTTGTACTACTGGTTACTCATTGAATTACAAAATCATTACATTTATTTTATATCGAATATATATTGTAAAATAAAAAACTAGATTCATAATTTATTCTTGAAATGACAATACTCGTAAATAAACGTGAAAATAGAAACGATGGATTCTCAGGAAAAGGCAAGCTCGGCGGTGCGGCGCGCCACGACGCCTGTTCTCTTTATCACCTGTTTGTGGCCAAACTATTCACTCCAGATAGAAAAGCTTTAAAGCAAAAATAAATTAAACTATATTAGAAAGTATTTCTCGCTTTACAAAACTTCCTGGACAATTATTGAAAATTTCGCCACCAACCTACTTTTTTCATGTCATGTCAAAACAAGTTTCCCTTTTAATATTTTATTACTACAATACTATACAAAATAATTGAATTTTATTTTCACGGTAGGTATCCATGACTACTTAGTCATATTCGTGTGAAATTTTAATTTTGTAAATTAATATCTACATGGCTAAATGGCAGTGTATTTGATGCGCTGTGTTTGTCGCATCGCCTTTGGATGCGTCAAAAGACTGGAGACGCCTCGAAGCCGCTATCGTTTTTAAGAAGGTCTTGCTAATAATTCGCTAGGAAGTGTCTCTATCATCCCGAAGTCCGGTTTTTCCGTGTTTACACGAAACTACTATACTAGCGACGCCGTGATGCTGCGTTGGAACTAACCCCGTGTACATCCCCCTTTTGGGGTGAAGAAGTCGGAGACTGAGAACTCGGGGAATTCGATGCAAAACGGAGGACATTTGGTGACCGTGCGAATCGGTTAATATGAGCATGTTTGATTTTTGCGTGGAAGTATTGGCTTCAACTCTGGATAGCACTACTTTACGTGATTTTGGGCGGCTGTGCTGACTAGTGCGTGGTTTGTGAAGAGAGTTGATTTGTTTAGGTAATGGACGGGAGGGGGACATGTGTCTTTGGTCAAACCGGGAAATGCAGTTGGAAGGACGGCAAGAATTACTAATTGTTGTACAACCACCATTCGTGTTCTTATCAATCTCTCCCAGTACACTGATACGAGTGTCAATATAATTTACTAAGTCATTGTACGCCTTCTGAAGGTCAGCTTTGAATGAGTTGAGGAATGCAACAGTGTCCATTGTTGTGAGTTGGTGAGCAACTTAACGACAAAAGCAGATGAGAATACAGGAAAATTGATAAGTAACACTGAATGAAGAATGTTATTATAATAACAAATTTATTACTACGGAAGTTGAAAATGAAATATTAATTAAACAAATAAACCGGCTACTAAAATGAGAAAAATAATTAATTACGCCGACAACTGCAGGTTAATTAATTCGACAATACTTAATGCGATAATACTTTAGAGTGTGATGAATAATTACGACAAAAATCAAGAGAACGAATTGTAAAAGGTTGGAATAATTAAATGCGACAAAATTTGAGCAGTGAAGTAGGGTTCGCCCTTCCGGCAGTGTGTCCGTCTTTTGAGACACATCAAAAGAAGCCGAGCATTAGGGAACGTTGGCGAGTAACCTGGTCGTGGTATTGTTCGTCTGTTCGAGTTATTACGAGTGCCGAGGAGATATGAAATTGCTGAACAATATAATTATTGGTAATTATTCTCTTTATCTTACAAAGTAATAAGTGTTTTTAGTAGTGATAAAATAGGACAATCTGTTGGTTAGGCCACATGCTTCACACCACATGGCTTAAACCACTAAAGTTTTTACTCACTTTATTTTTTATTCAAGCGTCCTAAAGTTTCACAGTAGGTATTGATCGTATATTAATATTGTAAGCATTATCTGTTTTTCTTTTAAGTATAATGTTAGCAGGTCTGACTCATATTTCTTGTACACCACGGTCGTATAATCCATGTGTGTATCGGGCTAGTGAAAATTAAAAAATAATACAGTAATATTTAAAATATTACATTTAACAATATGAACTTTTAAAAAATGATTTGAATAATATTAAAGCTTCAAAGAAATAGTATAACATTTATATAAAATATTGTTTCTAACAATATAAATTCTTTTATGTTTTGTAAATTGAGTGCTTTGATGTGGAGTTACAAATTAAGATGGTTACCCAGTATTGATTCATTTAGAGTGAATAAAAACGATAATGATTATAATTATCTTAAAAATAGTGAAAACCAATCACCTTAACTCACGCCACATGAAAAAACCTAGCCTATTAGTGTTTTAATTTCATTTATTCAATTAATGTTAGATAAAACACGTTTTTATATTATTTAACAGTTTTGCTGTAGTGTTTATTCCCATAAAGGACATTCGAAAATGTAAACTTTAATTCATATTATTTTACGAGATATTCTGAAATGGTTTTGCAGGTTTACTTTATCTGTGGTATTAGTCCTCGGTGCGAAAGAAAAAAAACGAGGTATAACCAATGAAGCGAAAGCATGTTGTTGTCATATGTCATGGGTCTGGCCCAGCGTAGCTCCACCCATTCCTTCTCCATAACCTAGCCACACTCTCCCTTGACGAATACTTGTAGATCTCAGAGCGACTATGTGCTCGGCAAATTGCGTATATCTGGTTAAGTGTGCTCGCCAATTGGCGAGTACTCCTCAAATACTCCGAGCAAGTCGCGGTTTCTCGGGATTCGCCCTGTGGTTGCTCGGGACTCGCCGAAAATCGTATGTCTGCGACCGCCTTAAAGGAACAGGGACGTACAGTCATTGGCATGTAACCCCTCCATGACTTAATTGGTAGCGTTCTAGCTCATCTCCAAGTCATCCCGAGTTCAATTCCCTGTAGTGCCAGAAACAATTTGTAGCTTTTCACATTAATGTCGCTGTTCATTTAGCTGTGACTACTGAAAGAGAACCCTCCTTCCTCTATCCACCTCCTTCTAGAATCAATAACTCTAACTATTACTAACAACTTCTACTAACCCCCGACGTGGGTCAATTTGTTGGTAAACCCAGCAATGCGGCTACTTAATAACAATAGACTACCACCCAACTCCTACCTCATATCGCTCCATGTATAGGTTTCCATAGTACGCTACATTTCCCTTTTACAACACTACAAAAATACCAATTGAAACTCTTGGACGGACGCGGGAATTTCACACAGGCATAAATTCGTTATTCTTTCTTCTATACTTCCAATAACAATTGCTGACCAGGTTCTGTTGAAGAATGTTTAGACTCTCTTGCGTGTTAATTGCGATATTTTATTGGGAGACACTCTTTCTTTATTGGACTTGCTAATTCATCCAAAACATAACCATCCACCAAAGTTTTTTAGCGGGCTATTGCCCCTATCTACTCATGATTCACACAGATGTCCTTGGATTCGTGCTTGTTTTCTGCTCCACATTCCCCCAGGCACGTGCGATGGCCTTCATCGCATCCTCTGTGCTCTACCGTTACAAATCGGCGGATTTCCACCGTTACCCGATATGTCTCTCTGTTCACCGGTATCGCACTGGTGGCGCGGCGACACTGCGGTCTCGTCCAGAGCCGCTTGCACCCAATTCTCTTTGAAAGCGTGCTCAAGGGGACTGCTGCGGCTGTGCAGCTGCCTTCGCCACTCCCCTTTACTTCCCTTGACCCGGAAGGACCTTCTTGTGGTTGGTGCTATGACTTTCTTCTCACAATGATAACCCTTGGTGGAGGGCTTGAATCAGATTCTCCATCAGAAATGAGGAAAAGTAAATAATCGGACGTGAGTGAGGTGCGGCACGGGGAAGGCACGTTCGCCTCTCATTGTTGGGATGTGAGGAGAGAGTTGCGCCACATATTGGAATTTTTGTTCTAAGGTTAGAACTATTATGTCAATTTTTAGTCCAATGCTCAAGTACTAAAGTTGCATATTAGTTGAAAATGGAAAATAAATGATCCTCGGAAACATTTATAGAATATCAATAAAATGCAATTAAAACTATTTTATAAAAATCTATGCCAACAAATAAACTACGACTGTGTTGCTCAAACGATTGAAGGATATAATGTATGTTCAATGACCTACATTAAGACAAATTGATACTAGATCATTTTGTGTGTGTCTTGAATACTGTAAAATATGATTTGTTTCGCATTAAATCAGGTAATGAAATTTGGTAAAGGTCAGCTCTAGAAATCATTAATGGAACACAGACCTCGCGGGGGAAATTGTCAGATTTTGAGTAGGGTAGGACTTGTGTTAGTCTACATTTAATAGAAGTCGAGGAAATGGCCACGAGTGTCAAGGTTGTGATCTGGGTTCCGTGCCTCTGCTTCATCTGTCCCAGTGGATCTAAAAGTTTGCGCCAGCTGAGAAGATACGGTGCGACGTCGAACGTGCCATTTAATCGCGTTACCCAATCTTCGACTGCTTCAGTCAGGGAAGGTTGAGTTGGCAGATTTCTGATGAATGAACGTCCGACGATTGTGTCGTGGAAGATTTTTCTTCCTGGTTTGCTTAATTCCAAATCCTTACCGGTCTTCAGGGTTCACGTTAGATGAAATTAAGAATATATTTGGGTGGATATCTTTAGTATTTAAGAACTCTACCAATTGATTCAATTTTCTTTGATCGCCACAACTTATGCGTGTGTAAAACTTACTTTCCCTCAGATATTCTACTTTTACAATCGTATTTTCTATGTAGTGTGTCTTCTTTCAGAACTCTATTACAAATAATTCATTTGTTTTGCGAGTGAATATTCCTGATGTCCATATAGAAAGTCTATTCAAAATGAATACTTCGATACTATCATTAATGCTTAGGAAGTAATGCAGTATTTATATTTATTAGTAGTGGTGTCCTGAGTGAGTTACTGACTCAGTCAGCAGCGCAGAAAAAGAAATGTTAGAGATATTTATCTGTCTAGGACCTTGGTAAATTGACAGGATCTTACATGTATTTTCGTTTCAGCCAACGAGGACCACGAAAGACGAGTACCAGTAAAGCTCAGTTAGTGATTTGAGTTTACTCACTAGACTTGTCTTAATAACCGACATCGGAGCAGCGTCTAGATATGATCCAGACCACTGTATCCGAGCATTACAACTGCGGTTGTTAGTCGCAGAGGTCGGGCTCTTTGTATATCCCAACTAATTAAACTGGGATATGGATACAAAGAGTTACAAATTTTATCTTGCCCCGCCCGGGTATCGAACCCGGGATGACTTGATGACGAGCAATCACGCTGACACCGTGGCCTATATATCTTCACAGTTTCTGCACAAACATGAGCCTCTTTTGTCATCTTAAAGTTATAACGAAGTATATACCGTGCCATAACAACAAAATCTCCAATGCGAAGGTGAGCCGTGTCACTTTCTTTCTTTTATAAAGAAACAGCAAAAACAGAATATTCAATAATATCGCAGCGTGTATTATTTTGGAAACATGTCAAATTATTATCATAAGTTATTTTCCTTTTGAAAACAATAATGATACTTTAGTGGGTGAAAATGAGATATTAATTAAATTGTTTTAGAAATTAGTTAGCAAAACGGTTTTTCTCAGCATTTTAGTACCTTTCTACGAAATTAATTGTTGAAATTCAATGTAATCATACATGATAAACTTGCTGCCCCATTGACTGAACACAGAAATCATTATGTGCACGTCACACTCACTAGATGAGTGTTTAGAGAATGAATGAGTGTTTTGAGATTATTTCCCTCGTTATTGGACGCGGAAAGGGTTACAAATTCTCGGATGATTTGTCTCATTTCTCTGCGCGCAGTTCTATTCTACCCTTGAGGAGAAAGTAATCGCGAAAGTTCTGGAACCACACTGGGCAGTCGATATACACTCGCCACCGTACCTTTGTTTGAAGTCCGCAATTCGTTATTATTGCTCCAGAGTTAGTGACACGCTGACGAGTAGTACATTAGAATTTTACAGAGAGTCTCTCAATATTGACTTGGACAAAAAATGCGTTTACTCATTTTGCGATTTTGGTCTATCGCAGCTAGACAATCAAGAGATGGGTAGTAAATAAATGTAAGTATATAAATGCAAAATACAATCTCATTCATCCGGGTAAATTGGGACCGGAAATGATCCTAATAGTCGAAAATCCGGATATGACAAATAAGAAGTATGTTTTGAAAATGTAATATTTCATTACGCTTTGTTGTAATATTTAATTCGTATGATATGAATAAATTAATGAATCTACTTTTTCGCAGCAATATAACAATTTGATAAATACAATACAATTCCTTTGAATACAAGTTTGTAAAGAGTTGTAACTTTTTGTTTTAAAGCGGTTAGCCGGAAGAGTCCTCGGTCTGAGTCTCGTTGCAAATAAACGCTTTTATGTATTTATTTCGCAATACAGGACCCATAAAACCGCATTAATATTTCTGAAGCGTTAGAGCACAATGAAAAAAAACAAAACAATTTTGTTAGTAAAGTAGTTCTTGATGAACGATACTGTAATTTCTTGTTCTATACTGTAATTAAAAGTTAAGTTCTTAAGAAGTTGAGGGGGGATTCAATTAAGATAAACTGCGAGTTACTATACCCCTCTGCAACTTGAGTTTTGCCCGCGGTTGACTACACGCAAGGAGACTATACACAGGAGCTATGGAGAGGGGTAGCCTTTTCTATATGCACGAAAAGCGTCGTCAGCTCACGCGGGACATAAATCTTCAGCGCCATCACACTCTGGTTATTGTAACTACTTTAAATTCATTTGTCTCAATAGGAAAGGGACATGTGATTTTAAATACAATAGCACGAGTACTTTTTTGTTGGTGATATCTAGTACACTTGTTGGGCTCTAATGACCTCGATGTTGACGAGCCCTAAAGCCCCAAACAAACAAAAAAAAGTACACTTGTGGCAAATTTTTCTGTTTATCAATTAATTAATAAAATAAATGTTTTTATATTTAAATTTGTTCAAATATTCTTTTATAATATTATTGTTAAGCTATTGAATTTTCATATTGTCTTATGATATAATAAATTTCAAAAAATGATTCGTATTATTGGTACAATTTTTGACACAATACGCACATGTAATTTTTTGAAATTTACTATAAACACACAAATTTACCCCACATATACTTGATATCAACAGCATAAAGTGCTCGTGCTATTATATTCAAAAGCACGTGACCCTTTCCTATCAAGACAAATGAATTTGAAGTAGTTACAATAACCAGCGTGTGATGGCGGTGAAGATTCATATCCCCGCATGTACTGACGACGGTTCCCGTACATATCCCCTCTCATGAGTGTCAGCTCTTGTGTACAGTCTCCTTGACTACACGCAAGCTCTTCGAGTGTGGAAAGAACAGACCGGCGTGGCCAGTCTGCGAGCGAGCGACAGTATTGTCACCATTGTCTTCAGAGGGGAGGAGCGGTGAGGGGTGGTACGGAAATGGGGAGGGGAGTAGATCCTCTGACCCGCATTGGTCGCGCCACTATCGCTTGTACCGCCGCCATCGCCTCCGCCGCAGACCCCGTGCTGTTGCTTCGTGAGCGATGCCTCAGTCGAATTATGAGGCTGTGAAGTTCTAGGAACGTGACTGCGGCTGTGATGTTGTGCCGTCTCGATCAGGCGACCTACCCATGCACATCGCTTGGCATGTTTTTTTCTATGGTAAGCTTCCTCTGTCTTGTGCTGACCAGTGTTGATTAGTCCTTGAGTTAAATGACACTCGCTTTCTTTTAACCTTTTCGCTCCTGTAGGTTACGCAATGAGTTATCAGAATGCTCCGCTCCTACGTGTTTAATTAATTATGTACTGATTACTAGTTTGGTATCGATATTAAGATTTTATTCATAGATAATTTCTCTTATGTTCATATCCATAGATATTTTAATTTATGTTCAGCCGATGGGTTTATTATGTGTTAAGTTCGTGTGTTGTAATGTCGGATACACTTCTAGTGATGGCCGTAGCCCATGAACAGCTAAGTAATTGTTCCCTCGGAATGATGGCATGCATGCACGTGTTGGACGAGGAAGCCTCTTAAGAATTAAATTAGTTCGCGGCCGGCCACCACCGCGACCTTGTAGGATATTTAAGGCTCTGGCTACCACGTGCAACGTCATGGACACTCGTTTGGAAGGAGCTTTTATCACATGCTCATTTTGTAGCATGGAAGGAAGGATTGAATGTGAATCTCTTTGTGTATTAATTTGTAAGAGGAATTGAGAAGAATAATTTGATCGATTTTCCATAACTGTTAAATATGAAAAAGGTGTTGGAAATACTGCTTACTTTGGCATACAGCTACTTGAGGAAGTCTGTGTATGTATTATTACAATTTTATTTTGAATTTGGAATACAGCTTCTCCAGTTAGTCTGTGTATGGTTCAAGGCTGCGATGTTAATTGTGAATTGTTTATTCGCTTTGTACATTTATCATACTATTCGAATATAAATGCACTTTCTTAATTGGCGGAAGCATATATATATATATATATATATATATATATATNATATAATATATATATATATATATATATATAAATTTTCAATAAACGTAGTTCTATACATTTTTGTTCTGCAGTCAACGGTAACGGCGATATGGACGGGGGAATAAATATGATTATTTCACTATTTCTTTGAAATTTTTCGAAACCACTTGAAAATCGCAAGTTTAACTATATGTAACTGCTATTTTTACCATAAATTTATTATTCATTATAATATGTAGTCTCGGTAGCTCAAGGTGCTCGGTTGCTACACAGAGTTCGATTACCGGCGGGGTCTGAAAATTTTGTTTCACATCAATGTCTCAGTTCATGCAGCTGAGACGATGGAAAAGTGACCCTCTGCGGCTTACTACCGCGGTTATAAGACTTAGAACCGGCAATCTGTATTATATCTTTACCAAAAATATTTCACAACGTGACTTAATTTAAGACGACGTGAGATATAAGGTAAAAAATGGCATTTGGAGGTTAATTTATTTTATCTTTGTTTGAATTGACTTTTCTCTGTATTGCAAAGCTTTACTTCATTTTCTCATGTATATCTAGTTTTTCTCGATATTTAATTAAATTTCAAAGATCGATGTGTTAATATACTGATAAAATTGTTTATTTATTTCGTTGAGACTTTTAACTAGTTCACCACAGCGATTCCGTGAAAGTTTTCATAATATTGTAAAGAACATCTTATAAGCTTCAATTATATTAAAATAACATTTTTGCAAGATCTACGTATTCGGGTTTTATTCAGCTTTGTGAGTATAATTATGGTTGGCATTAAGCATTTGTAGGTAAAGTTTTCGAAATACAATGCATAAAGAAATAAAAAAACAATAGTCAGCTGCACGAATTGAGTCAGCGACAGGGGTAACAAGAACCAGGCTACGGAATTTAATTTTTACCATGCAATTTCTTTGTTTTAAGGTTACAGTTCTTTCATTCGAAGTTAAAATGGATTTTATTTTATGTGATGATTCTACTTTACTTTAAGAAAAGATAATTAGTGTTCTGTGTGACGCTAGTAATCCAGTTCCTTACATTAGGACGACGGGAACCCCATCCATTCAGCGCCAATCACAGTTTGTCATAGAAATGTCAACGTTGTTGGAGTCGTCGACAAGGATCCAAGGGGGTTTCGTTGGAAGCAAATGATAAGTTCCAGCAATGCCCTGAACGACCCTCCAGCCACGTCCAGTGCAGGGTTTGAATACGTTTTAATAGTGTTTTTAGAAGCGGCGGACTGCCGTAAACGTGTGTACAACAGCGACCATTGCCAGGAATAATATTTCATCAATCTTTTTTTTCATAAATCATAGACATTACTACATGACGTTCTACCAATCGAAATGTTTTTGTGTATCGTGTTATTTTCTCCAGATTCTATTATTTCTAATTTCACGCATCTTTGAATCATCAATCAGAAATCTCTCTATCTGAAAACGGCTCTGTGAACTGAAAATACCTGTGAATAGTATCGACATAGGTGAAGAAACTCGAGCTTACTCCGACGACGAGTGTTAATTTCAATTTTTACATAATTATTTTCAATTTTCGAATACTTTGAAACTGCAGCGAACTGGATCCAACCATTTAACCCACAGTGCATTGCCAAGAAATTTCCATTTTCATCCGGTAAACGTACATAGATTAGCAATTAATTAGGTTTTGAGACTTTGTATTGATAACTATAATTATTAAATATTATTTTAAAGTAATTTATTGTAATGAGAGGTATGTTTAACCGTAAAATACTGTGTAGTGATTGAGAACATAGCAATGTTGAACCAAGTCAGTCTGGAGCAACGTCGACCTGAGCGATCTCATGGGAGGAAATATCAATTCACTCCTGGTCAATAGAATATTCAAAACCTGGGGATATAAAAATATTATGATTCGTTTAAGTATGATTTTATTATATTGTATTCACCTCACGTCTAGATTTTCTCATTCAATGGGCAAATCAAACTTAGTATAGAATGGAATTGAACAGAAGTAAAAATTTTCAGCCAATTCCGAAATGGTCTATTTTTGGAGGATTATGAAAAGAATGATCCGTATATTTTTCGCGTATGGCCGACTAAGGATCGCGGTTAGGAGCCCTAGTGAGTTCGGAGTCTACGTGGATTTACTTACCACACACTTTTGATGAAAATGATTTATCGATTTCCAGCGCGCTAAATCAGTCATTTAGCTCATTAAGGTTTTATCGAGAAGGGTCATTTTACAGTCATCTCAGCTATATGAAATAAGTCACTGAAGTGATACACCAAATTTTCTGACTCCGCCGGGAATCGAACTCGGGGTTCTGCGTAGCAAGTAAGCACCTCGAACTACCGGGACTATACATTATAATGAATACTAAATTTATGGTCAAAACAGCAGTTACATTTATTGAAACTTTGTGATTATTTCCAGAAATTTCAAGGAAATTATAGTATAATTATATTTTTATCCCCTCCATATCCCCGTAACCATTGATCGCAGTACAAAAATTTATAGAATTTTATTGAAAATTTAATGTACATTAACTTAATATACTGCAAAATTTTAGCTAGACCTCATAGTTTTAGATATATTTGCGAAAAACTGTTGAAAAGGGTAATTTCATCCCTTTATCACTCCCTCCCCCCGAAACCCGACGCTCTATTTGATGTAACTTTTTTGTACGAACTATGAGGAAGGTATAGAATAATTTTGCGTGGGTTAGAACACTAAACTTTGAATGTTTGTGTTTTAGCTGAATTGTACTATACTACAACCGCTGTGACGCACTGAGAGCACTGGTTCTGAAAATTTCCGCAGTGCTGTGCACTGGGCATTGTTGAGGTTAGGTTAGTCTGGATAATGCATTACTAATGTATACAATTAGCTCATATCAAGTAGTCTTCGTCTGAACGTTCCTCAGATGAAGAGGAAGAGTTTTACGTCGAATTAGTCCTTTCCAAAAAAGAAGGAATGATTTAAGATTAATTTTGTTTCGTTTATCCGATTATGTAGTGATGAAGAGGTATTGGCATTAGAAACACTTGAATGAAAAAAATATTTGTTGATAAGTTAGTAATTGTTTGTATTCAATTATTGTAGTTTTGTTGTCATTTGCGGCTAACAATGGCCGTACCCGAATTGTGCATCCTGTGTGCCGCAAATATTTTTACTTGCTATACTCTCCCGGTGGAGTGGAGAATTTGTGCGGAGCAATGACGTATTTGTCCGGTGATGAGGACACGCAAAGCAGCAAATGGAAAACTATAAAAGGGCGAAACTGAAAATTGTATCTTGTCTTTTCCCATGTTTCGCCGTTAGGGAACCTGCGTGCTTGTGTTATAGAGCTTTACCCGATTTATCTGGAATTAATCAAATTTTTACTGTGTTGACAATAGTTTTTGCGTTTCTTGTGAGTCACTCCTCTGAAACAAACTGTACCTGAAGGACTAAATTAGAATTATTGTTCAATATAAATGTTAGATACGACGACTGGATAGAATTTTTTCAAAAATATTTAAAATTAAAAAAATAAAGCTATGTGACACACATACATATATACATACCACGTGTGGTTTAAGATCAGAACAGAGGAGAAATAAAAACTGTCGTTTCTCAAATTGTATGTTGATAGTGACATCTTTAATATTCACGAACATTTGCAGTGACGCACACCTAGACTTGTTACAAATAACGCAACATTTGTCTTGTGGATTTTCCTGGCCTATGCTTCTTAAAATTGAGTTACAAATCTGCTGACTCGTAATTTTTGTATCATACAAGTGAAGTGGGGGACATGTATCTAAGGTGCTTATCCAGTGAATTTATCCGATGAATCGTAAGAATCCTGGAAATCTGAGTGAAGCGCAGGAGAATGTGAATATAAATGAGTAAGGTAGAAATTTTAAAAATTCTAACTATTCTGCTGCGTCCCTAATTTTTAGCTGTTGAAATATAATTTCAAACCTAATTTTGCATTTTAATTTCATTTTAATTTATCCTTTATCGGTATAATGGATATAGGTGATGTACATTTTTACTTTCTCATATACGTGGTATAGAGACAGTATTGTAACAGAGATAAAAATTCGCAAGATATTGACGGAAATATTCGTTTATATACCCCTGATTCCGAAATTTTTTTAAATACGACGTACGTCTGTCGATCCATCTGTGAGCCTCGATTCTAACAAAACTGACGAGTCAGCTTCATTCACATTTCGTATTTAGTGTAGCATGTGTTTGTTGTTGATGCACGTGCTCTGAAATGTTCTAATCTTTTATTTTAACATGAAGTTCCTTTTATATTAAGGTATATTTTGGAAATTTTATCAAAAACATTAATTTTTTTCTTTTAAGTTTGGTGTAGAATTAGAAAAATATATCTCAACCGAATTATTACCTCATTTATTTACGCATGAATCTTATTTATTCACTGTATCAAGAGATTTCAAAACTAATTATTAGTGCAGATGAATCAAGTCGAGGGAGATATCAGCTTTATAAAACTGTAGCCTGTAAAATATCGGAAGGAGGCTGACTATACCTCTCTCACTGTCATCACGTCTTGGTTCCGAGCAGTCTTACACAGATGCTACACATTACCTTTCGCTCCCACTAACATCCTTACCCTTCGCGACCCGAATGATTCACCTACTTGATAATACTTAGTGCAAAATATTATTTTGCTTTGCAAGTAAAAGACAAAACATAATTAATTTTGGATTCGAGAAAAATGATACCCAGCAACTATTTTCAAGCAATCGCTGTTCATTTGTTTCATACGGAGAAAATTAAACTGCTGTTGTCATTATCGATATAGAATGCATGAAATAGAGAAGGGTTTTAAAAGTTTGAGGAAACGTGTGCAAATCTAATGCAAATGGGTTTTATATGGAGGTGGGGTAAATAACAGGGATAAAATTGTAAAATATTTTTAAATTTTTGTTGTATGATTTGAGAGGCTCAGAGTGGGGGGTAANGGGGGGAGGTCCTGCGTCATAGGGTTTGGGGGGACACCTCTGTCTATATCATGTGGTACTGTACGATGATAATGGCAAAGAAATTAACATTTCTTGATTTTTTTTCTAAAGGTATACATTTTTCCAAATTTATTCCATGCATGGAATGTGCAAATGTGCACTACGTATACTTAATGTTAATTATACTTCACCAGCGAAGGGAAGTTTTGGTGTAAGGCGCGCAACATAACTCGCCCGACAGCTACTAGCCAACCTGCTAACTGGCTGGGTCTGCTGTGGTCGCACTTTCCACGAAAACTGCTTCATCACCCCTTCAACGTACTTAAGTGGTTGGTGGGGAAATCTGGAAGGTGTGCGCCTGATTAGTAGACCCCTCGCTCTGAATGACAAATGTTTGCAAAATAGTATGTATTTTCCTCCTCTTTCTCCCCACTTTCGGTTCGCCAGCCAGAGTGGAAGTTATGTTGCGCAAGTCATACTGTTCAGAAGAGTGAAACTACGGTGCAAGTTTTACTCGATTGACAGTAGCTTTATGAGAGTACGAACTTTCGACTTGGTGCATATTACTTTTTACGATCTTGGACGCTTTTCTTGGTCATCACAAGGTCACGGATCTCCTTTGCACACTTTTAATATAGTTCTCTTCATTTATGAATTTATTTGTTCTTATATGGGAGGAGGGGATGGTAATACTACTTAGAACATTAACTTTGAATGTTGGGATTTTTCTGGCTTGTGGTGTGGTATGATTGTGTTGTAGGGCTGCGGCATCCATGCCAACAGCTTGCTTGTTGAGCGTGCTTGCTTGTTTTGAGGAGCCGCCGGCGCCTTTCGAGACATGTACCTTTGCCCTAACCTCACGTGCAAATAGAACGATCAAAGTTTACAATAAAGATCATTTAAGTCCGCTCTATTCTTCGCCAAATTTCGCAGCCTTTGCGCGGAGCGTTTGTTTTTTTGCCATCTCTACGAAACAAAATTTTGTTCATATTTAATAGAACTATATTTTTTAGAACATAAATCTTTATTTGCAATTTATTCTTACAAATAGAACATTAGGCAAATATTGCACAAGGAGTAAAAATAAAAGTACAAATACTTAAGTATAAAGTAGACACTTAGCAGTGCTACTTCAAATGAACATTGAGAATTAAAATTGAAAATGAAAATATGTAGTTAAAATCTAGTCACTAAATCTAAAGGATGGTGGCGTCTTCTATGGTCACTATTATTAAGCAGATTGATGGCGAGATAATTGGGGTGTATGTTAAGTCTGTTTAAATATTTTAAGCTGTATCTTGCAATTTCATGCTTCACTGTTGGGATGCGCAGGTCTTAGTGGAGAGTTGCATTTATGTACCATGGTGCGTCGGCGACAATGCGTAGAGTTTTCGACTGGAATCTTTGTAGGATTTCAATGTTAGAGGAGGAGGCATTTCCCCAGAGTTGTATTCCATAGGACCATATTGGTTTAAGTATTGCTTTGTATATCAGTAACTTGTTATGGAGTAATAGTGCTGATTTTCGACCTAGTAACCAGTTCATTGTTTTGAATTTTATATCTAATTGTTTTCGTTTTTTCTTAATGTGTTCTTTCTAGAGTAATTCCTAGGTAGTTAAGTGTCGCTTTGAGGAATTTGTTTATTGGCGAATAAGATTTCCAGGCATGTTTCTCTATTGAGGGTGAATGTGGTTTGGACAGATTTGGCTTCATTTATTTTGATGCGCCAGTTTCAGAACCAGTCTGTCAAGTTGTCCAAGTGCTCTTGTAGGATTTTGGAGGTTCCTTCGGACCTTCTTGAGCCACGAGGATGGCAGTGTCATCGGCGAAAGTGGCAGTCTATACCTTTTCGGATTTCGGATCAGCGGTGTAGAGAAGATAAAGGATGGGTCCCAGGACGCTTCTTGGAAGTACTCCTGATTTAATGGGAATGAGTTCAGATAGTTCCTGATGAGCTTTACCTGAAAAAACCTTGTAGAAAGGTAGGATTTTAGAAAGACATAAAACGGATATGGCAGACATTTCTTAATTTTGTATAAAAGTCCCATGTGCCAGACTTTGTCAAACGCTTGACTAAAGTCTAAAAATACCACATTACAATAAAGTTTTTGTAGGGAATTTTGGATTATCTCCACAGCTCGGTGCACCTGTTCTGTTGTGGAGTGTTTTTTTCCTAAATCCGAACTGGTGGGTGGGGATAAGATCTTGTTTGAGCAGGATTGGGTAGACGTAAAAAAAAATTTTCAAACGCTTTTGAGAGGACAGGTAGGAGACTTATAGGTTTGTATGATGTTACTTCGTGGGTTGGTTTCCCTACTTCTGGATCAGCACAATCTGAGCTATCTTCCATTGTGAGGGGAATTGTCCAATTCCTAAAATTGCATTAAATATTGAAGTAATTAGAGCTATTGTTTTCCTTAGTAAGTTTTTGAAGATCATACCCGCGAGAAGGTCGTAGTTGGAGGATTTACGAGGGTGAAGTATCTGGAGTTCCTTTCAGACTTCTTTAGACTTGAATGAACGGATTTGATTTGACATCTGCAGGGGGACATCCAGAAAACTTTTTAATAGCAGACTCCTCTTCGTTTGTTATGTCTGAAGGTGTCGGTTGATAGACTTGTGAGAAATGTAGCTACCTTTCCGTGGTCACTTTTGGCCCAGCTTCCATCTTGTTTCCTGATCGGAAGTATAGGTTACTGTGGTCTTTTCGTAGGTTCGGTTACTTTCCATACTGAATTGTCAGTCTCTTCAGTTGCAGTTAATGATTCCATTTTTGTACGGAAAGTAGCGTTTCTGATTTCTCGTAGAATACGCTTCAACTTTTGGGATGCATTGTTAAGGATGCGTTCGTTGGCGGGGTTGTGAGTATGTTGCCATTTTTTTCTTTAATTTACGTTTATGACGTAGAAGATTACGAATCTTAGTTGGTACGGTTTGGTTGAGTTTTACTCTCTCTCTCTCTCTCTTCAGTGGTCATTGAGTATATTGCTGCAGTGTGGAGTTGGTTGGAAAAGTATTCAATAGCTCCGTCGATGTCAAAGGACGTTTTCAGAGGAAGATTAGCCCTAATTGTTTTCTGCACTAGAAGATTGAATTTGTTCCAATCTGTTTTGCATTGCAGAGAAATTGTTCTTTTGTACGATTTATTATGGTTGTGCTGATAAGATTGGAGAGTGGTCCGAAAATAGATCGAAGGATGAGAAGATTTCGATGAAACTGTGACAGACCTTTTCCTAGAAAAAAGTCGAGGGTGTCAGGAGTTTTCTTTGGATCTGTGGGTCAGTAGGTTAGCTTGCCAGTTGGGGACGTTGACAGGCGCTCACTTATTACTGTTTTGTATAGTTTTCTACCTTTAGGATTTGTAAGTCTTGAACCCCAGTAGTGGTGTTTCGGATTGTAGTCACCGTCCGCGATGAATCGTGGTCCAAGGGTAGAGAAAAAACGCTCGAATTGTGTTTTTTTTTACTGAATGTTTTGGTGGGCAATATATTGATGAAACTGAGGATACCAAATTCATCTTAGATTTGTATTGATATAGCGTGTAGAAAGTCTCCATGATAATGCCATGATGACGCATATTTTGTCGAACGAGTATGGTGCTTTCACCCTGAGCTGTACCGTCTGGATGGTTCGTGCTAAATGTGTTTTATCCTTTAATATTGAGGTAACTTTTGTCAGTGAAGTGAGTTTCCGAGATCAACATGATTTCGATGTCAGAGTCATACAAGTAGCGTTCTATTTCGTTTTGGTGCTGGGACAGTCCATTTGCATTCCAGGCCACTATTCTGTATGAGCTGCACATTATGGATAAAGTTTCTTTATAGCCGAGATAATTAATTGTAAGTTTACTTCGCCATTACTCAGAGGAAAATGACGTAATGTCTGCCGTTGTTATTGAGTCTACTTGTGGCGAGGTAGGTGCAAAGTATAGATATTTACCCATTGGACAGTTTAGAGATAAGTGATGCTAGGTTCAGAAGGGAATTTATTTGTTAGCTCTGTTAAATTCAAACGTTCTCGAATATCTGGAAGGAGCTTTGTAAGATGGATGCAAATTCATCAAAGTGGCTGGAACTGTGGTTAACTGGGTTGGGATTTACAGCTTGGTCATAGGTTTTGGGTCGGGTAACCTGAGGGTGTTCATTTGGAAGATTACTTATAAGTGGGTTTTTGCGTAGTTTGGGCGCGTTTCTTCCTTCAAAAGTTTCATTTAGTTTGAAAGTGCTTTCGTGGTACGAGGTTCTAGCTGTCTTGTTAGTAACATAGTAACCCTTTTTCTTCAGAATGATTTGGTATACTTGGCAACCTTCACAACAAGCTGGAAGGCAGCCCTCACATAAAGCACAATTTGCTGGAGTACGTTTATCCTTTTTACAATTTTCAGAAGGATTGCTCTCTCCGCACTTAACACAGCGATGGGGATAGGCACAATACCCTCTGGTATGTTCATACCGCTGACATTACTTGCATTGGATTATTTCACGTTTAATGTGGGGAGGTTCGAATTTTATTACTGTACTGAGTAGGGTGCGAACATTGAAAATATCTTTATTGCGTTGAGGTTCAAGGTCTATAAAAAATAAAGATAGAGGTTCCTTTGTTACCCTGTGCCGTACGTTCATTCTATTTCTGACCTTGTGACCTATTTTTAAAAGAGTTACTTTTATATCTTCTTTGTCCACTGAGTGGTGGATATTACGTACTACGACTACGCGCGACCTTCTTTCAGTTGGTACGTGTTATTTATATACGTTTACTGTTAACTAGATGTTTAACAAGTTTTCTGTAAGTGTCTGGAGTTTCTGGCAAAACTTTTATTTTGTCACTAGACATAGATTTGATTTGAAATTCTTTGTTAGTACTTTACAAATAAAGTTTATCATATCCGGTAAGTTTGTGACGATACGGATGAATATTGGTGGCACTGCATTTTTCACAGATGGCACTTCGTCATTGACATGCGTTTCAACTGAGCTTAGCACTTCGTATCTATTCTGAGTAGGGATTGTAGGAACTACATTAGTGACTTTTTGCCTTACCCTTGTTTTCTTAGAGGTCTTCAGGGTTTGATCTCTTGGTGCTTGTGGTTTGAGTAGTTTTGCCACGAGCACCGTGTTAAATCCACAGGTGTATTGTTACTGCTTGCGTCAATGTTAAATGATGGTTCTGTGGTGGGCTGCTCTAGTTGAATGCTACTGGACTGAAGAGCAGTCAAGGTCACAACACCGTCCACGTAGCCACTACATGACGCCGTAGAGGACCGCATGTCCAAGTTGTTCACAGTAGAAATCACTATTTACTAAATGTTGTCACCAATTTAATCTTGTAGCACTATTAAATAAAAGTACTATACACTACATTTCCTCGAAGTACTGGCACAAAATAGTACCACTGTTCGACATACTCTCTTATCGCACTGTCGAGAGAGCGGACCGACACGATGCATCCGTTCACAGCCGAGGTTCGGAGCGAAATAATAGAACTATTAAATGATGAAAATTCAATCGGGGTGGGTGATCTTACGTTGTACTGGAGATCTGGAGCAGGATAAATATCAATTGTGTTGATTTCTTGGAGTTCGTTTGGATTTAGCAATCATGGGAAGCTTCTGCAATCGTATTGCACTCGATGTTTTAGTAAAAAACCAGTACGTGGTTCAGTCTTCTTCCCTATTTACTCTGCTAAGGTGGAACTAAAGCTCAAAGTTAGTCAAATCACTGAAATATGTAATTGTTTTCTCTATTTTTATTGTAGTTTTATAGCAGCTTTATGATTTACAATGATGAAAAAACACGAATTAATTTTATCTATTAATTGTGTAGTATAAACATTATTCAGGAACTCGCTTGACGTGTGTGAAATGCACAAGAGCTTGTGAAAACAGCGGCCAAGCGCGACAGTTTCGTGATTGATGCAACTCACCTCGGAGAAGTGAAATATCTTTTTCTAATTATCCGGTGACACTTTTATAAAAGTGATGTAAATAATATTACGGAAAATGTTCTGCATATAGTAAACTTCCATTACTTTCGTGATTTAAAACTTGGTCTTTTGTTGTAAATAAGTGCTTCCTCTATAACACGCAATGTTTTACACCAAGTATTATAGCAATTATCGCATTTAAATGACCGGTGATGTATATGTTTCTAGTTGAAATCTCAATACGTACGTGTTACTCTGTTTATTTATGCCGATTTTAGATATTTTAGTGATTTAATTCTACCTGCGCTAATACTACTTTAAGTTCACTGTGTTGACGGCTTAATGGCCGTTTGTCATGAGAAGCACGATGAAGTGCAGGTGATGTACAAATGTAGATGCGTGATGCGTTGGGCGACCGGTCCCGTTCAGTTGGCGCGAGGTTTTCCTGCATTGACCCTGACTATACTTCCTCTTCCCAAGCGGCGATGCATGAATAGAGTGGCAACGGGGACGTCACCATGGTCTTGGGGTCGGGTAGGGTCTCGATGCCCTTTGTCGCCAGCCGCGCCCAGGTGCCGTTTGCACCTCCTTCCCCTGCCACCACCCCGTTACAACCGGGTGCGAAAGGTTGCGCTGAACGGGCCGCGTCATGTCTGAACTTCGCAGACTGCGGGAAGACTGCATTGCTTACTCCCTCTCAAGAGTTGGTGTTGTAAAAATGTTTAATCAATGGGCGTTGAAAATTTAATGCGTATTGAATGTTTTATTTCATTGCACAATTATTTAAAGAGTCTTAACGTAGCCTCAATAAAAAACAAATCGCCCACGTAAACAATTTTTGTCTCGAAATTAAAAATTTGTCATGAAGTAACATTGAATAATATTAATATAATATAATTGTTTTTCAGTGAGTCTCTGATTATTTTGGATAGTGTATCATGTGAGGAGAAGTTCTCTCGCATTTATTGTTCCAATCCTCTCATATTGCAGTGCTGGCTCTAGACTCCCAAGTAATAGTAGTAGTAGTCATAGTAGTAGTAGTTTACGAGTTTATTTTATTTCCATAAATACAATACAAATTTTACGTTTGCAATACAAATTTTTCATTATTGAGTTTACTGTTTAAAAAAAAAATGTTTTTTGTCTTCATTTAACAGTTTTTGTACCAAATTTCTCTCGTAGTAGTAGTAGTAGTAGTAGTAGTAGTAGTAGTAGTAGTAGTAGTAGTAGTAGTAGTAGTAGTAGTAATAGTAGTAGTAGTAGTTAAANTTAGTAGTCGCAGCAATGCGGAGCAAAAACCATTTGTATCTTTTCCTCCACTGCCAAATACCACTATTTGATCCAATAGTAGAAGTAGTGGAAATTCATTTTGTATTTTCCAATAATTCCCTATTCATGCATGTTTAACACAAAGTACTCATTATACCCCTTCCTACATAAATAACTATAAGATTTATCTTTGCTTCCTTCTATCACATTATATTACAAAAAATACATCCTTGCACATACATACATAATATTTCACATTATATTACAAAATCTACTACCTTGCACAAACATACATAAAATAAAAATGCTTGCTTAATTTCATCCATACACATACCCTTTTTCAAATTATACATTCATACTCATTCATTACCTAAATACATACAGGATTTATTACTTTCTTATATACATACTCATCAATTTAAAGTTCCATCCAAATGAGAGCTTCCATGTTATTCTTCTCCCCTTAAGTTTCTCAATTGAAACTTGTCAAGGGGAGATTTTGACTACACTTTTAATTGTTGTTTCCACATTTTTCCTATTCATTTTTCTTTCTTTTAAAGGTTCTCCTTATATCTTTTCCTCTCTCTTACTCTAACATCCTGTTATTTTCTATTAGCCATCTTTTGATTTCTTTCTTTCTTCTATACCTATTTTTTATATCTATGATTTCGTCATCTATTTTGTTTAACCACTTAGGTAGTATTGTATCAGTTTTCCTATCTCCATACTTGTTAAAATTTACTGGAATTACATAACAATGTTTTTTCCTATTATCATAAGGGTGCATTATCCTTTTTAGATAGTAATAGTAGTAGTAGTAGTAATAGTAGTAAAAAGTAAAAGTAAAAAAGTTTTTATTCAATATAAATTAGTGCATTTTACACAGTTAAAAACACCTGCTTGCATACATACATCAATACATTTTTTATATGCATACAATTTTTTTACCTACACACATAGTATTACATTCACACCAATTAAATGTCATCTCCATCATAATTTCACTTATAAACATTCACATCATTTTACATATGATATCCAATCAAATACATTTCTACCAGTTTACATATGACATCCAAATTTTATACCTATAAATTTAACTTTTATTTCTCTACATTTTTTGTGGTTATTATTATTAGTTATTATTTTGAAATTAATTACTTTAATATTTTACAAGTTAAAAACATATTTCTCTTCTTATTGTTTTTGTTTTAATACATATCTTATACTTTACCCTATTCTGTTTTTGCAAGTTTTAACGTATCTTATAATTCTTTTATTGCCCGCTATCTGGTCTACCACTACTTTTAATAGTAGCAGCAGCAGTAGGAGCAAAAAATTTTTTAATTTCTTTCCCACCACTAACAATACCACTATCTTGTTTATCAATAGTGGTAGTAGTGGACTCTGTTTTGGTTATCTAAAAATTTTATCAATTATCTATACTTATTTTTGATTTGTACCCCTAAACACATACATACAAAAAATATATACAGGATTAATGTTTCATCAATACTCACACATTTCTAAATTTGTACATGTTATACACAATACAATAAAATACAATGCAAGATTAAAAATTTCATCCTTACTCATAATTTTTTTTCCAAATTGTACCCTTATACACCTACATACATAAGTACATACAAGATTAATTACATACTATTATACAATTCACATCAAGTTTAGTATCTTATCAATTAATACCTATATGATTTACTTCTCCCTTTAAGTTTAAAAACTAAACTTGTCAAAGGGAGCTATTTGACTACTCTGAAAATTCCTTACTTTTGACTTTTAATTTTTAATTTATGTTTTACTCCGATTGTCTCATATTTATCTTATTCCAAACTCTTGTAGTTTTCCATGATCCATTTCTTGATTTCTTTTTTTCTCTTATATTTATTTTTTATTTCTATTATATCATCAGGAATTTTATTGAGACATTTAGGTATAATTGTTTCAGTCTGCCTGTCACCGTACTTATTAAAATTTGTGGGGATTTCGTAATTATGTATTTTCCTATTTTCATGAGAGTGATTACTTCTTTTTAAGTTAATTTCCCTGTTTTCTTTGTTCNTGTTTATGTTTTTATCAATTTTCTCTAAAAAGAAAATTTGTTTAATTTTCAATATTTGATTTCTTTTATATATTTCTTCAATGTGTTCTTCCTTTCCACCTATCAACTTTATGATTTTATTTTGTATTGCTTGTAGAGGTGCTATGTAAGATTTAGAGGCTGTTCCCCATACCTCTATCCCATATCTTATTTGGGCTTCGATTAATGATATATATACCTTCTTAAGAGTTGTCTTGTTCATGTAATTTTCCACATTTGCCAACCTCCAGAAACACCCTTATTTTCTTTATAATTTCCTTAATGTGGTCATCCCATAGCAAGTGCTGGTCAAAGATCAATCCCAGGTATCTGAACTTTTCAACATTATCAATAATAGCTCTTATATTGAGATGTATTATCTTGATTCCTTCTTCTTGATTTCCAAATACTTCTTCAGCTTCCTCAAAACCTTTAACAATCTTTATTTTTTTTATTTCAAAGTTTTCAAATATTTCAATATCCATATTTATTTAATTCTTCTTCTTTATATCTTTATTCTATATTCTCTAGGTCTTCTTCTCTTTTGATTACCCAGTATCTGCTTTCTTCCTCTTTTCTTATGAATATTTTTGAGTTTTTAATCCACGTGAATTTAAAACCATGTTTTTTAGCATATTCTCTGCTCTTCCAAAAGAGATTTGATGTATAGGGTGTTATTTGTTCCCTTATATACATTTTAAAGTCCCCTTTCCTTATTCCTCCCTTAGATTTAGATAATTTTATTACTTTTATCTCTTATATCTTCACTATCAAATTTAATGTAGGTTTTTATTTTACTTTGTTTATTTTTGTACTGTTTAAATTCTTTAACATTTCTTTCATTTAAGTCTTGTAACCCTTCTTCCTTTATTATTTTCACAATTTCTTTTTTGTCCAACATTTTAGCCAGACCTATGATTTCCACATTTTTATTTTGTCTACTGCTTTCCATCTCATTTACTCTTTCATTTAAATCATCAAACATCTTATCTTTCTTCTTTATTTCATCTTTAAGTGTTTTAAACTCTTTTACCTCATTTAGGCCCAATTTCACCGAGTTCGTTTAATATCTTAAACGAGATTTTCTGTGCAGTAAATCGTGATTATCAAAATGCGCGTTCCACCAACTACGATTTACGAGAAAATCGCGATTTACACTTAAACGTTCGGGGACCCTTCGATTACCAGCGCAAATCGCGATTTTCTTCAGAACTGCAAGAAATATGGCGTCCATTTCGTTTGTTTGCTCGTGGCTCGGTTTATAGGTTATGTTCAGTGGCACGAGGGAGGCCCGCTGCTGCCTACGGTGTCCGTAGGTGGCGGTAGTGAGCAACATGATGCGTTTTCCTCCCGTCATTTGTCTTCAAATTACCCATAATGCACTGTAAAACTACTACCAACCCAGAGATTCTTCAGAAACATTGATCAACTTAATCGACGATTAGTTTTGCTTGGTGAAACGCATAAAATCGCGATTCCATTTACCTAATCACGTTTAAGGAAATCGCGATTATTCTACATTTGGTGAAATTGGGCCTTAGCAGCACATCATATTTGCTACCAAGGAATTCAATGGACCTTTTTATCTCAGACATTTCTTTCAAGATTTTATCTAATTTCCTGTTATCCAATCTGCTATTTTTCTCATCTTCCTCCTCATTTCTATCATATGTTCTTTCTTCTGTTAATTCCTCTTCTACCAACGTTCCTTTGATTCTACTTCCCTTACAAATGCTACATTTCCAGTCTCTCTTTCTACTTTCTGACATTCTCATATATGTCTGTTTTGTAACACTAGAGCATGTGTAATGGTATTCTCAATTGCAACTGTAACATTTAATCTCTTCTGCCACTACTTTTTTGCACATACCACAGTTAACCATATTTGTTTTTTTTACTTCACTTATTCTGTACTTAATTTATAAACAAAAACTTTCCTTCACACCTGTAAGATAGCCTCAATCTCTTTTTAAACAACTTTTGTATATGCTACACATATGTTACAAGGTACTCTTTTTCTGTTGTTTTTAGTTCATAAGAACCTCTAAAGAATTATACAAAATGCACTTTTCTCATTCAAAAGCTTCTTACACAAAATCAGTAGAATCATACACAAAAATTCCTTACAACAAGTATTTCAGAACACTAACCTCACTTTTCCAGATATACACACTCACCTACAGCATCACAAACACACTTTTTCACTTATTCATTTTCACATTCAGCATCACAAAAACACTCCTTCACTTATTCACACAAATCTCCAGAGGATATATAAATATTTTATAATGCTCCTTACCATAGACTTTCTCATCAAAAACTTATTTAGATAGTTTATACACAAATACCAAAAAAGTGTTTTTAACACTAACCTCACTTTTTCAAGTTATTCACAGTAACATACAGCATCACAAACACACTTTTTCAGGTTATTTATATTCACATTCAAGCATCACATCACACTATTTCACTTATTCATACAAAACACCAGACATCATTCACACTGTAGACTGATCCAGACCACCAGCAGCTCATCACCGATTTTCACACCATTCTTCCCTTTTCCTTACAGACCCTCAGAGAAACTAAATAATATATGTTTCCTGCAGTACACATTGACTGGTTAAATACGCTTCATCCCATGAAACTGGTTTAAAACAACACCATTCATAACTCATCCACCATAGACCCAGTCACGGAGCCTCCTCGTCGGCACGTCCGCTCGCTACGAGTAGTAATAGTAGTAGTAATAGTAGTTTACAAGTTTACAAGTTTTTTATTTTCCATAAACACAAATACAATTTTACATTTTCNTACAATTTTTACTTTTTCTATATACAATTTTTACTTTTTCTATATACAATTTTTACTTTTTCTATATACAATTTTTACTTTTTCTATATACAATTTTTACTTTTTCTATATACAATTTTTACTTTTTCTATATACAATTTTTACTTTTTCTATATACAATTTTTACTTTTTCTATATACAATTTTTACTTTTTCTATATACAATTTTTACTTTTTCTATATACAATTTTTACTTTTTCTATATACAATTTTTACTTTTTCTATATACAATTTTTACTTTTTCTATATACAATTTTTACTTTTTCTATATACAATTTTTACTTTTTCTATATACAATTTTTACTTTTTCTATATACAATTTTTACTTTTTCTATATACAATTTTTACTTTTTCTATATACAATTTTTACTTTTTCTATATACAATTTTTACTTTTTCTATATACAATTTTTACTTTTTCTATATACAATTTTTACTTTTTCTATATACAATTTTTACTTTTTCTATATACAATTTTTACTTTTTCTATATACAATTTTTACTTTTTCTATATACAATTTTTACTTTTTCTATATACAATTTTTACTTTTTCTATATACAATTTTTACTTTTTCTATATACAATTTTTACTTTTTCTATATACAATTTTTACTTTTTCTATATACAATTTTTACTTTTTCTATATACAATTTTTACTTTTTCTATATACAATTTTTACTTTTTCTATATACAATTTTTACTTTTTCTATATACAATTTTTACTTTTTCTATATACAATTTTTACTTTTTCTATATACAATTTTTACTTTTTCTATATACAATTTTTACTTTTTCTATATACAATTTTTACTTTTTCTATATACAATTTTTACTTTTTCTATATACAATTTTTACTTTTTCTATATACAATTTTTACTTTTTCTATATACAATTTTTACTTTTTCTATATACAATTTTTACTTTTTCTATATACAATTTTTACTTTTTCTATATACAATTTTTACTTTTTCTATATACAATTTTTACTTTTTCTATATACAATTTTTACTTTTTCTATATACAATTTTTACTTTTTCTATATACAATTTTTACTTTTTCTATATACAATTTTTACTTTTTCTATATACAATTTTTACTTTTTCTATATACAATTTTTACTTTTTCTATATACAATTTTTACTTTTTCTATATACAATTTTTACTTTTTCTATATACAATTTTTACTTTTTCTATATACAATTTTTACTTTTTCTATATACAATTTTTACTTTTTCTATATACAATTTTTACTTTTTCTATATACAATTTTTACTTTTTCTATATACAATTTTTACTTTTTCTATATACAATTTTTACTTTTTCTATATACAATTTTTACTTTTTCTATATACAATTTTTACTTTTTCTATATACAATTTTTACTTTTTCTATATACAATTTTTACTTTTTCTATATACAATTTTTACTTTTTCTATATACAATTTTTACTTTTTCTATATACAATTTTTACTTTTTCTATATACAATTTTTACTTTTTCTATATACAATTTTTACTTTTTCTATATACAATTTTTACTTTTTCTATATACAATTTTTACTTTTTCTATATACAATTTTTACTTTTTCTATATACAATTTTTACTTTTTCTATATACAATTTTTACTTTTTCTATATACAATTTTTACTTTTTCTATATACAATTTTTACTTTTTCTATATACAATTTTTACTTTTTCTATATACAATTTTTACTTTTTCTATATACAATTTTTACTTTTTCTATATACAATTTTTACTTTTTCTATATACAATTTTTACTTTTTCTATATACAATTTTTACTTTTTCTATATACAATTTTTACTTTTTCTATATACAATTTTTACTTCTTCTATATACAATTTTTACTTCTTCTATATACAAATTCACATTTACATTCTATAATTTACCATAATTGTGTTTACATAATTCAATTTACATAGTTGCTTAAATAAATTAAAAGGTCCATTAAGTTTGCCACATTAATTCCCTCCCTTTAAGGTATCTTAAATACCTTGTCAAAGGGAGTTGTTGTACTACTCCTTTTCTTTTATATTTCTTTGCTTTATGACTATGATAATTTCCTAATTCCACCTTACATGAATACCTCCTTATGTGAGACTGTTTATGATTATACCCTACATCAACACCTCTAAACATGAAACTGTTTATGGTCACACATTACACAGATTCCTACCTTCCAACATTAGACTGTTCATCACAAAAATGTTCTATTTTCTTCTCTTCTTCCATTCTACTTTGCAATTGTTTCCTTTGACCTTCAATATTTAACACTCCTTAATAGAAAAGATAACAACAAATATAAATCAGCAAGTTCCTTATGCTGTTCTGTTTTTCCTATTATAATTTTCACTTCTATCCATCTTTAATTCTAATTCATGCATAACCAAAGATTATCACTCCACACCATACCATCCACATACATTACACCATTCCATAAAAAGTCTTCCACAACCTTTATACCGTGTATCATTCCTCTTTCATCCCTTCATACATCCTTGCTACATTCTCCATTAAATCCCTTTTACAAGCAATTCTCGAATTTTTCCTCGTCAAAACTTTGTCCTTTTTCTAGGCTATATTTCTGCTATCTATATTACTTCTACTAATAACAGTAGAAGCACTAGTAGTAGTTTTATGTGTGGTACTATTTCCGCTGCATACTTTTCCGCTACCAGTGTTTTACCAAGTGGTAGTAGTAGTAGCAGTTTGTTTCCCTTCTCTTCTCTTTGTTTCTTTTTCGTTTTTATTTGTGTCCTCCTCCAGAAGAGTTTTTTTTTTCTTCTGTGTTATTTATCTCTCTTATATGAGTTTTTTATAATTCTCTATAATCCATTTTTTTATTTCTTGTTTTTGTTTATTTTTATGTTGTATGTCAATTATTTTAGTAGTAGTAGTAATAGTAGTAGTAGTAATAGTAGTAGTAGTAATAGTAGTAGTAATAGTAGTAGTAATAGTAGTAGTAATAGTAGTAGTAGTAATAGTAGTAGTAGTAATAGTAGTAGTAGTAGTAATAGTAGTTTTAAAAAAAAAAAAGTTTATTTCATAGATAGATTTGTGCATCTTACATTTTTCCAATACAGCGCACATACATGAATTTGCATACATCAAATTATACATCATTGATTCACTAAGTTGATTACATATCCAAATCGTTTCATATCCATACCAATTACATTTCGCAATACAAACTTTATTTCACCTCTAGTCTTTCACATCAGTCTACATTTGACTTCCAGATTAAATATATCCACATCATTTTACAATTTAAACCTCCCATTTTATGATTTTTTCATTACTTATACTTGCTAACTGAAAACGACCATTACTATTTACAGTAGCAGCAACAGTATGGAGTAATTTCTTATCTTTATACCACCACTAACAAATCCACTATCTATGATTCAAATAGCGGACATAGTGGGCTCAGTTTTGGATGCAATTAATCTTTAGTCAAATTGCCGTTACTCATTTTAGATTATATACATACATACATACATACATACATACATAACATATTACAAATGTTAAAATATTTCTTTCATTCTTTCAATTATATATCAGTGCCGGTTTATACACATTCATACCTACATGCTTACATACATAGCATCTTAGGATATAAGTAGTTTCTTTCATTCTCTCATTTTTATCTGAAACTGTACATACATACATAGCACATTTCAGGATAAAAATAGTCCTCTCATCTTCATCCGAAAATGTGCCTCCCATGCGCCATTCAGTACACAAGATGATTAAACCAATTCATCCTTATTCATTCTTTTTCCAAAGATTATATCCTTTTACACAAAAATACATTTATTAAATATATACAAAGATCAACTACAACTAAAGTCTACTAAACACATTTATTTTTGTCATCCATCTCATCAATTTCTGTATATATTTTTACTTCTCCCTTTAAGTTTCACAAATGAAACTTGTCAAGGGGAGATTTTGACTACTCTAAAAATTCTTTGTATTCACATTTTTTCTTTTTAATTTACTTTCTTTTTAAGGTTCTCCGATTTTCTTTTCTTTTCTCTTACTCCAACATCCTGTTGTTTTCCATTAACCATCTCTTTATTTCTTTCTTTCTTCTGTATCTATTTTTTATTTCTATAATATCATCATCTATTTTATTTAGCCACTTTGGTAGGATTGTATCAGTCTTCCTATCTCCATACTTGTTGAAATTTATGGGAATTATATAATTGTGTTTTTTTCTGTTGTTATGCGAGTGCATAATCCTTTTCAGATTACTCTCTCTATTTGCCTTATTCAAGTTTTTATCTATTTTTTCTAATAGGAACATTTGTTTGATTTTTAGTAGTTGCTTTTTTTTATATGTCTCTTCCATATCTTCTCCTTTACCTCCTATCAATTTTACTATTCTATTTTGCAAGGCTTGCAGAGGTGTTACATATGCTTTGGAGGCCGTTCCCCATGCCTCAATTCCATATCTAATCTGCGATTCTATTAGTGAGACGTACACATTCTTTAGGGTAATCGTATGCATGAATTTTTCTACATTTACCATCCTCCAGAAACAAACTCTTAACTTTCTTATTAGTTCCTTAATATGGCATTCCCAAGTTAAACGGTGATCTAAAATCACTCCCAGATATTTTAGATGCTCGACTTTTTCAATATTAAAAGTACATTTACAGCTTTTCATATAATTGTGTAAACATGTTTTACACAATTTATGTCTTCACCACCCACCGCTTTCGCTGCAATATAGAGCATCTTGGTCTTATTGCCATTTAACACCAGTGACATATCATGCATCCACATTTGCATATTATTGAAATCTTCCTGGATTTTTTCATTTATCATCTTTCTATCTTTCCCTCCAATCATTATAACGAAATCGTCAGCGTATCCATAAAATTTACTATGTTTTAAACATGATTCAACATTATTGATATAAAGAATGAACAGTAGAGGTGCAAGAAAACTACCCTGAGGGATACCTGTTTCCATTCTTTGCTTTTCACTTAAGTTTTCTTTGATTTTGACCATAAATTCCCTGTTCTGTAGGTATGTTCTTAATATATTTCGCATTTTACCTCTTATTCCCATTTTTTCTAGCTCTTCTATGAGCTTCTCGTTATTTACTAGATCAAATGCCTTCGTTAGGTCCATATATATCATTATAACTTGCTTGCCATCGTTTAAGTATTCATTTACATCATTTGCTATATTTTCTAACAGGTCAGTAGTACCTTTTCCCTTCTGATATGCATATTGATTATTTGTGATTGAATTGTTTCTTTCTACATAATCTTTTATCACCTCCATTAAGTACTTCTCATAAATTTTACCTATTGTTGACAGAATTGAAATGGGTCTAAAATTATTCAAATCTTTCATGTTTCCTCCTTTATGTATCGGTCTGATAATAGCCACTTTCATATTTTCCGGGAACTTCTCCTCTTCTATACTCTTATTGATTATTAATTTTATCAAAGGTATAAGTACCCTACTATTTTCTTTTATGCTTTCCAAACTTACTAAGTCCACACCGGGTGCTTTATTTTTCTTAAGTTTATCTATAATTTTTTCAATTTCTTTCGTTTCTATCTCAGGTAGAAATATTGAGTTTAAGTTATTCTTCTTGTTATCTATTCCTATCCTTTCATCACATTTATGTATGTTTTTTGATACATTTTCCTTCATGAATCTTGCCATCTTATCACATACTTTTTGAGTTGTTTCCTGGTTGTCTAAACTTTTTTCAATCAATTCATCTATATCATTCTTTTTTTTTCTTCCCATTAGCATATTTATAACTTCCCATGTTTTTTTACTGTCTTTTATGTTTTCATTTAGAAGGTTTTTATAGTACTCCCTTTTATTTTGAAAGATTTTAGCATTTATTTTGTTTCTTAGGTCCTTATATGCCTTCCTTTTTTCCAATTTCCTTTCACAATCTATGTCTGGATACTTTTTCCATTTTTCAAAGAGTTTGTCCCTTTCATTCATCATATCTATAATTTCCTTGCTGATCCATGGTTTAATATTTATCTTCTTCCTATCTCTCATTATGCTTTTTTTCCTTGATTTCTTGTAGCTCGATATTATCACTTCATATATGTCTTTAGCCTCTTTTGTTTTCATTTCTTCTATATCAATCTTTTCTAAGAGCTTGTTTAGTTCTACTTTATTTATATTAATTTTTTTCTTTCTGTTTCCAGCTCTGTCCACTATAACTTTCTTTTTCATTTTTATAATTATTCCTATCAGATAGTGATCTGATATATTAGTTGTCACTATCACTGGTTGAAGGCTTTCAAACACACCACTTACTGCAATATGATCAATGCATGTACTACTACTTTTCTCCATTCTGGTATCCTCTCTTGTACTATCAGTAATTGTATGAATCATTTATGTTTCGTTATAATGTTTTGATATTCTTGGTTATTCTGGTTGATCACTTCCTCTTTTATGTCTATATTTATGTCACCTACTAGTATTTTGTTTTTATTTTTCATCTTTCCTAATACCTCTTCTAATTCTTTCAGAAAGATTTTTACATCCTCCCCCGGTGGTCTATATATTGCAATAAGTGTGATTTTTAATCTGTTATTTATCAAAATATTACCAATTCTTCGTTTATATGTAAAAAACTACCCTTCCTTATAAAACACCATTATACCACCTCCTCTTTTTCCTTTTCTTCTATANCTCCTCTTCTTCCTATTCTTCTATTTGTCTCTTTTTTGTATCCTTCTATGTTATAACCATACATGGCATCATTTTCCTCCAGATTAATCTCCGTCAGAACAATGATATCAACAATTTTATCTAATATTTCTATTCTGTATGCTAACTCATCCCAATTTTTCCTAATAGATCTAATATTTAGATGTATTATCTTTATACTATCCTCTTTTTCTCCAAAAATCTCTTCTACTTCCTCAAAACATTTGACCAGCTTAATTTTTTTTATTTCAATGTTTTCTAATATCTCAATATCCATTATTAGTTAAAAATCATCATAGTTTATTTCTTATATTATATTTTTGATATCTGCTTCCTTTTTTATAATCCAAGATCTTGCATCTTCCTCTTTCCTTATGTAAATTTTGGAATTTCTTATCCATGTATATTTAAAACCCTTTTCCCTGGCAAATTCCCTTACTTTCCAGAAGAGATTTGAGGTGTATTGAGTGAGTTTCTCTCTTATATATACTTTTTTACCCCCCATATCTAGCCCACCTTTATTTTTTGATAATTTTATTGCCTTTTCTCTAATTTCTTTTTTTGTAAATTTAATATAGGTTTTTATTTTTTGCTGCTTATTTATATACTGAGTATATTCTTTTACATCATTTTCCTGCAGTTCCTCCAGACCCTTTTCCTTTATCAATTTAATCATTTCTTTTTTATCAATTTCTTTTGTTATTCCTATAATCTCTACGCTTTTGCCCAGTCTCTCATTTTCTAGTTCATTGACTACTACTACTACTAGTAGTAGTAGTAGTAGTAGTAGTAGTAGTAGTAGTAAAAAAAAAGAAGTAAAAGTAAAAAAGTAAGTATTACATCCACACCGATTTAATGCAGCATCCAACATATTCCCACATATATACATTCACACCAGTTCACATATAACATCCATTTTTTTACATATAAATTTAGCTTCTATTTCTCTACATTTTTTGTGTTTCTTTGTGGTTATTATCATTTGTTATTATTTTGAAATTATTTACTTCAATAAACTTCTCACAAGTTAAAAACACATTTCTCTTCTTTTTGTTTTTGTTTTTATACATATCTTATTCTTTACCCTATTTTGTTTTTGCAAGTTTTAACTTGTTTTATATTTCTTTTATTACCCGCTATCTGGTCTACCACTACTATTAATAGTAGCGGCAGCAGTAGGAGCAAAAACATTGGTTATTACTTTCCTACCACTAACAATACCACTATCTTGTTTTTCAATAGTAGTAGTAGTGGAATCTGTTATGGATTATCTAATATTTCATCAATACTCATACTTATTTTTCAATTTGTACACTTATACACATACATACATAAATACATACTAGATTAATATTTCATCAATACTCATACTTATTTTTCAATTTGTACACTTATACACATACATACATAAATACATACTAGATTAATATTTCATCCTTACTCATACTTATTTTTCAATTTGTGCCCTTATACACATACATACATAAATACATACAAGATTAATGTACATACTAGTATACATACACATCAGTTTAGTATCACATCCACTAATACATATATGTTTAACTTCTCCCTTTAAGTTTAAAAGCTAAACTTGTCAAAGGGAGATATTTGACTACTCTAGTTACCCTTAGTTTTCACTTTTAATTTTTAATTTTTGTTGTACTCCAATTGTATCATATTTATCTTATTCTAACTTCTTGTAGTTTTCCATAATCCATTTCTTTCTTTCTTTCTTTCTCTTATATTTATTTTCTATTTCTATTATTTCATCTGTAATTTTATTGAGACATTTTGGTATAATAGTTTTATTTGCCTGTCACCGTACTTATTAAAGTTTATGGGGATTTTGTAATTGTTTTTTCCTATTGTTATGAGTGTGGTTTATTCTTTTTAAGTTAATTTCTGTTTTCTTTGTTTATGTTTTTATCAATTTTCTCTAGAAAGAAAATTTGTTTAATTTTCAATAATTGATTTTTTTTATGTTTCTTCTATGTGTTCTTCCTTTCCACCTATCAACTTTATGATTTTATTTTGTAATAAAAATCAAAAGTTTGTAGTAAGTTGTAGTAGTAAGTTGTAGTAGTAAGTTGTAGTAGTAAGTTGTAGTAGTAAGTTGTAGTAGTAAGTTGTAGTAGTAAGTTGTAGTAGTAAGTTGTAGTAGTAAGTTGTAGTAGTAAGTTGTAGTAGTAAGTTGTAGTAGTAAGTTGTAGTAGTAAGTTGTAGTAGTAAGTTGTAGTAGTAAGTTGTAGTAGTAAGTTGTAGTAGTAAGTTGTAGTAGTAAGTTGTAGTAGTAAGTTGTAGTAGTAAGTTGTAGTAGTAAGTTGTAGTAGTAAGTTGTAGTAGTAAGTTGTAGTAGTAAGTTGTAGTAGTAAGTTGTAGTAGTAAGTTGTAGTAGTAAGTTGTAGTAGTAAGTTGTAGTAGTAAGTTGTAGTAGTAAGTTGTAGTAGTAAGTTGTAGTAGTAAGTTGTAGTAGTAAGTTGTAGTAGTAAGTTGTAGTAGTAAGTTGTAGTAGTAAGTTGTAGTAGTAAGTTGTAGTAGTAAGTTGTAGTAGTAAGTTGTAGTAGTAAGTTGTAGTAGTAAGTTGTAGTAGTAAGTTGTAGTAGTAAGTTGTAGTAGTAAGTTGTAGTAGTAAGTTGTAGTAGTAAGTTGTAGTAGTAAGTTGTAGTAGTAAGTTGTAGTAGTAAGTTGTAGTAGTAAGTTGTAGTAGTAAGTTGTAGTAGTAAGTTGTAGTAGTAAGTTGTAGTAGTAAGTTGTAGTAGTAAGTTGTAGTAGTAAGTTGTAGTAGTAAGTTGTAGTAGTAAGTTGTAGTAGTAAGTTGTAGTAGTAAGTTGTAGTAGTAAGTTGTAGTAGTAAGTTGTAGTAGTAAGTTGTAGTAGTAAGTTGTAGTAGTAAGTTGTAGTAGTAAGTTGTAGTAGTAAGTTGTAGTAGTAAGTTGTAGTAGTAAGTTGTAGTAGTAAGTTGTAGTAGTAAGTTGTAGTAGTAAGTTGTAGTAGTAAGTTGTAGTAGTAAGTTGTAGTAGTAAGTTGTAGTAGTAAGTTGTAGTAGTAAGTTGTAGTAGTAAGTTGTAGTAGTAAGTTGTAGTAGTAAGTTGTAGTAGTAAGTTGTAGTAGTAAGTTGTAGTAGTAAGTTGTAGTAGTAAGTTGTAGTAGTAAGTTGTAGTAGTAAGTTGTAGTAGTAAGTTGTAGTAGTAAGTTGTAGTAGTAAGTTGTAGTAGTAAGTTGTAGTAGTAAGTTGTAGTAGTAAGTTGTAGTAGTAAGTTGTAGTAGTAAGTTGTAGTAGTAAGTTGTAGTAGTAAGTTGTAGTAGTAATAATAATTTTATTTCCATCATCACATTTACAAAAGAAGTTACAGTTTAAACTTCTAGGAATACTGACAAATATCCAGGAAAAGGTCAGTAAATACCTACGAAGGCCTTCCTGTTTGGGTTATGAAACATTTGAGGCATATGGACATTATAACATGGGAAAGACGTCTGATAAAATATGCGTCTGGAGAGCCAGATCTACTTCGAAAATAGAAATTCAAAAAACGTTAATAATTAATTGAAATTTATCTCTGAAACTGGTATCCGTATTTCACTGAAAACAATCAGTATCTTAAAGACTCGCAGTAACATGTTTCACTTCATCTTTCAAAAGTTTATGAAAACACTGGTAGGGGTGAGTCAATTCCGTGCGTTTTGTCTTTACATGTCATGCTCGGGGAATTCTCCCTACTTATTTCGTGAGCACGTTGTATCTATCAGTGAGGAAAACTGGATGATATCGTGTCTGAGGTGTCTCCTTTGTGTTGGCTATTATGCGGAACGTTTTACTATCTAGCGGCAGAGTGAATAATGTTAGAGACATGACCTCACTGCTGAATGACTAAGTAATGCGATGGTGAACCAAGTGCCTAGTTCTCGATATGACAGTTTATCGAATGCGAGTACCTCACAGTTATTCCATTTGTCACTATGACGTTCCTTACTCTCAGACGATGGCGGAAACGAATGGAAGAAAGAAGAGAAATTTTATGTATTAAATTGAACGCAGTTTCCTTCGCACTCGCTCGCATCAATTTTGGTTTGAAATCGTAAATCCTGTTCTTATTATTTATTGCACACCTCGTTACGATAATGTTACCAGTAACTAATGTAGTGGGTATTAAGAGTTATCATTTCTCCATTATTTCCAAGCGTTATACGAGCAGGACGTACAGCTGTGCGATGTACAGTTCCTCTTAGTTTCACGTTGCTTTTATGTCGACTTTTATGTAACTGGGGTTCTCCTTGATTCCTTGAGGGTCGGTCGCAGTCAAAACCTCATCATTGTGAGTTGTATTCTAAAAATTGAACAGATGTCAATCTGTCTCAAGAACTTCGAACCAGAGACATGTTTTGAACCCCTTTAGCTCCGGGTAAGAATCTTTGCAGAACGGAAATGGCCATCTTGCTCATCGTCCTTCCGTAACACGAAATGCGGTTTTTCCTAGATTATGGTTAGTGAGAGACTACATACCGATAGTTTTATGTGAACCAAAGAAATGCAAGTGAATGTTAAACACGTTTTGTGTTTAAGCATAGTTTTTAAAGATAAAGCGTAATTTATTTATCTAAGGTGAGATTCGGGATAGAAGTCAGCTCTTCTGCCTAACTATTAACTAGATGTCTCTTTCATAATTTTGGCAATGGAGAAACGTCAGCGCAGTGGTTAGGTTAAATTTGTTGACAAAAATTCAAAATGTATGTCCCGTCTCCAGATTTGTAAATGGCTCTAGCAAGCGAAGTAAAGCAACGTGCATTCCTCATGAATTGCCTTCAGAAGAGAAGCAGCTGGAGCAGAGATTTCTAACGTCAACCTTTTTGTGGGAGAGAACACAGATCTTTTCTGTTGTATTTAACTTTGCAAATGAATGTAAACATTTCTCTACAGCGGTGGTTGCATCTCGGAATGCCTTTTAAAATTACTGTTAGAAGATACAACACATTTTTCTTAGGCGCCATACACGTCGATGAAACGTATTAAATGAAACGAAACGCATTTAAATTGGGACATACACTCAAGTGTCCTGCTGCTCAAGTTTCATGAAACATTCCATGAAACGTGTTTCATGCTACGCGACGATTCCATTCGATTTAAGTGAGAAGTGACGAGTTGAAATACAGCTAAATCGAAATTAAATATGAGGTTAGAATTCAACTCAAATAAAACTAGAACATGCGATGGAACAATATCCGTAAAAATAATGGACCACCTACTACACATTTGAGGGACATTTTGCTTTGACTAATCAGCGATCGCCAACGCCCTTGTTTTCGAAAGACCCGAAATCTGTCACCCGATCTCGAAGGCTTGTAGTGTCTAGTTAAAGTGGAGCTCAATGCTGTACCCTCTGAACTGTTTGATGATCCATGCATTGAGAATCTCTTATAATACATCGTGACATTGTAGTGGAAAAATGTAAAATAAAAACTTCCGGAATCCTGTGAGAGGAGGTAATAAACGTAATGTAAATGACAGATGTGGACTGTGGCTCATATGAAGAATGTATCCTCCGCTGTAGCGCTTTTCAACGAGTGAAACCTGCGAACGAAACTGCGAATCATCGTGTCGGTCTGTTTTCCTTCAATTATATGTATAAAGGAAATCTCGAGAATAAAAGTGACACAACTGTCTTCTATAAATGAAGAAGATTTAGAGGTAATAAAAATAGAAAATAAAACGCATAAAAGATACGCGCCTATTTGAAGTAACAGTTCGCACCTTCATCAGTCACTGAGATTATCTATATCACATAGATTCACCTAGATTATGTTTATACATATAAACAAAATTGAGAAAGAAACTCATAAGTCACTCGTATTTTAGATGAAATAGTTTCGGCTTCCGTCTCCCTCAGTCACGTAGATAATGGACCAATTCTTCTCGCGGCTGTTTTCGTTGACCGAACGTTCGATGAAAAAAAGGAGGGAATGTGAATTTGAGTTTTGGAGAATTGACTGTTGTCTATTTAACCCGAGATGGATAGAAGCTCCTAGGGACCAGATGAATCCTAATTCACGTGTTTTTACATAAATTGATTGGGAATGTTTGGGGAGAGTTTCAAAATCGTAACTTCGAAACATTCAATAAATTTTTTATTATATAATTTAGCATGGGAGGGGACAGGCAGAGAAGAAATGGATTTATCAAAAGAAACTTTGTGATTGTTCATATATAATAGATAATATCGAGTTGACACAAAGTGTACGCATTGTATCCACTCGAAAAGAGCGAACAGGAAATGTGACGTCAGCACGTTCTTTTTTTCTGATGTGAACCGACGCGGATGATAGAGCTACAATGGGAATAATTCACATGCCACGACTTCTCTAAAGCAGTCAACTTTTTTGAAGGGTTTAACCGGAGTATTCGAGGATTAGAAGATTCTTCGGATAACTTCGTGTCGCTTTTCTTTGAAATTGTATATCAAATATTTCTCGAGATGATTAGATAATTTTTCTGGCACTTTCGGCGATGAAATTATCATTGTTTATTTGTGAGAGGTTTCCATATTTTTCGTATTACACGTGTTAAGGTTTCATATTGAATTAAACGAACTGAATTTATTTGCGATGTGGTTCAACCCATAAAACCTCTTCCGCCATTTCCTGTAAATTTAAATACATTATGAATTTTTAAAAAAATATGGTAATAAATTTACAGTGAACATACTAAAGCAAGCTCATATTAATTGTACGTGTATTTATTTTGTAATGGAACATGTATCCAGTGTTTTAATTTTGTAATTTTCTCTTTAAGGCTTGAATTAGTGAACATGCATCATTTATGTGCCCAAATACTTTGTGTCGCTAATGTGTACAGAGATTTTGGTGAATCCTCCGTTCGTCTGAGATATTTCTGTGTTACGCAATTGTAAGAGCGATGGAATGAAGATTCCTCCTTCGTGTAGCTCGGCGTAATGTAATAATTGTAAGTCATAAAGGCCTATCGTCCTTCTGCGAAGCTTGCTCTTGGTTGGTGGTGAGTGGGTGCTACGCCCTTTGCAGCGGCAGCAGCACTGTCGATTCGATTAAGCCCCTGCTCTGTGAAAAGTGGGGAGACGGGGCAAATTGGTTCATGTTACCTCTTGTGAGAGCCATGTCCCTCTGTCACCGGAACACCCAAGTTAAGCGCATTATTCTCCCTCAATGTAGCAGGTCCCGTCGCTCGCTCGTCGCACGTGAAAGAAGATCAGGGAAGGGTTGGCAAGGGAAGGGACCGCGTGCAATGGCCGGACGGACCGCGCGCGGAACACTCTTCCCGAATCCCACGTATTGTGGAACGGGGCACGATTCGTTGATAAGAAGTGGCACGGGAATAGCGAGAACAGACTTGTTTATCTGAGAGTAGTGAGAAACGCGAGGTATGAAATGCGTGGTATGCTCTGCTCCCCAGAACAAAAGAAGACTCAAGTACTGAAAGTAATTTTGATTCTTTTTGAAGTTCTTAGTCTAGTTCAGATTGCTGCAGATGGGTTTTTCCCATATTAAGAAAAGGGTCTGTTTTGTCCGAGATCTGGCGGGACGAGTGATGTGCCTGGAGCAATTTCAACCAAACTTGATACACAGATTACCTACTGATACACAGATTACTGACTATCTGCCAACAGCACTGTGGGGGTAAGACACCCTTAGGGTGGGAAGAGGGTGGCAAGTAAAAATAATGAAGAAATCCGATATAGATTCGAAACCATACTTTTCGGTGCTATTGAGTAAAATATCTTTTTGTGTTAAATTACAAACTTGTTGATATTCTATTAGTATTATAGCTCGTAGCTAACTTTTTATCTTATCTAGGAATTTTTGCTTAAATTTTTCAATCTCATTCTACCCATTGGGTCTTAATCGGAATTGATGTGATGGTCCCTTGCTTGCTTCCGGAGAGTAATTTAGTTTATTGACCTCCACGTGGTCATACGCAGTTCGTACTGCTTTTTTGACAATAAATTTATTTATATTTATTTAATTAGGGCGTCCACGATGCTAAGTTCAGTATCAGTCCACATTACAGATGATATACCTCTAGCATCCCTGTGGTAGAGGACGGGGGACACGCACACAAAAACAAAAAAGAGACCGATATTGGTATTGATACATCATTTTTTAAGACTTGGAAGAGGAGAGTTACATTCTATGTATATGCTGCTTCAGTCCACAGTCATCCCCTATGAGGGAATATACTCGCTTAGGGAAGGGAATGAAACTAATGAAATGTAAAAATGAACGGAAATAACTGATATTGAGATCATTGTTTTCTGAGCCATTGAAATTAGTAGTTTCACTCCAGAAGACGTCGATGTTCACGGTAAGAACGTATAAACCCCAGAACCCCTAGAAAGGGGATGCCATGATGAACATGACCAACATATGATACAACAACACAGATACTCTCATGAAAGTCTAAATTCAGCCCTCATGGAAGAAAGACACTAGCACCCTTTGGGGGGGGGGGCGGTGGATTTATCGATAGAAATAATGGTAAAGTATTTTTGAAGTATAAAAAAAAATTGCCCTCATCTTACCCTATCAGATGTCACGCACGGAGCGACGATCGCGCTACTGGGAAATGTGTCATCAGCGTGAAACATTCCACAGAACTGTCCAATGTAATGAGCTGTAGGTGAGCGCCCAGACAGAAAAGTCCGCGACCCTTAAATACACCTTTGCATTCCAAAACGTTATGTTATGAAGGAAATGTTTTCGGTTTAGCGAGATTGACCTTCCATTTCCTTATAGACGTCTTCCCGGATATTGTATGACCCTATTGACCGACTCGAAGTTCTAAAAATTGAGATTTACGAAGGTAGAGTTGGCGGTTTTTACTTGAAGTACCGGCCGAACGATTCGAAAAGGATGACTGTCGCCCACCCATGACAGTGAAAGACTTCAACCTCCTCTCCCAGCCCCGGAAGCTGCTTTATTTGGAGATGTTGATATTGCCCTGCGGAGGACGAGCGAAGGGAGAGAGGGACATGTAGAGTTGTAAGATTGTCGAAACCCCAAGTTCAAAGTAAGGACGCTTTGAAAACATATTTTTCTAAAGGAATTTTCATAAGATCGACACCTACTGATTCCCAAGTAAATAACCTTTATACACATATTATCTATTTATTAAGGTTATTTATCTATTTTTGGATTCTGAATAGACACCGAATCGATTCCGAATATTATCGTTAAATTTATTTTTGATTTTTAGACATAATTACGTCGTGTTCGGTATCATTTTTCTTTATTTCTTTATTCTGGATTTCAAAATACCAAACTATATATCCGATATCTTTAGAAATAAAATTATTTTTTTATATGGGGGTAAATATGAGCTCAACGTCTGGCTGGTGCCTGCTGCCTTTGGGATGAGAAGGGTCGAGTCGCACAGATACAAAGGACATCCGACCTGCTTTGTTCATAGACGAAAGTTGATTTAAACTTATATTGTGCTCGTATAATAAGTGAAAGAGACTTATTACGTTGCTTCTATAACTGACTATAGTATTAAATTTTGCAAAATTACCGTTTCCCGCCACACTTCATTTGGCTAGACTCTAACTGAGAAACTGTTTTGACCTCCAGAAAAGGATCTACTAATCCCTAGGCACGAATTGAGAAACTTCCTTGTTTACCTGAGGGCCGACTCCCGAAATTCCAAATCGGCATTACTCATACCCTGCCACCCTCTCGAGAGTTGCTCTGAATTGGGTGCCAAATGTCTTCATGTTACTTGTGTGTCTCATTGTGCGGCTAAAATATTCCTGTATAGTCTAAAGAAATTTCAATATTGATAAATTGAGTTGTGATACTTTAATGCGAGTGATCAAGAAGGGTGAAAATTTTATTTATACAATGTTCAGGCAAATGGGAAATTTAAATTTAGTGCACAAATATAAATTCAACCGTCGTGTCGTTTCTTCCGAGAAACATGGCTGGATATGCACTAGAAACTCTTGTACAGCAAAGATTTTTACCATTGGTGAGATACACAATTTTTCTCGTTCGGAAGGCACCCACAACTGAGAGTTATAACGCGCAAGCATGTATCAAATGCTATCAACAAGAAAGCAAGAGAAGAAATTGAAGACAGACAGTCGAAGGGGAGAGAGAAAAACCAATTGTATTTATACTCGTTTCATTAATAAGCATTTATTTATTTATTTATTTATTTCCTTATTTCTTTATTAGAGTGAGAAGAATTATCATGACACGATTTTCAATGCCAATGACGCCGAGGAGAAAGACAATCGATTGGAACTTTTGTTCAAAAGATAAGGACAATAAAAACAAGAGCACCTCTAAGGGTTCAAAAAGTGCAATTATTGTAAATTGTTCAAAAGAAAAGAAAAAAACTTAGTATCATTATGAAAATTACTGTAAACATTTTTGAAAATGTGTGTTGAAAATTTACCGTGTTTTTCAAATTGTAGGTAGTGCTATAAATTCTTACAATCCTGGTTTGTAGTTTAATCCTATGACATATAACATTTTAACATATTTTCTTAAAATTTAAAGCTGATATAATAAAACTGTTACCCGTATTCTAAATATATCCCAGTGAATGCAAGCAATATTATTAAGTATCCGAAAATTCTCTTTTCGATTATTTGGCGGCCGAGTCAGCCTCTTTATAAAATGTAAATAATAATAATTAGTCTATTT
>NNCF01126592.1:194004-255279 GCA_002313205.1 Laupala kohalensis | reverse complement strand
TGTCTCTGTGTGTGTGTGTGTGTCTGTCTCTGTGTGTGTGTGTCTGTCTCTGTGTGTGTGTGTGTCTGTCTCTGTGTGTGTGTGTGTCTGTCTCTCTGTGTGTGTGTGTCTGTCTCTCTGTGTGTGTGTGTGTCTGTCTCTCTGTGTGTGTGTGTGTCTGTCTCTCTCTGTGTGTGTGTGTCTGTCTCTCTGTGTGTGTGTGTGTCTGTCTCTGTGTGTGTGTGTGTCTGTCTCTGTGTGTGTGTGTGTGTGTCTGTCTCTCTGTGTGTGTGTGTGTGTCTGTCTCTCTGTGTGTGTGTGTGTGTCTGTCTCTGTGTGTGTGTGTGTGTCTGTCTCTGTGTGTGTGTGTGTGTCTGTCTCTCTGTGTGTGTGTGTGTCTGTCTCTCTGTGTGTGTGTGTGTGTCTCTGTCTCTCTGTGTGTGTGTGTGTCTCTGTCTCTCTGTGTGCGTGTGTGTGTCTCTGTCTCTCTGTGTGCGTGTGTGTGTCTCTGTCTCTGTCTCTCTGTGTGCGTGTGTGTGTCTCTGTCTCTGTCTCTGTGTGCGTGTGTGTGTCTCTGTCTCTGTGTGCGTGTGTGTGTCTCTGTCTCTGTCTCTGTGTGCGTGTGTGTGTCTCTGTCTCTGTCTCTGTGTGCGTGTGTGTGTCTCTGTCTCTGTGTGCGTGTGTGTGTCTCTGTCTCTGTGTGCGTGTGTGTGTCTCTGTCTCTGTGTGCGTGTGTGTGTCTCGAATTAAATGTTTGTTTTCTACCAAAGAAAAAAACTCTTTAAATTGTGTTATTTCTACATATTTTAGTGTTTGTGAAGTCGTAGCAATGTGTATCGTATGCGGCGTCGGAGTCGCGGTTGTCCGGCGTCAAGCAGTGGTGCAAAAAAAGTTTAATTTTTTTTCAAGAAAATTTGCCATCAAGAGCCTCAATACTGTAGAGGTTTCCGACAGTATTTCAGCGGAAAAATTTAATATAATGAACTCTAAATTTCTGTCCACTCTTAATTATAACCGAAAGTAATATAACTCCACAGCGTAGCCGGCATACAGTCGTACTGAAACTCGACGGATCCTGTTGGTAGAAGGATAACTTCACCATTAAACTCGACACTTCCATATGGATTAGGTCTATGCCGGTCTACCTGGTCCCGTCCCGTGAATCCCCAGACAATGGGACCGGTGGGCAGCTCTTTCAGTAAACGAGTTGACTTTACCAAAAAAAAAATTTCTCCATAAAAATTGTGATGTTATATAATAATTGAAATCGACGCTTAAAATGATGAAAAATGATACCAAACACGACCTTACTGGCATCAAATGCTCATTTGACTATTAGTCCAGTGGCGACGAAAAGGGTGACGAAAAGAAGGATGTCAAAGAAAGGTTTTTTCCCTTTCAATATTATTTTAGTTTTCCGCCTATAACTTTAAGACGCATTTTTAGAACAAAATATTCTTGAACAGAAAAAAGTACATTAAATTTCTAACACATTTCATTCGGTACCGTTTTGTCCCCAGAGGAACGGAAAATGCTAAAAAGCGTGTTTAAATTGACAAAAATTCTACAATGGATCTAATTGAATTATAACTTGAGAATTACAAACTTTGAGAGAAAATGTCTTGATACGAAAATGAAATGCATTAAACGTCCTACAAAAGGCGTTATCCTGAAATTTTTTCTGACAATCTCTTTATCCTCTTCTGTGCGTGGAAGTTTTATGCACATCGTGTCGAAGAGTCGATGCGTATTATTTAATTGCATCAAATAGGGTAGTTCTGATTTTTTGATATGATGAACCGAAATTTTCGACCTTTACCGAAGTACCAGAAATAAGAAATAAAAAAAATTCAACAATTCTCAGTTTGCATGGATTTTAACTTTGAAGCAATGGGTTTTAGAAATATAATGCTATGTCATTTTTTACAATTCTGTGAATTTACAAGAGTTAAAGACCAGAACTCGAATCGTATTTGGACCACAGACACCATGCAAGGAAAAAAGTACACGTTGACTCTACTACTCTACTCTACTATGTGTACTTCAGTTCAACGCGCACAAGCGGAGAAACAGGTCATCAGAATAAAATACTCTGAAAAACACATTTTGTTGGACGTTCAATAAATTTCATTTTCATATAAGGACGTTTCTGTAGAAGTAAATAGTTCTCAAGTTATAAACAAAATACGGGGAAAAAAAGTTTTTTTGTTCATTGTACAATCGCGCTCTTAAAACTTATCAGTTCGTCTGACGAGAATATGACACAACATAATTTGTTGGAATTATAATATTACATTATTTAGGTACTGTGGTGTTTCGTTCTAAAAATGCATTATCAAGTTATAAGCGGAAAACTGAAGAAAGAGCATTTTAGAAAATCTTAGTAATTTATTTTTGTTTGAGTTTATTGTTGAAATCTGAACCTGCAGCTTCGTTCTTTCCACTCCTTTCTTGTTTTCGTAGTAATTTTTTTAATTAAAAATTATCGAGCTGCTGCTAAAAGGAATAAATTTATTTGAACATGAATGAATTCTTTATAATATTAGAGAAGCATCTGATATATTTTATACAAAATAGCTGACACCAATAAAATATAACACATACTAGGATATTTTCTCTCTTAAGAAACCTACATTGACAGGATTGGGAAACTTAAATCTATTATTCAGAGAATTGCTTGAGAATTTTAGAATTCAAAGTTTCCAGACTTCAGTGGTGTAGAATTTTTTTATACAATTTGTTCTTACATTTTGTTCATATATTATATTTCTTAATTTTATGTGTCGACCTCCGAAAATATGTGAGCAATGGCACTCTTTTAGTCAACACCCGCACATACATTACAGAAATTCAACAATAAATGAGAAAACACCCTAATTATGAAGATAAAAGACCAACTTTCATAGTTGAAAAAGATATTTTGACGAAAAATCGAAGTTAAATCTAAGTTTCTTAGCGACTACCTCTTTTATTTTTGACATTCAGACGAATAACCAAACCTGCTGTTATGAAGATCTGACTTATTGTTTTATTCGTATCGTAAACTGCATAAAAAGCATATTTCATGATTTAGAGGGAAATAAATATTGTGTCAGAAATAAAACCGGAGCCAAAAACGTTCTCCAAAGCCTAAGTGTTCTAAAACCCGAAGTGCCGAACGTAGGTGCACCATCTAGAACTGTAACATCGTGGCCAGTATACATTTTGAAATAACATTTTCAAGCACTGTGCTCGCCGGAAATACCAAAGGCGATTAAGAGCCATGCCCGTCGCCACCCAAACTAGGAAAGGTGCGCGTTAAGACCTCTCGTATTGTGAAGAGGCAGATCCCCCTTCTACTTCTGAAAAACTGAGATGAACTCCTGGAGAAGGAAAATGAGTGTGTATGGAATATTTCAGCAGTTGACAGAAATAGTGTTCATCCGAAAAGGCAGTTTTTCTCGGAAGCTGAGGAGTGACCAAGCCGAGGTGGGGTGTTGGGAACGGGCGAAGAGGTAGTCACGTGACCTCCGCCTCAATATATATTGGAGGGATTTCAGCTCCTAAGTGACTTTTATACTGGAGGCTTTCAGACTTTGAGACAAGTGCGAAAGCGTATAGAAGTACGCAAGTTATTTAATATGTAACTTGGTTAGTTTGGTCGTCAGACCACTGAGAATTGCTGCGGTAATTCTATTACCTGCTATAGGCGCGAATAACATAGCTTGGAACAGTTATTTATTTCGAGATAGCAACTTGAAACTTTTTGAACTTCCGATAATCTGGGTAGATTTCTGAGTTAATTCATTAACACCAGTAGTTATAACTGTGTGTAATTATTGCTTTTAGATAGCAATATCAAGTAATAACATGTTCAAACTTGTATTTATGATTTGCGAGTTTGTCTACATTTGTAAATATTCAGAGCTTTATTTAATTTGAATTAAATGTTTATTTGTTATTACTCGAGTGTTTGATTGCTTGGGGAAACCAAGCTGGTGGCAGCGAACTCTACCATAAAGGTTGTGGTTTATGGTTGAATCGCGCTTCTACCCAAAAACTACGCACATCGCATATGGGCTTGCGGTGTGCTGGTACAAGAACCAACGCATTTACTCTAGTACGTTTTCTTTTCAATCATGCCTCATGAAAGCATCAAGAAAAGTATAATTGGAATTCTACGCACATTGTTCTCGGAATCAGAGGCTCCCAAAACTGATATATTCGTCAAAATTTCGCGACCGTTTTTTTTTCACGATTACAATACTTTTTATATATGTTAACAGAAGCTGAAAACTAAGTAGTCATAAATATGTCGTGTTTGGGTTCATTCTTATTGGAATTATGTGTAGAATTCATAAAATGTAAGATAATGGGAATAAAAATAAAAATGTTTAATTGATAGCGCATTAAATAACTCTCCAGTAAGTGACTCATGAAATCCATTAGCGGCAGGTCGTTGGGTCGGCAGGAGAGTGCGCGGCGGGCGGCAAGCCATTAGAGCAGGTAGGATCTGTCGAGTTTGATGGTACCCAAAATTTTAATTCCCTTTCCGACTTTCTGACCATCAGGAACTGTGGAGTTTAAGAACTCCGGGCGGTGCAAGTTTAATTCATAAACTACTTAAACATTCAGAATACAGGGAGTTTTTCTCCCGATACAAAAATAAAATACATTATCCCTGCTAAGAGATTTAATTGCGAGCATAACGTAAATAATGACAACATCCTTTGTTTTAAGATTTAAAGCAATTAAGTTTTAATTCTCGTGTAACCATTGTAATCATCCAACAATCATTAGTTTCATGCCAATTAAGGGCTTAAGTTGAAATAGACTCATTGAGCTACTTTAACTCGGAGTCGAACGCTGTAGCACTTAAGAGGACTGATGTTTTGTTCCAGAATAGAACAAAGTTTTTATAGTACATATTTCTTCCGTGTACCCTACACGTGGAGATTATATGTGATAACTTTCGGTCAGGAGAAAATGGCGACCAGCCGGGACTCGAACCCGGGTCTAAGTAACCTACCGGTAATAAAGTGCACACAGCATAGTGTGCCGCCTGGTTCACTTGAGAAGAACTATCATGACACCGAGAATAATGTCAAACTAGCCAAGAAGACAGACAATCGATTGGAACTAATGTTCGAAAGATAAATACACTAAGAACAAGTACACCATCTACGGGGTAAATACGTGCAATTATTGTAAATTGTTTAAAAGAAAAGAATACTTCGTATTAATGAAATTGGTACTTGTTTCGGAGTCATTGGAACAACGATCTGGATCGTTATTTATATTAAAAGATGTAAACCGTTTTAAATTGAAATCATTACTCTATGATAATGTGAAATATTTATAAAATTTTTGGTAAACATTTATGAAAACTCTTATTGAAAATTTAGATTTTTTTTCAAATTGAAGAGAGTGCTATAAATTCTTACTATCCTGAATTGTAATTCTAACATAAAACATCGTGTTTTTTCTTGAAAATTAAAGCCAACAGTATAAAGCTGGTACAATTATTCCAAATACAATCGAGTAAATGTAATCTAATTGAATAGCCGAAAATTCTCATTTCTATTTTCTGGCGACCGAGAGTCAGCCTCTTTATAAAATGTAAATAATGATAATAAAAAGGTTGTTCATTTTATTAATTGGTGACGAAGGCCAGGCACTTAATAAAGAAGCTTTCTACTGATTTGATGCAATAATTATGTTTTCAGAGCGTCTCAGAACCCACTTTCTTTCAAAGTGTAATATAATCACGGTTCTTGAGTAAATTGATTTCGATTTTCAATGATATTGTGTTCTGATTTTGCATAATGTGGGGATTGGGAATAGCTGTTTCATTCGACCACCGTGAATTTGAGGAAAAATCCTCATAGTGATGGGGCAAATGTCCGAATGAGCCTGTATTGTGGGGCAAGTCTTCTTTGCTGTATTTTTTTCCCTCGTTAATTTCTGCCGCGTTAAACGTGTTACAGGGAATTAAATGTTATAGGGTGGCGGGCGACCGGGAAAATCGAGGAAAGTCGGAAAATTTTCTGTTCCTGGAAAAGTCAAGGAATTTGCTCACTACCCAGAAAAAAACTTAAAAGCATTAACAAAGATCGTCGAATCCCCACATTCTTTTCTTCAATTAGATTTAAGGCGACTAACTAAACTAAATTATCCTTCCTTGGATTTTTTATTGACAGACTGAAGTGCTGTCTGACTAACAAGATAGTTTCCGGTTACTTTCACTATAAGCGCCGTTGCAACGAAGTGACGGCGAGACAGTTTCAAGTGGAGCTATTCTGAGGTTAAACGGTAACTGTTTAATTGCAATGCTCCACAGTTCTAACGAAACTGTTACCGTTCAGTTTCAACGAAATAGATAAGCAGTTCCAGTTGACCCACGCCTAGACGTGATACAACGCATTGTTATAGCAGCTACTTGCGAGTAGGGTTACCATCCACCGGGTTTCTCCGGATTTGTGCTAGTTCCAAGGGTGTCCACTTCATAAAGAAGTAAACATGTTTGCGCAAATTTGAAAATATGAAATGCTAGGTAAAGGCAATATTTTTCTTTTGTCTAGACATTGGGAAATGAACTCTATCGAATTAGTCTTACTTGAGCTATACGTATGAAAAACTCGAAAGTGCGACTCTTTGCCCCATGCTACCCTAGTAATTTTGTTGTTCTAATGTTGTATACATACATTTTAATTCTTGAATTGTGACTAATTATTCGAAGTCTAGGACCTCAAAATCTCTTATATTCACGTCTTTTCCCTTAATTTTTATAGATACAAAATAGCCCGCCATTTTGAATTCAAATTAACGGTCATGTTTGAGTTCAGCTACATGGAAAAACAGTTCTATACAAATTTTTATGTAATTCTCCTAACATTTTGACTTCTGGCCAGCCCGCCAAGCACTTTGAACTACTGTGTGACGGGAAAAATTTAAGTAATTGTTTTCTTACCAATACAGCCTAAAGCTGATTATACACAAAAATCTTTCGAATAGAAACACAACCCTGCAGGAAACTGTGACCTATATTAATTCTATAAGTTTCCTGTCTTTTATCTAAGACGCCAAGCAAACGGAACTGCCAACAATCTAATTAGATTGGAGATAAGATTCAGTTGTTAATTATTTTACGTCCGGGTCCTATTCGAAGTGTTGACATATTCAGAACCCTCGCGGACCCTGCTTGAGGTGGGAGGAACCGACCAAGCTTGAGAAAATAAACAAATAGTATTATTAATAGGTCCAGTACCATTTTTATACACCATTTTAATTTTAATTTCTGACCTTTAAAATGTTAAATGTTTCGAAATGTTGGGATGTTCAAAAAGATTTTTACTTTCTGTCCAAAGTTTAAGAAATTTGGGAAAATCAAATTAAAAACAGGGCGTTAGAACTCTGTGGAATAATAATTCCCTTTCCTCGCGGGAGCCGGGGGGTATGACTCCCATTGCTTCCCCCCCTCCTGGAGCCAATTCTGGTTTGATGAGTGTACGACGCCTTGCGTGTAGAAATGTGGAATGAATAGATGTGAAATTCTTGCTTCAGCAGGCATCGTAGTTCCAAGAAGTTCAAATCTATTACAACATTGACATGAGAAAAACATTGTGATAAGAATTGCGTTGTTCGGCGACCGAAGGTCACGTCTTATTTGTGTTGATTCAACGGCTCAATGAAATGTTTAACTTGGGGTTGGGAAATATGGAAAATTATTATTTTAAGGAAAGAGCAGGAGCAGTTTTCTGATTGGTTGTCTTTTATACTTCAAAGGTCTATCGCCGCTCTGTCAGTGTCTGTCTGCAATCAGCCAGGCTTGCTAATTAAGTACTTATGTTAGTTGTTTTTTACTGACAATATTTCTCGCTAGGATGAAATTTATACAGGAACCGTTCCACGAGAAAACCCCTTTCGATATCCTGCCTTCATAAAAACAATAACTTGAGTACAACTTTTGCATGTGCCACACGTATATTTCCTAACTTACATACATCCTCCNTATATATATATATATATATATATATATATATATATATATATATATATATAGGCATTTTGTACTTTAAAAATTTGTAACGTGAAAATTATAACCTTGATTGAATTTATTTTCATTTTCAATTTTTTGTCAATCCAAAAAGACGTACAGTCATGAACTATGATTTTGGTTGGTGGATTTTGGGATGGTAGATAGGCGGAGAGCTATCAAACAAGACCAATTTTCTTTTACAACCAAGTAGTCATGAGAGTTAATTTTTATACACGTATGAGCAGAATACGATTTTAAACTGATCTTCGAAGTTCCCAGAGTCAATGTTCTCAGAGCACTTAGTAGCGCGACGATTCTCCATGAGGTCCATGCTACCAATTAAACTGTGAAATCGCGGTAATTTGAGCATCTTGTAGATGTAAGGTATGGATATCTCTGTTCGTTCCAGTTGTTGGTTACGAAGAAAAAACACTATCATGCAGTAGTTTCCTGTTTAATTTCTCATGATAATGTCTCTTGCTGTTCTCGCGTTCATACCCCTTCTGTGCAATGCATTGTCCACTATGATATATTTTTTCGATCTGGAAACTAGATACCGGAGTAAATACTCCAACCCTTCAATCAGATTGAGGTGCGGAATGAAGTAGGTATTAATTTTGAAATTGGATTCCTTTGATCCTGCCATAAGGAACCACATATTAAGAAAGCTGTATTTATATTTCACTTTCGCGAATTTAACTGAACGAAATATTTGCTAATATATTAATATAATTTGCGGAGTTCGTGTGTCTGAATGGGTAGAGCGCTGAGGTGCTGACTGAATGGCCGGTGTTCAATCCCCGGTGGGGTGGGGATTTTTCATCTCGCGTCAACATCCCGACTGACTCCCAGGCCTATTCAACCTTTTGTTAAATGAGCTGCGGGTCTATCCTGGGGTCAAACCGACCAGACCAAGATGCTGGCCAAATCTCCTCGTCCTCTTTCTCTCGGCGCAAAAATTACTTACACTTGAACTTACGCTATCACATCTCAACGGTTTGGTTGAATATGATGAAATAGCCATAAAATTAAAGGGAATATCTTCAAATTTTACGTAGTAGCATGAAATTTGTTTTTGTATCAAGGCAAATTTTGTATTAAAAATTCCAGCTTTTCTCGGACTCTTAACCTAATCTTACCTTTGTACAATTATTTTGTAAAAAACAAAAAAAACTAGTGATAGCACGTTTCATGACTTGTGGTGTTAACATCTTTGAGAAGAACTCGCGAATGTGTTTTGGGATTGTGACTTCGCAGTGGCAGTTATTGCGAAATGAGTCTCCAGTGATTAGTTCCGTTGCTAGCTGAGAGATTCGAAATCACATTTCACATCGCACATGTTGAATCAAACAATCTATGCGCGTTTCACGAGTTTACTTTTATTTTCTTTCAAAATGACATGCTTTTAGCAAATAAGTGTGTCCTCCCCACATCAGATTCTAAAATATTACGACCTTCTAACCTATCATTTCTTCGCTTAAGATTAGAGACTCCTCCCTTGTTATGCTTATTGTTAAAAACATTTGGAAATTGTGCGATCAATGCAAAACATTGAAGGAACACATTTTCCATGTTCTTTCCTCATTTTCTTTCTTTGATTCGTTTATGTTCTTACAAGAGAAAGTTAAAGGAAACGTGTTTGTCTGAAAGTACGTTTCTCTCCTAGACGTTCTCGAATCATTATAAATTGCCAGAAAATGAGCATCAATGAAGTTCATTAAATTAATTGAGTCAACATGGTACAATGAACCAAATTATGGGAATTGAAGATGCATGAATGCTGGCCAGCAGATAAAACAAATTGAAGCACAGCATATGAAACTGGAGGCACAAGCAGAAGAAATGGACCTGGAAATGAAGAAAGCGTAAACTCAAGGTATGGTATCGAAACGATGTCGCCGCAAATGCGAAACATATGCAATCGGGAACCGCTCGAATAATTAGATTGATGTCATCACAAAAGTGATGAAGCGACTATGTATCACGACCAAGCTTGTTCTTCATAGCAGCCTTTATTAAGCAAATCAACAACTTGGTAGAAGTACGTTAGGAGACGCAAAACATCCTGACCTGGTTACTTCGAGAAATGTCAAAGCAAACTTAAATGGTATTTGGAAGTAATATGACGGGTATTCCGTCTCGTGAAAGGGAAAACATGGATTCAATAGAATCGCTTTCTGAAGTATGTTTAAAGAGCCATGTAGATGATTACATATATTTCAAGACTTGCGGAAATAAATAATGAAAAGCAATAATTCGCGACAAACTGAAGAGGTCATGACTCGCTTTTTGGCACTGAGGAGGAGCAGCAACCAGAGCCAGACTAAGTCCAGTCCGCAGCTCCCTTCCTTGAACCGAATACTTGGTACTGCCGCGGACCCAGGCTTGGACTGACGCGAGCGACGCTGTTCGTTCTGGCTCTTCAAAATGCAGCAGCTAAGGCCTCCCCCCGCCCCCATCTCCCTGTCTCCTCCACGGCACCGAACGGCAAAATTGGCTTGTGCTGGCCACCACCCTTGCTCGAAGTCGAAGCGTTTACTGTGCGTTAATTAACTCGGTAACGCGGAGCAATTAGTTGTTGGCGGGGATAATTAATTAATATCTACTTGAGTGGAAGGCGAAAGGGTGCGTTGCAGATATTGTGGCGGTGGATGGCGAAAGACAGTTGCCTTGCGTGAAGCAAGATGAAATTAGAAAAGAAATGAGCGTATTATATTTGCGAAGTGTTAGTCCGTAAGCGTGTTCTCGCAATTGTGCGCATTGTGGGCGCAACGCAGTATTAATAGATTTTTAAACAACACTAACGAAGCTTCGGAGGAAAAAGCATATAAGAACCTTTTTGTAGGCAATTTTATAATTATAAAATATATAAGAACTATTGTTTACGATAAAAACATATCGCTGAATAAATATCTTCGAAAAACTGTTTTGGGACCTTTGTCCTTGAATAAAATTTTTAGCACAAGTGGGATGAATGAGTTTTTTGATATTTCATTTGAAATGATGACCTTAAGGTGTATACCAAATTTCATCTCTATGCGAATTTTTGTCGAACTTCGACTTTTTTTCTATTTTTCCTGGGTTATTTGTGTCGCGTCACAGTTGGGAGACAATGCGAGGGTGAGATGAGGGAGCAAGGGCGTGCTCACAGACCAGCCTTGCCATTCCCGCACAGCACCGCACGCACGGGCAGGCGAAGGCTGACGGGCGGCCTTAGGTTGGCGGCGGTTATAACCCGCTGGGACTGACAGCTCTCGAGTAATTATCGAACTCGCCGCAGTCCGAAGAAGGGTGGTAACTGCGTGTAGAGGCGTGAGGGCAAGTTATGAACTCTGTGGTTGCCCTTCCTCCCCCTCCCCCTCTCCACGAGATTCAGTCTGTCCAGCAGGACTCTGCACAACATCCTGCTCGGGAGCTGAGAGGAGGAAGTGATGGACAATCCAAAGATTCGCGATGTTTCACGAGGCAGCAGACGTTTCGTATACTTTATCAGATACTGACGAATATTTTGGAAGGAATAAACAAGGTGAAATAATGTTCCCTCTAGTTGCCGTGATCCTTTCAACCACATGACATATCTATAGTATTTCAGTAGTTCCACTTCAGAAGGATCTTTGTGTATCTCTTGAACCAGTACTTTGTACAGAAGACAAATCCTCCATTTTGTATGTTTACACTTCATTTTCGTTAACATTTGTAAAATACTAATTATAAAGTTATGTACTGTATTGAAGACTTCATCATTTCGTCAAATGAACCTCGTTGTGACCAACAAGTGGGGTACTTATTCTGTGCGTCCTACAAAGTTGACTGAATGTCGCATTCCGTCAATGTAGTTCCTCTATTCGGTTTTTGTGTCGCCGCTCTTGTATGCTACGGACTGTCTGAGAGCCGTAGCATCTGAGGCACGCAAAACCCGGATGAGACCGGAGCTTCGCCGGATTACGCGCACTCACCTGCGGCTTGGAGTGGAAGAGGGAGGAGAGGCTACGTCCCACGATCGATTCTTCGTTCTCTTTCCGTGATTCATTCTTGTTGCATTACTAGAGAAAGAGTTTCGACGAGGTCAAATAGAGTATTTGGGCTAGTATGTAAATTGAAACATGTGGTTATGGTTGAGGATTTGTAGCTACATGAGAAGAGTCAACATTTTCCGAGTAAAAGTTTGTTCTTTCTATTTTATTCCTAAAAGTACGAATAAAAATGCAGAACCCTGATTATCGGCGATGACGTGAACGTGTTTTTATCAATCAAAGTTATACAATTTGAGTAATTAAAACTCTTCGTTCAATTATTTATTGAATGTCTTATGGCGATGTTCGGGCCATTTGACCCGCTCTTCCATCGTGACTAAGGAATTGGGAAGGAGAGATGTTGGGTTGCCAGGGAACCATGGTACCGAAAACCAACATTTGTCTGGAGTAGGCGAGGGAAACCAGAGCTGAAAACCTCACCTAGTTCGGCCGAGCAGGGTTTGAACCTACGCTCTACCGCTCAACGGTATCGAAGATAGCGAAGACGCTACCACAAGACTACCGCTGTCGATGATAATAACTATGATACGCACATTACAACACTTTCTCACGATATTGCGCCATCACACTACACAATTACAGTTTAAGTCGTGCATTTTACGGGATATTAGCGTCCTGCAAATATCAAATTTTCGAGTCTGTAAGTGTTGGCTTTTAATCTTGTATGTGTCTTCAGTGTTTCAAAGTAAGATTTCAAATAAAGCAATATTAAAGTGAAGTGTCATTTCGATATGCAAGCAAGAATTTTCGGAATTTTGTTTTGTGGCCTATTTGTAGCTGAGGGAGCAAAAAACACCCAACGGATGATTATATGGCATTCACTTCCCTTCCCTACGCGTTTGGCTAAAGATACATTTGCGTTTTCTCCGCTTGTGCAAAGACACACTTAGGGGAGCGTCAGCGGAGCGTGCGTCGGGGAACGTGAGTAGGGGTCACATCAGGACGAAAACAGACATGCTTCGCTCAGGTCTTGTACAGGGCATTTGAATGAAGGTAAGTGCATTTGAATGAAGATTACAATGGAAAAGAATTCACTGAAGCCCAACTCCACGTTAATTCGAAAACTTTGGATGCCTATAACTTTAAAATTGATTCTACAAAGAGTAGGAATACGATTTTTTTAGTTGAAAGTCCTGTCTACTTTATTTTTATATATGGAGTAAGATTTGCTAGCACCAATAATTTCGGTGATATTTTCCAAAATCGTAGAAACCCTTAACCTCCTCCGCCTCATTCCTGTCATCTCCCACCTTCCAGGACTTTTAGTATGTTGAACATTATGTACCTACAAAACCATCATACTAAGTTTCAAAATTCCGGGATTTTTCCCCCTCGGATCACTCTTTTTTTTAGTCCAGTTTGACTGGGCTAAGTGGGGTGGGAAGAGGAACAATACCTCACATCTCGCACTTCTTGACAAGATTACGACGAAATTTGTTAGAAAATTTCAAATATGACTTCACGAATCACTTTGAGATACATTGTTCTATATTTTTGTGGGGTTTTAGGGCTCGTCAAGGTCATTAGAGTCTTAGTTTTGTTATGGTATGAGTGCCTATTAAAAAAGTATCTCTAAGTTTGAAAATTTTTATTTTGTGTACTATTAGCAAACAACGACAAAATACAATGACTTAGAATTCTACAGTATATTTGAACATTTTCGTGAAATTTGAATAAATTTCCATGAGTCGTTCTCGAAATATCCCGGGAGGAAACTTAGTTTATTTGGAAGTGCTACGTGGTTTCGTTACGAGGAGCTAAAATGGGTACATTTAGCTTTATTTAGTGTTACTCTTTACTTCTAATTTTTGGAAGTAAAATGAAATTAGGTAGTCTAAATCTTAAATTCTTACCCTTTCCGTATACTACAAATGTTTTCTAAAACTTCAGTGGCCACTATCTCGTGGAACTCCTTCCTTTGTCTTTCTCGCTATGATTTTCTTACTCATTCCAGAGGAAAGTCAATTAAATGACATCTTAATAAAATAATAGTTTATAAAATTCGAGGTTTGTGAGATTCGGGGTAAGTTTTAACAAACCCTAAGATTTTGTTACAGCAGACTACGTAGTATAATTTTTCACATTTACCAAGATAAGAATAAAATTAAATTTCTTATTGTAAAAACTGTTACAAAACATCGAAGATAGATACATTTGAAAGTGGGTAAAATACAAAATTTTAAATTAGTTCATAATAATGACGAATGTAATATTTTACGTTACCTGGCCAAGATGAAGCTTGTGTGTACGTATCCTCTCCCTGTGTCGCCTAGCGGAACACTGACTATGACATATGATGCGCGATATAAAGATAAGATTGAGTTAAAAAAATGTTTATAAAGTTTAAATTTCCGGTGAAAATGCCGTGTTACTACTCTTACAACAAGTCCGTGGCTCCCCTTCCTTATGTGACGTTAAATTTTCCATAAATTGTATACGCATCAGCGCATCTAACAGCCAACATGTCTCTGAATCTACGCTGTAGCGACACATCGTTAAAAATATCAAATATAACAATTTGTTTTCCACGACGGCGAGCTCTTCCGATCCTGAAGCACTTTGCGGCATCTGGATATGGTTAAAATAAGTAAAAATAAAAATAAAAGCATGAAATTTAACGGATTCAAATGAATGGTTGTAATGGAAATTAATAAAACCGTGAGTGGTTTTAGAAATTTATTGAGAAGTTAAATAGTTAAGCAAAATGTGAACTGCGTTAATAAATGATTAACGGATTAATTGTTTTCTGCCCTACTAAGCAAATATGTTATTCATTAAGGGTTATGGATATTGTTCTGTTAAGGTTTCCTAGAGAGCGCAAAAATTGAATCTGGTTGATTCAAATTAAAGAGTATATTCAACTGAGCACGTGGACTGTGAATATTTCCTTGGGATTTATGTTCTGCATCCAGGCTATTGTGATCAGTTAAGCTTGAGGGGGGTGAAGTTCTTGTTCTGTTCAAATTTTCTTCGTAGATTCTTGGTATCGTCAAGTAGGCCTTTCAGCGCTCTCACCCGAGTGGCTTTCTCGTCGCGGCGTGGCCCGGGGCAGAGCCTATCAGGCGCGAGGGAAACTGCCGTGTTTGCTTCCGATAGCGGTCGTCGCAAGTCAACAAACTTCTTGCTTCTGCCCTATCCTCTCCCTCTCCTTGACTTCCGTCCGGACCCTATCTAAGACTTCTTCTCGGAAGGGTGAAGACGTAAAAATGTCGCTAGATGCTTGGGTCGCTTGGGCCACGGTGGACGATGACCCAGCCTTACTCTCACTTATCAGAAATTCACCCAATTGCGGAGTTATCGCTGCTTTCACGTTCATTAGATGTGTTATTTTATTCCTCTCTTTGTGGCGCAGGCGGAGACATATCCCGCAGCCGCCTACGTAAATTAGCGCGCGTCTGCCGTCCTGATTGGAGCATGGAGCTGGAGCGGTCAGTGCGCATCAATATTTTATCATGCTTACGCAACACGACTGGAATTCAGCGGCAGATGGCGTCGCTGGGTGTGAGAGGGGGGGTGCGTGGAAGCGTAGAGTTCTAAGAGGAAGAGAAGGATGCCATTCAGGCGTTGCTTCAGTGACTTTAATTGAAATCGCATTATTTGCTCCTAAAAGTACCAGATGAAACTGACATGTAATGAACTTTGCTCCTGAAAACTGTCATAACTTAAAACATTTGGAACCCCTGATCTATGGAATTGGATAATAAAACGTTCATAGTGTCCGAAGCTGGATAAGAAAACTTTTATTGGATCTCGACTCAAGGAATTAGTTCTTGTCCCGCATCTATCGGGTTCGATGTTCTCTAAAACTCTTTTGCCGTTGTCCCTCGAAAGCGACGCCATTTCCTTTGGGCCTCGGCGGTACTCATTCCTTTTACAGAAGCTTGCAGCGGATTCTCTTCCGTGTGCGCGAAATACAAAACTTCCTTCTCGATTACAACCTACCTGTTTCAGTGTGGTTCAGGATCCCCAAAAGCTGGCCGTCGTGAAATGAAATATTTTTATATTTGGACTCGTGCATGGGATGGAGTAATGTTTCAGAAACCAGAAAACAATATTTGTGTTTCAATAGATGCGTTGGAGCGCTTACAATTAATGGAGAAAGTGGACGTCGCGTAGGGTACAACCAACGTAAGTGATTAAAGAAAACGTCAGGTCTCTTTAGATTCGTGTAAAATGTGTGATATTTGTTAATTTCTAATTGAGAAAATGTGTTCATCGTAGAATAGTGTGAGCATTCAGAATGATGGTCTCAAGATATCGACAATTTGCAACAATTCATAACCGAAAGAATGAAATTCAATAATAAATATTACTTTCAAAGGTGAAAATAGAAAGTTAAGAGTTATGCTTTGTTATCAACATGGATACTTGATCATAGTATTACTAAAGTTACTTCCAATTTCCAGCTGCGACCATTCGCGACCCCAAAAGTTATGAAATTAAAATGTGGAACACACCGTTATTTTGAAGCAAGTTTGTCGTGCTATAATAATAATAAATTTATTGTCAAAAACAGTACAAACTGCGTATGACCACGTGGAGGGAAAAAAAACTAATTTACTCTCCGGAAGCAAGCAAGGGACCATCCCATCAATTCCGATCAAGGGCCCTAAGGCAGAGGCGGATTCAAAAAATTCAGCAAAAATTCCTAGATAAGATAAAAAGTTAGCTGCGAGTTATAATACTAATAGAATGTCAATATGTTTGTAATTTTAAGCAAAAAATTACATGTAAGTTATTATCGAACTATAGATTATTCTGAGTATAGTGCTTAAAAATTGAAATAACACTAAATTCACGATTTATTGTTACAATAGACCCGCCCCTAGACAAAGCCTAGAGAACCTGTATGATAAATCCGCCTCTACCCGAAGGAAAACCGGAGAAAAACCCGGTCTATTTATCCGTTTTTAGTCTTGTTTCGTGTTTATCATAATATTGAGATGTTTACTACGTTATTCATATCTACTGTAAGGTTCTCAACATTTGTTGTGAAAGAAGAATTTTTAAAAAAATATTTACCAAGAAAATTGTTGGTAATGTTTGTATGTCAGGAGTTGCGTAGACTCATTTTAACTCCGTCGCAGGGGTGAGTTAAAGCGCTCAGTACGTCGGGCAATTTCTATTTTTCCCTTCACTTTCCCAAGAAATTCCAGGTCCTTGTGTTTTACAAGTATTTGTCTTTATACACTTTATAAGTGAACTTTATTGATATGTGATGTCGCGTAGGGAAAGAAAGGGCTACAAAGCCATAAAGTTCGTTATATTTCGCTCCCATATCGTGTGTGCGATCAATAAACGAAGAGGAATGAAATGCAATTACAACTCATTCATTTTGACTTGTGAGGGATGTTGTTAATTTGTGGCCACTCCTCTCCCGTCTCCTCTTAACACGAGGCAATCGTGCTGTTTATCAGCACAGTTAGTTCCTCATTCCCTGTGGATCCCATCCCTTTCGAAGTCTGTGTTCAACTGACCTTTTTTTGTAGAAATTACTTTGTATACTTCGTAGTATTATATAAAATAATATTTTTCGCAAAACAAAATCACTTATGCGAATATATTTTTGGTAAAAGAATATTTCTGAACACGTAATTGTCATAGATGCCAAAATACAATGAAACAAATAAAGGGAAATAAATATTTATTTCAAAGAGTTTAAGAAAATAATTATTTTGCAGAATTTAAATATTTTTTATCAACTTGAAAAAAATATGAATGGAATACTATAAAACCATTCAAAGAAATATTTCATTCTTCAAATATTTTTGCACAAAGAATACTTTTTTAGCAAATATTTGTGCGAAAATACAAATTTTGTTGATTATAGACATTATTTCGTTGCTAGCAGCTAAGAAAACATACTTAACTATCATTTTAATGCCATTTAAGAAGATATTAAATTTTTCCAAAAATGTAAAAATAATTAATGTTATGGTAATATTATTGAAAAACAAATCATTTTTTAATCACTGATTCGTTTTTGGTGGCCTGAAAAACTATTAGATACTGAATTTTAATCAAATTCGATAACTTTTTTCGTTCTCAGTACAGCTTTTCGGGATCTTGAACCACAGTGCGCCAGTTGGACTGCCAGGGTCTGGAGCCGCTCGTGTGTTGGGCCTTTCGCCCATGTGAAGTGGTCGGCCGGAAACTGCGGCAGTGGCTGCAGTTGTGATGGGTGCCCCAGGGGAGCAGGGGACGTGGCAGGGCGCGTTATCATGGCCGTCCAAGGCGACGAAGGCGATGCGGCGCCCGACGCGTCACGCTTGCGACACGACGAGGCGGCGAATGACCGGTTTAGATCGGCGCAGGATGTTTAACGAAAGATAAAAAGAGGGCAGAGTTTACGTGGATTTTTTTTTTACTTTTATCATTCTTCCAGATATAAACCGTTGGTAATGGAGGCAGCGAGTGCCTTTTATTTCATCCCACCCCTTATCGTAGCTAGTTATGGTTAGCGGAGGATGTGCCCTCACTATTGTATTATTTTATTTCAAGAACTCTGGAATTCCGGACTTCGTGAAACTCTAGCGGATAAATTTCCTAATCTCTGGCAGTGAATTCCTTCATGTAATTTTCATCCCATGTTCGCATTTGTAGAACTTGAGCTCAAAGGACGGTTGTATTTGTAAATGGGAAATGTAGTGTGCTATCGAAGCTTATCTACATGGAGCGATAGGAGTTGGGTGGTAGGGTATTGTTAGTAGGTGGACCGGTTATCTAGGTTTACCAACAACTTAGTAATAGTTAAGAGTCATACTAGGAGGAACTGGATAGAGTTTTCAGTAGTCACAGCTATATGAACTGGGACATTAATGTGAAAAGCTACAAATTTTCTGACCTCATCGGGAATCGAACTCGGGATGACTTGGTGTTGAGCGACAACACTATCACCTGCGCCACCGGTGGGGCTGAAAGGACGGTTGACATATTGATATGTTCCGATAGGAAAGCGTGGAAGTTTGTGGAGACTTATCGGAATGTCACAAGAAGCGGGGTAGCGTTTCCTCTGTATATTTCTGTACAAACAGCGCTATCTGGCGACACGCGAAAATTGATCGGAGCACGCTACGTATGAAGGCTTCTTTGATGAGGCGAGGTTGGTGGGGAACTCTGGATCGACGGAATTTTTGCTTCAGTTCGTGCTACAATGCTTAAAGGCGAAACTGGAGGGAAGAAGCGCGGAATGAGTAGTATTTTGAATCTGCTGAGTTGACTGTTTTTTTCCTTGGAGCCCTATCAAACGCTCCCCTCCGATAAGAGATGGCGATAGAGGATGTACAAAGGGTGATGATCCTAACACTGACTCTGTGATTTCGAAGCCAAGTGGAAGATCCACGAGCACGCGATGATTGCTCTCCCCCTCACTTCTTACGGAAGGCGTTGCGCTTTCATTCCTATGCTGCTAAGAGGGTTTTTCATCTCAAAGAGGAAATGACCGTTTAAACTATGATGAAAAAGTCGTTGCGACTTCCGAATGTTGTGTACCTTGTCAGGCTTTCAAATATGTCGTGTAAGATTGTTCCCAATTGCTCACACGAAAAAAAAGTTTGGTCGCTCAGCCTAAATTAGACTGAGACAGCTCACGCGTTGGCTGCCAGGCGGACAGACAGGTCCATTAGCTGCTACAACTTAAGCTGCAGCTGCTCTAGAAGGGTTTTCGTCTGATCGAGACCAATTTTCTATCACTGTGAATGGTAACGCTGTTTTGTCTGGGAGGAAGACAGTTACATCAACAGCTATAGCTTGTGTGTTTTGCGTGCAACAGGTCAACCCCGCTCAAAAATCTGATATAGCTACAAGAACTGTTGTTCGTTCCTCCCCGCCGATCTCGTTCGTAGTTGCCGCTAAATGACACTAAACTGGGCTGCCTTCTATGTATTTGGTTCGTTGACTCATGACTGAGGTGGCTCAGCCTGAGAAATTGTTTTATAGAGTCAAATCGACCATGGCTTTTGCAACTATTCTGTTGTCTCGACGTCGAGCATCTGTACCCTGATGATATTGTGTATTTTTGTAGGTTAATGTTACCCAATACCTAATTATTATTTTAAATAATGATATTTTCAAATGTTTTAATCTAATAAGAGTAAATTTCAAGTATATTCAAAATAAACTTTTGGATTCATGAAAACAATATTTTCTTGGTACTTTAAAATATATTTTTCAAGACTTTAGAGATTAATACTATTCTACGTATTTACTCTAATCTAAGTGCCAAATCTAAGAAAGTGCAAGAGAAGACGATAAAATTTTATACTATGTTATCGGGCTGCAGTAGTCCAATGGTAGCATTATCTCCTGGAAGAAAAGTACCCTGAATCGAATACTGACGCTGTTGACGCCTGACACGCACGTTGGAAAAAGAACGCCCAGAAAAAGGATGTGTGCTATGTGCCTTTAATTAAGCTAGGTAAGGCAATGGAGTTGTAATAATAATTAACACCGCCAAGAAAGTCGTAAGAGAAAAAAGCATACAAATGAGTTTCCGACGCCGAATCAACGTCTGTTTTAACGGTTGGGCGACGTCCTCCACCATAAGTTAGTAAAATGCTCCCTTCTCATATTGTAGATTATCTACTTGACCTGTAAGAGCTACTGCTGTAAGCTGTGGTACAGAGGGAGGAAAATTTACGTCTTAGTAAACGGATGTTAGCTGTGCTAGTTTTGTCTGTCCGGCTGGCAGCCAATACATTAGCTTAGGTTTCTTTTCGTGGAGAATGGTGCTGGGACATAATCCCACAGCCCTAAAATCCGGAACGACGAAACCCCACAGGTCAAGTTGAAGGATTATCTCGACCCTTCCGGGTTATCTCCGCTGAGGAGGGGGAAGGGAAGAGTAATTAATTGCTTTTTTCATTTCCTTGTTGGTCAGCCCAAGTTCAAGACTAAAAAGGTAAACTTTAATCTGGCGAAACTTAGGTGACTGCTCATTTTTCTCGTCTACAATAGACGAATAAACAAACTTGGAATCACACTTCTACGTTGTCTCGTTGCAGTTATAATACTAAATTACTCAGAAAGTGATATGTACTCCCGACAATGTTAATTGTTGATATATATTTCCTAGGTTTTATTCGGTTAAAATAATATATTATATATTTATTCCACTGTCCACGATTCTTCTATATATCAAGAAAGATTTATGTATTTTAATCCTCGACATTAGATTTCAAATTTTGATATTTATATTTCACATATCTGACGTGCATTTAGCAGCCCTAAAATCTCCAATTAACTTAACTTTAGTGTAAATAATTGTATGTGTTAGGTTTGTTCAGCTAGAATCCCATTATATCCCAGAGTGCGCCGTCTGTTCTAATGGTTTGAATAAGTTAGTATCCATTACTGAGAATTTAGTAAAGATAATCAAATGGAATTCGGGTTAGAAAAGAGAAAGAACCATCATTTGGAGAAAGGACAGCTAATAAAAACCAGATTAGACCAGGTTATAGAGAGCCTACATGAGGGAGAATCGTGTAAATGCTTAGGTTTCTGGCAAGTGCATGGTAGCAAACTCACAAAGAAAAGAGCGTTTAATGAATAAGATTTACGACCGCGTACGCCAGGCCCTGAAAGCAAAGCTCAATGCACGCAGTAAGAGACAGGCTGTAAATTCATAAGCAGGCCGTATTCTCGTTTACTAATTTATCATCAAGTGGTTAAAAACACCTAAACACTATCTAGAACCCTTAAGACAATGTTAATCAAGTATCAAATGCAACATTCAAAGACTGCCGTTCCTCTACCGCCTACAGAGGGGGGTCAAGGATTTATTAAAATAAGTAATTTAAATAGAATGGCTCTCATCATAAGGGACTATTTTCTTTGTAATATATCCAGCTTGTATAAAATCATTCTCCACATTGATGGATGATATACACGTCTGCAACCTGGCTGAGGGAAACATCAACCCTATAGCACTGACAATAGAAACGCAGTTGGCGAGTTCAAGCAAAATAGCTTCACGGAACTCATGTAAATGCCCTGTATCACGATTATGCAGACAAAGTAGAGTATCTTGTGGCTGAAGACAGGGAAAGTGTTAGGAGAAATAGAAGTCCTTGAAGTATGATAGATGCAATTGCTATGGTTTAACGGCTGAAACGATTGAGCATTTATGTGGAGGCTCTGCTAGCTCGGAAAGTGGGAAATTTAGACATTGTAAATGATTCCTAGGAAATGTAAACTTTGATCCTTCTCCAGTGCTTGAGAATGAAGAATTAAAAAATTACTGGTACAAGTTAATTGTAACAAGTTTAAGCCTAAATGCGAATAGACTCTATATTCTGATCATTGACAGAATACGTAAGAAAACAAAGGCGCTGGATCTCGCTGTGTCTGTTTATAATATCACACAGAAAACCTATGCAGAGAAAGTTGGCGAATATGTAACCGTGGCAGAAAAATTTGAAGTCGCGTGGCACCAGGAGAAAGTTTCCATCCAACCAATTGTCATTTCAGCGACCGGTGTAGTACCGAGAATCTGGTGGAACACAAAGAAAAACCTCAACTTTCATCAACTGGTATCAAGAATTGCAGTTCTTTTGATATAGCTTCATGTCGAAGATAGTATTGCAATAATGCCCGAGCTTAGCTCCCTTGATTACATTAACCCAGTCCTTGGTAAATTTTTCTAGCAGAAACAGTAAGTGCAAGAAATGGTAATAGCGTAAGGTCACTTCCACGAGAGAAGTTAATTTTTTTCAATTATCTTAATTCATTAGGAAGAGTAATATCCATTCACATAGAAAAAGACAGTTATTGTAAGGAGAGGAAACTCTCAATCCTTTGCGAAGAAATATTGAAAATTTAACTTTTTAACAGTCATTGTTTAAAGGTGTCAATCTTCTAAGAACTTGAACGCAACATACGTGGAGCGATGAGACGCTTGTTAATGTCCCCACGAAATTCGTCTACTTCGAATGGAGCTTCTCCATTTGGCGTCACTCTGTTCGGGAACCATCGGGAGTGGGCGGCTTTAGTGACTCCCGTTTCATCTGATAGTTTCATGCTCCACACCAACAGTTATTACTTCGTACGCATGATTTTTCTGTTGTAATACACTAAAACGGGTGGTAGACAAGCGTGGTGAGCATGCAATAGTTCTCATTTCTCGTCCGCGACTGTCTTCTTTCCCCCTCTTGCGCAGGATTACTTATTTCACCTCAGAAAAATCTCACTTGAGTGCGCCATTTAGCAAAACGTGCAATGAGGGGAATACCGAAGTACGAACGAAGTCTCCCTCTACACATCCCCTCCCGAGATGACAGAGTCCAGTCCGGTCCGGTCGAAAGATGTGAGTAGACCTTTTGTGCTCTGATATAGTAAATCAAGGAAAGAAAAATTAACGATAATAATATTAATCAAATTTCGAGTATTTCTTGACAAGAAGAGCCGATTCGGAAGGAAACGGAAACAGGGTGATCTGGGATCAAAGCTGTAATGAAATATTCTATAACAATTCACTTAAAGTTGAGGATTCAAAGCTGACAGTTTATTCAAGGACGTCTGACTTCATCTTCTTTGGTCGTTGTTTTTGACTCTTTGGTTACTATTCTACTCTACTAAACGAGCAGGGTCAAAACCTCTTTCCTGAATCCATCGAATATAGCTGCATGAATATCGTCCAAGAAATATTTATTTCCAACGGTAAAAAAATTAATTCCAAATTAATACTTGCTATAAATACAGGGGGAATTTAAAACAAAAATTACCACCGAACGATGTTGAAATTTCATTGGAACTTATTTGTTCCTAATTTTTTTTCTTCAAAAGGTGGAGAAGCGGCTTTTTTGTATTTTTACTACTATAATACAGTATTAATTACTGTATGGTATCACGCAGAAGTAGGCAATACCACCTGTAAGCATGAGCTATTATATTACTACTGAAAGGAAGATTAGGGGGAGGGTAAAATCTCTCATACTCCTTTTCTTTTAAGGTAAAGAGATCGACAAAATGAAAAGAAAAATTACAATAACTGCAGATATAATGCGAAAATAGCTAAAGTCTACGAATTTGTGGCATGGAAAAACTGTGAAAAGAAAAAATTGAAACTTTGAACAAACTTTGAAAAGAAAATTGAAACTAGCCAAGCACTTAAATCTTTTAAAGCTTTCTCAAAAAATCCTTTAATATTGTATGAACATTGCTATTAAAGCTAATGGATTCCTAACTTGCAAACATCGTCCTCTACTGACCCTTAACCTGCGTATATTCCCTCTTAGCTGACATTCAAGATGTCACAGAGCGGCTCCTGCGTTATTGGGAAATATCAGTTATCGTTTAAGTCATCGGTTGCGGGTGTTATGCATTGCTTCAACGAAAAACAGTCACTGAACAGTCAAGTCATGACCTGTTACTGAGCGCCCAGTGGACATACTGCAGACAGACATCTCTGCAACACACATTCGCTTTATAACATACGTATTATTTGTTTTTGCGTGTAATACTGATTGACCGCCATTTCTGGAGATCAGCTCAGGGACATTCTCGTGGGACGGGCGTCTAGTTGACAACTTATCTGGAAGGAAAATGGCGCGCAAATATCGTGACGCTTTGACCAATCAGCCCGACGTGTGATAATCTACTTTCATATGCACCTTTGTTGAAATCATGATCAGTTCCTCGTGTGGGCGCGTGCCAAAGTGCAGTATTTCGTTCGCGATGCTTGTGCACATCCGCACCTCATTCGGTCGCGACGCGAAGCGCTTATTCAAGAATCGGTGAACTGTGACCCATTTGCGAGGGTAGTAGCTAGAAAGTGACACTTAGTTTGCGTACTAACGTGCGGATTGTTTACTACGTGTGGAGGGTGGGAGTGTGCAGGGGGAGGTGGTCGCCCTCCCCTCCGCGCACCTCGTAGGAAGACTAAGGAGCGACATGCATGGTATTGAAAGTTCTCGAGGAAAGTATTTATTAGAAGGTACTTTTACGAATTGTGCCGCATTGTTTAGTATCAATTCTGAATTTATTTTATGTTCGTCTTCATTTCTCCCCAGCTTCAAATATAGTGATGTATTCAATATCTATTATAAAAATCTACAGATAAGAGAGAAAGAGGTTGATGTGCATTTCTTGTTAAAGATCGGAGGTAAAATGTATGAACCCGCGCACTGTCCCAGGAGATTGTTTCTTTTATCGTCGGGATTTATTGTATACTTTGCTTGTTTTGTTTATAAAATAACAGTTTATTTGCTCTAAAACAGTGAGATCAAACTCGTGGAGTTGCATTGCAGTAACATTATTATCACCACCAAGAAACATCTTTCAAACATGCTTCTGTATAACGTTGGCTTGTTGAAGATAGAGGTAAGTTTCTAGGTCTCTTAAATGAAGATACAAAAATGGTTCTTGACCATTTTGTGGGATCTGGATGTTGGTGTGTTTTCAAGTGTCGTGGAGTTATGAACATTGTTAATTTTTTGCTGTAGAAATTCCGTATTTCATGCCGGAGGTATGACTTTCATCGAATAGTAGTACTGTCCAGAGGAATTCAAAGTGGATTATTTGTGTCAGTGGTACAACAGGGATTGGAATAATTACTTGGTCCATAACCGTTGTGCTTTATTTGTGGCATTTTTCTTTCTTAGAGAATCTTTGTAAAAATAGGTAGTATTGTTAGGAGGCACTTCGTGTTCAGTTTCGTTATAATTCTTTGGCAATAAAAATTTCCGTGAATAATGACGTGAGAGAGCTGTAGACTTTAATTTTGTGAGAAAATTGTGACATAACTGACCGTTTATAACACGCTGCAATGTAATGTTTGCTGCATTATTAGCGGCTCATGGGTGATGAAGAAAACGGTGCATTGGACATTGATCGGAATGGGATGACCGCTTGCTTGCTTCCAGAGCTTTAGATTTTTGTCCTCCTTGTCGTTTTTAAATGTTTTATGGCAATATTGAAATATGGAGGGGATGGAAGAAAGTCATGTGTGGTTTGCTCTAGTATGAATTTAGTGTTATTATGTATGAATCATTTTCAAAAGCTTCTGCATTTAGCAGAAAGTAAAGAACATTTGAAACAGCTGAAGTTCTGTACCAGAATATGATTTATTCAACTTCCTACTGATTAGTAAGCAGTAAAAGGAATATTAATCAAAGATATGATACGTAGTATACGATGTATTAGGCATATCGTGCAACTTTCGTTCTTAAATATTATGAGTTACTAGGGATTATTCGTGAGTTTTATTGGTATTATTTTGATTATTTTCAAGATTTTTTTACACTACAGGACTTTTATTACTTAAAATAAATTACTTAATTGAGTATTTTTGAAACCCCAAACAGGAAGTTGAAATTGACTTACTGTAACTTCTCAATAAAAAATTAATCAAAATGTTGTGCTAATGAAAAATATTCATATTCTTAATGATCATAATTTGTTGGTAGAGGATTGAAAATATTGACAACAGATTTTTGAATTGAATTAATAAAATGATAATAAAACATTGTACGAAGTTAATGTAATAAAACTTTTAAGGCTGGCGGTGCGCGTGCTTAGGTGTCGACAGCCAATCGCGACGGTTTCCACCTGCGTGCTTTCACAGTGGTGCAACACGTTGCAGTACCTGGTTATCGCCATGCGTACTATGGTGTTGCCTCACGTCGCAGCTCCACTGCGACCTTACTGGACACGATAATTTTAGGAACTACCTACGGAGGATCGGAAAGGATGTTATACCTGATTGTGGGGAGAATGAAGAGATACCAGTGCACATTTTTTGGGATTGTGTGATCTTTAGGACAAAGCGTGCACAGTATATGAAAAAAGTATAGACAGAAAGATATTTTGAATTTAAAGAATTTTCGTCAACTGATTAACAAAGAATGAAAATACAACATACTGGAAGAGTACATCACATCCATTGGGCTTTTGCGAATGGCTTTGCAGTGGGATTTGTGTGACAAATAAGACATTGACGATACGCACGTCTCTTCATGGCGGGAACGGTACATGCGCTATGCGGTCAATTTGCGATGTGAATTACTCAAAATGCTAAAAGAAAACAGGACCTTGTATTGCGATTCCTATAGAGGCAGGGTGACCTAATGGTCAGGAAATAAAATGAAGGAAAAAATGACCTGGTTGTCGACGTGCGTACTACAGTGTCTGGAGTGGTCGCTACAGTGTCTGGAGTGGTCGCTACAGTCGGATGTTCTCGACTTTCTGGAAGTTCCGATGTGTTTTGCTCGGGAATCGAGATGTCCAGGTCTGAAAATACGATTCCTCATTGGAACCATTTTCTTCTGCCTGGAAAAATACTGAGTGAAATAGATTCAGTTAAATTACTCGGCAGAACGTAATCTTCGACCGTGTTCCAACGACGTGTTATCTACTTTTGATGAGTAGTTTTCCCACGTGGTATCCCGACTAAATATATATTCCTTCCTGTTATTTTTTCAATAACAAAGGACCCCATTTTGGGTATTGTTTAAATGTTTTGACGTAGGACTAAATTTCAGCCCAATGAGAAAGTCTATCTATTGGCTTGCCTTTGCTTTTGACTAGCGTTGGAAGTAGAGTGCGAGGATGCTTGCCATGAAGCAATTGCGCAAGGCTCTTATCTCCATTCCGAACTGGTGTTGTATATAAGAAGCAAATTTTGTTATGCATTTTCTTTGCTTTTATCTTCAGAAAAAATTTAGGTAGAGCATGTTTGAACGTTCGTACAAAGCTTTCCGCTGTACCATTTTGATTCTGGATGAAATGGTGCCTTCTTGTACTCGTTTGCTTTTTTGTACTCGTTGATTCTGGATGAAATGTTTTATATTTTTGTACTCGTTTGCGCTCGGGAGGGGGGGTTAAACCGCCCCAAGGCCCCCCCCCGCCACCTTAAGGGGCAGCACCCGTGCTAAGTTATCTAGAGCAAAAATCCTTCAGGCCCGTTTTTCACGGGTCAAGCTGCCTGGCAGATAATCTGCCCGGCAAGCGGCGAGGCAGGTCACCTGCCCCGTGCAAACGGAATCTACCTCAAAAATGAGGCAAGTTGCCAGTAATTTCACCAGGCAGGTTACTTGCTTCGGAGAGTAGAGCACCCCACCTCTCAAAGCAGTATGTGAGGTTCGGTGCATAATTATTGTTCGTGTGAGTTTCGTAACTACTACTTTGTATTATTAATTTTTTTGATCTCCATTTTCCATGTTTTGATCAGCCAATGAACTATAGTGCTCATATTCAGATTGTAAATTCTGTGTTTCATAGTATAATAACATTTTGGGTAGAATTTTGTGACTAAAATATCCGAAACTATTCATTTAATTATTTAATAATTGCGACGACCGGTCATGAGTATTGCAGCAACTTCCTAGTCCACGATATCTTTTATTCTAACTCTTTCAGAAGCAGTTCACATGATTCGTATGATGGTTTACCCATAAATAAATGTCAAACTATGCCCCTCATTTTACTCGCATGTATGACCTACGAGCACACTCGTCGTAATTTACAGGCAAGCTGCCGAGCTGGTTACTTACCCGTGTAAACAGATTTCGTAGGCAGGTAACGTGCCTCGCAGCTTGCCAGGCAGTTTGCCCCGTGTAAACGGACCTTTATTGCTAGATTAAAATGATTCACAGGGTAGACTATCGTACGCGGACTGCATCGGGTGGAGAAAATAGGTTTTTGCTGCACCGTATAATTCATAGCAATAAAAATATACAGAAAAATGCCTGATATATTGTATGTATTTACTATCATAAATAATTTCAAATAAAAATTTGTATTCCTGAGATCTCGTGAACATTCTAAACTATTTCTCTACATTGGTGGTATATGCATGCCAACGTTACACATGTACATGTTAATGAAATAAATTATGTCTAGAACTTGTTTTGCCACTGCACTACGCAACATAGATTTAATTATTACCAATTAATGAAACATCCTTTTCACATTCTTGCATTAATCGTACGCACCTTAATTTGTCGAGGCTGGAAACCAATGTCCTTTGAAAAAAATCAGTGTCAAATTTCGAGTAATGTTTTACATTCATTCTCTCATAATTGGTAATTAATTAACTATAAAATATTAAACACGTATGAAATGAAAGTATAAATCGACACAAATTCTCAATAAATACTCAACATTGTATTGGATATTGATAATTTATTCATTGAGTGGTAATGCTCAAGACTAACTGCATTCAAGGAGTAAACAATAGGCCACATGCATACAAAAGATTCAAGAAGTAAAACAACTACTAACTTATAATGATTCGTATAAAAGAGATAACGGATATAGTAACTAATTCACGAAAGCGTTGAAACATGAACTAAAATTTTGTATCGTAAGAGTCTTAAAAGTTACGTAAGTAAAGAAAAATATACCCACAGTATTTTGCTGAGTGTCTTTGCAATGAACATAAAATGCAAATACTGTCTATTATTGGACGTATCGTAAGAGATTTAGAAATAGTGAATTTTATTAGAAAGAATAATACGTTTGTAGTAGAACATAAAACATTTTTATGAGAAATAAAATTAACCTAACATTCTTTTAAATTGTAAAAATTGTTTCTTGCTTAAAACGCTTTTTTGAGAACGTAAACTAACTATTGAAATGAATCAATAAATCCATACAAATTTTCATCGCCTTCTGTATACATTGGCTGTGAAATTGGCTTGATCATGCCTTATTGAAAAAAGACACTATAGAATTTATAATGATACTCGTTTTACGATCTTCAAAAGTGCAAAAGCTAATTTCAATCTAAATACTACAAAAGAAATTCAAAGCGAGTAATATCAAACAAGTATAGGAAAATGATATATTCCTAAGAATCTCTGATATTCAAAAACCCAATTTGGCAATGTAAATAAACAGCATGTTTGCTATGTAAATAATGTATAAATACGTACCTGAGCAAATCATTCACAAAAACTCATACGACACATTATTGAATAAAAGCTATTTTGACGGATAAAGCTTGACTACGATTACGTTTGGCAACTCGCTATTGTTAGTCTTCAGATACCATTTCAAATATGTTCACAAAGATTCAATTTTTTTTTATTTGCACAAATACACAACAATTAAACACACAGTGTTTATAATAAACTGATTGTAAAATTAAAGCACAAAATACTTCAACACGACTATAAAACCTTAAATAACTTGCACAATCCTCGATAAATCCCAATTCGATTGTTCTGACATTCGCCGTCTTACTACTGTTTTGTAATCGAGGTGGCTTTGGCTTGTACATGGCACATCCACGAGCTAATGTTAGTTTACTTCGCGTAGTATTAATTCACCGAAAAATGTACTTTTAAAAAATCTGGAATTTTTTTGAATTTTGTCGCTCATTGCTATTCTATAGCTATGAGAAGAACCGAATTTCATGTTTCTACAACTAGTGAAGTATCTTATAATTCTGATACATTAGTCAGTCAGTTACATGGAGGGTTTCATTTAAGATTAGTCTCACAGAAAGTTTTAAACAATTGAGAGGCGAATTGTGTTCCATTATCTGTGACAATAGTTTTTGGTATTCCCTTTATAATGAATACTTTAGTTAAAGCGTTAACAATTGATTGTGCCTTAATATTAGGTTTCTCAAAGACATAAGCTTCGCTAGTGTACGCATCTACGATTATCATTCACATAGATTTCTGATATGGTCCCGCAAAATCGACGTGAATACGCTCCCAAGGAGCGTCCAGTTTTGGTCAGGATATATAATATTTTACTGGCTGAGCCTGATGCTCACATGTCTGGTTTTTATTAACAAGAGTAGAGATACTTGAGTCCACGCCAAACCAAATATACGTATTGCCTAGCAATTTGTTTAGACTGGGTAATTCCTCAGTGTCCTTGGTGAATAAATTTTAAAACATAATACTGAAATTTTTTTTGGTATTACGGCTCATGAGTTTTTTCGCCACATGTAGAAATGATTACACCCTGATCTAATGACAAAGATTCACGGTTGGAAATGTAAGACACAAGTTCTTTATTAGCGTACCTATTGTGCAGGTTATTCTAACCATATGTAATGAAATACCTTACTTTACTTAACACAGTATCTCGTCGAGTAATTTGGACTGTTTTCCCGAAAATGTGATGGAAATGGCATAAATGGTCGATTTAAAAAAATTACGTTCCTTATTAATTGTACATGAAATTCAGTGTTAAACCACATTTAGTTGTTAATATAATTGCTTTTGCATCACCCTACCCTATCATGATATTTCCAAAATAATTAATTTTCGAGAAATATGGAAAGAGGGGTATTTTCATGTTGTCTCGTATTTCCTTTGTAACTCTCTTTATCGGTAGTACATTTTTTTCTATTGGGGTCAGAATACTCATCTAGAAATATTCTATTAACTTTATTGGAATACTTTTATGGTAGGTGAAACTTTTCGGAAAATATGCTAACGAATCCAAAATTGATTTTCTAGGAGTAATTGGAAAAATATTCTCATGATTGTATATTTATGATATATGGTGTATATTTTATTTGTAAACATTCGTTGTGTTTGAAATATTATTTTCTTCTTAGAAGAGTTCAGCGTTGAATATTTATAAATTGACAGTTCTGTTTGCTCTTTGAATTTCCCTAAAAGGCCGTAGTTGCTTCAGTTAACTTAATTACGAAAGACTATGGTATTCGAAGCAAACTAAAAAACAAACTGTGCTGTGGAAGCAAACTAAAAACATGTACTTTTTAATTTTTTCTTAATAATGCTGTCTCAATCAATTGAACGTTGCCGAACTGCATCAAAAGAATAACTAGGTGTTCAAGTAAAAGTTGGCTATTTTTGTTCCTTACATTAACTTGTATTGAATCGCATGAGTTTTACAATTGCATAACATGCGTAATTGTTCTTGTTGTCATGCTTCGAAGATTATTGTTGCATTCATTCTTTATTGTAAAATATTTTGTAAGATCGGAGATTAAACAAAAAAATTCAACGTGTTCGTAAAATAGTGCCTTATACGAATAATAACTTTCAAGTAGTAAAATAAATGGCAGTAATTACAACTAGCAAAACTGAAGAATCCAACGATTTTTTCCCCGAGCTCATCTGCTGTTGTGCCTTTAATAATATTTTTGCTGAGAAATCTAATAGCATTTATTTTGCTTTAGAAGTGTATCAAAGTTCAGAAATTAGTAGGTTGTGCACTACATGTAATCTTAACCCATCCGGTGGCTCAGGGGCTAGCATGTTTGCCACCTAGTCCGGGTTCAATTTTCGGGCGGGTCTAGAAAAAATGTGTAACTTTTCACTTCAATGTTCCGGTTCATATAGCTCTGATAAGTGATAAGCAAACCCTCCTTCTGTCCACCTCCTACCACTCTTAATATCACTCTCTCTTACTAACTACTCCAACTACCCACGCGGGCCAAGTTTTGTTAAAGCTCAACTAACCAGCCCACCTACTAACTATATCCATACAACCCACTTATTACCTCCTATTGCCCCATGTAGATTACCTTCAATAGCACGCTACGTTTCCAATTTAGAAATAATGCAATAGATAGATGTACTCTTTCCATGAGAAGTAATGTTTTAGAAAGAAACCATACAGTTGGCCATGAGCAACGCCCCGCGACGAATAAATTAGTGCCGAATTCTCCTATGGTATTCTACTATAATTAACGTTTATTATATAATCTAATTAAATAAAGTATTAAAAACTAATGTCCTTGTATGGACGAATTATATATAATGATAAATGTTTCCTCCGGGTGAATTCAATACGCCTCAGGCAACACGCAAATACAACGTGGCGACAGTGTCCAGTGACGTCACCAGAAGGGAACAAGGACGCGCCTCATTGCCCGCCGAGTTACACATTCCATATTATTGAGCCTTATCCATATAAGAATAAAACGAAATGATTTGAGATAACTTTCGGTCAAGTGAAAATGGCGATCAGCCGGGACTCAAACCCGGGTATCTTGCTTTGACCGCAAGGGTGTTAATCGCTACACCACCGGTTCGCCTTCCACAACTGTACACCACTTCCACCCAGACCTAAACCCTGGCAGACCTGAGACACATCCCCATACAGGAGATAAGTGAACCAGGCGGCACACTATGCTGTGTGCACTTTATTACCCGTTTCACACGTACCTATGTGTTAAGGTTCGCTATGTTCATATTTCTTCCGTGTACCATACACGTGGAGAATATGTGATAACTTTCGGTCAAGTGAAAGTTATCACATATATTCTCCACGTGTAAGGGTACACGGAAGAAATATGTACGAAATGATTTGAGTTCACATTAATTTTATAGTGATTTTTTTGTACCTTTTTATTGCCTTGGCACGACAATTAAACTATTTGTGTCAAATATGCCACTTTTCTTCTGGACCACTGTAAGAATTTCCATACCAAGCCCTATTCAGTAAAGTGTGTTGGTACTAGCATCGTGACACGAAGGAACGATTGGACTGTGTCAGACTCGTGAACGGCGTTCTCTGTAGGAACGATAGCCGGACTCGTGAACGGCGTTCGCTGTAGGAACGATAGCCGGACATGTATGTATATATGTATATATAGATCATTTTCTAAAAAAAATGAAAAAACCCACAAAATACAACACCACTGTTTATGAAAAACTTTTGATTGATTCATTAAATCCAGTATTGTTGAATATATCATATGACCTTTAGATGGGCTGAACACAATATTTGTTGTGGCAGGTTTCCAGTGGCGAGCGTAAAACTATTTAGGTTTTTTATATTCAAAAATCTTAACGTTATTTCATATTTTGTTATTACGTTGCTGTGTTTACTATTTGTTTATTCTGATGTAGTCTATAAAAGAGGCTTTGCTATTATACAACAGATATACTTTCTACTCCATTTTCTATTTACCTTGCTCAAGTATTAACTATTAATAATAATAAACTAACACCACTTAAAATCCTTTACAAGTTTTCAAGAGAGTTTAATGACACAAATCAATCCATATGTATAAATTATTTGCTCGAATCCAAATAAATGTCCTCCAATTATATCCAACCACGTACCTAATTCTATGTTCACTTCCGAAACTAACGCCTGTGAAGTCATGAGAATCATCAACTCATTAAAAAACAAATTTTCAACAGGCATAGATGATATACCCGAGTTTACTGTGAAATATACGTCCCACGCTATATTAAATCCACTCATAAATATTTTTAATAGTTCTTAATATGAAGGCGTGTTTCCTAACATATTTAAGAGAGCTAAAGTGATATCTTTACACAAGAAAGGAAACAAACGTAATATTGGAAATTAATAAAAAAATAACATTCTCTCTGACGATCAACATGGTTTTAGGAAATCCTTTTCCATTACAAGCGCCATATTTTCTTTCTTAAACGATGTTACCACTTCTCTTGACCATGGAGAAAATCCTCAGGGTGTGTTTCTTGACTTATCCAAAGCATTCGATTTCATCGATCACGGAATTCTCCTTTAAAAATTGCATTCTTTAGGCATTCGTGGACTTCTACATCAATGGCTAACTTCTTATTTAAAAGATGGATATCAACAGGTTGAAATATCCTATACCAAAAATAACATGCTTCAGCATTGTCTTTCAGAAACAAAGCCACTTACTTGCGGAGTACCCCAAGGTTCAATTCTCGGTCCTGTACTCTTTTTTATTGTATGTGAACGACATGTCATCATCCACATGATATTGCAAAATGGTTCTTTTTACTCATGACACAAATTTACTGTGTAAACACNCACATCAGATTGCAAAATGGTTCTTTTTGCTGATGACACTAATTTACTGTGTAAACACGCCAACTCTCAAAAAGTTTTGTCTAACCTTTCGACTTGGTTCCATGCAAATCGTCTCATTGTAAACACTGACAAAACCGCGTCTGTCATTTCACAATAGTATCACAAAATCTTTACCCCAGGTTTCTGTATCCTTAAACGAAACACAATTAAAAACCGTTACGAATACAAAATTCTTAAGTCTCCATATTCAAGACAACCTCAAATGGAAGTGTCACGTTGACAATCTTAATTCTCAATTAAGGAAATTGTGTTACGCATTCCGAATCTTAGTTAACGCTGTTAGTCCACGTGTTTCCCGTTGCGTATATTTTGCAAACGTGCACTCCCGTTTACGTTACGGCATTACGTTTTGGGTCAATTCGGGTCAGAGCATTCAAACTTTTAGAATTCAGAAGAGGATAGTTCGGATAATTTGTAAATCTCACCCCCGAAACTCTTGTAAACCTTTATTCAAGGAATTAAATATATTAACACTTCCCTGCATTTATATTTATGAAACGGTCGTGTATGTTAAGACCGAATTACTGAAGTGCTACTCTTCCTTCATACGAAACATTCTCGTTCACGGATACAATACTCGCATTAATAATAATATTCATCGTCCTAAAGTGTTAACCACTCTTTGCCAAAAAGGACCATATCATTCGGGAATCGTTCTATATAATTCCCTGCCCAAGAATATAAAAGATATTATGAAATTGAATCTTTTCAAAACCGCGGTTAAATACTACTTCCTGCAATACTTCTACAAAGTAAAAAAATTTATTGATTTTAATAAAAGTTAAATCCGTCTTGTACTTTATCATGCCATTGCTGTAGTAATTTTCAAATAACTGATAACAATTTCAAAAACTATTTTCTTGCATGATTGTTGTGTTTTATGAATCGTATTAATTTAGTTTTATGTGTACTCAACTTTGGCACGGTTGTGTACATTAATTCTGTAGCCTCATCCTGGCCCGGGTTTTTCTCCGGTTTTCCTTCGGGTAGAGGCGGATTTCTTATACAGTTCTTTAGGTTTTGTCTAGGGGCGTGTTTATTGTAACAATAAATCGTGAATTTAGTGTTATTTCAACTCTTATGATTTGTATACTCTATACTCAGAATAATCTACAGTTAGATAATAATTTGTACATGTAAAATAATTTGTGTGTGTTATATTACAAACATATTGACATTCTATTAGTAATAAAACTTGTAGCTTTTTATCTTGTGTACGAATTTTTGCTTAAATTTTGAATTTGCCTTTGTCTTAGGGCCGTTGATCGGAATTAATGGGATGGTCCCTTGCTTGCTTCCGGAGAATAAATTAGTTTATTGTCCTCCACGTGGTCATACGCAGTGTACTGCTTTTTTTACAATAAATTTATTATTAATCTATGATATCACTCAAATTTTCCGGATTAACTGAAGGTAGCGAAAAATTCTAATATTCATATAAAAGAAAGACGACCGTTCATTGAAAGGAACGATTGGGGTGAACGATTCACTGCAAGAACTCGTTCCTTTGGAATAGTTCGTTGACGAACGTCGCATCTCTACAGTGGCACTCGACCAGTTGTCGCTATGCCACGATCACTTACTCATGAACGTACTGCACGCTGTTAATATAATATCGTAACAGATAAATTACTGTAATTATTTGTATATCAAAATTTTCTTTTAATCGTTAGTCGAATTGGATTATGAACACCTGAGTTGTAGAATTGTATGTTTTCACTCATTTGTGCGGAAATGACAAATGAAATGTATTTCAAGAATTATATTTAAAGGCGACGGAATGCACAGAAAAAGATGAAACTTATCTGGTTGTAATTTTTTCAAATTATCTCTTTCACAATGTTTCGTGTTAAGTATAATTTTGTCTCGTTAATTTACGTAAAGGTAACTTATTAATTTCAATACATTTTTTCCACGTGCATAAGGTTCGACAATAGAACACGACCGTATTTGTATCTTATCTTAATTAAAAATAAAAGAATGAATTAATTGCTAAATGAGTACCCAATTTGTTAGAATTAAATTACACAGGAATCTGAAAGGGTTTCAAATTTTGAAAATACATGAATCACGATGCGTATCGCCAGGGGAAATAGTAGTTTAAATATAAAATTGTTGTGTACCACGATTTTGTTTTGTGTATTTTAGAAAACATTTGACGAAAATTAGACGTTTTTGTCATAGAAAAGGCACTTAACAGGAATTAAATTTTCTGACTTCTGAATGTGCCGAGACTGCACCCTGGCAATATTTCACTGCACCCTGGCAATATTTCACTGCACCCCTGACATTTCACTGCGCCCCTGATCCCCGAGGCACACTTGGGACCTCTGATAAGAGACAAATTTACTCGACTTACTCGACGTACAAATGTATTACATGAGAACATTCGATTCTGATAGGAAGAAACCTTCCGGGTTTGTAGGAGAAAGAACCGTGGGAAGTGGGTTTGTGGAATCTGTGGCAACGTGCTGTGAAGCGGTTGAACCGTCTCTCTCTCCCGCTGAGACAGATCTACCAACCGCGGAGGAATTGTCCTTGGGTTTTGCCACGTCGATTCTCTGTTCGCTTTCGAGGCTGAAGCCGTACCCCAAGGTTGGAGGGAGGAGGTAGAAGCCATGTGCTGCACATGTGTGGGCGGGGAGGGAAGGGGCGAACGAGCGCAGGTAAAAACTTTATGCCAAAAACTATCCCTCCATAGGGATAGTTTTTGGCATAAAATGTACTATGGTACAATTGAATCATGTTCATTTTGGAGCAAAAAATTATGTTCGCAACGATGCAATAGTCAGATCTGAATTCTATTCGAAGAAAGTATTCACACAAATGCCGTGCAGTTTTTTTTGTTTGATTATTTTTGAGAATGTAATAACTAATCTGTCGTTAAGACTTTCTCCAAAGTTGATGCATCCTTTTTCTACAAAAGCATTTAAGCGAAGGATTTACTTCCGTTTCTTTGAGGTTTGGATTGCACGAATATGTGACGTACGCATCTCTTAAAAGGAACACATTGAAACTGTTGATTTCTCGCAGGAGATGAAATAAATGTTCTAATATCCAGCCAAACATTGATTGTTTACAGTACCTATGACTTCGTTATATACTGCAGGGTTGTATTTATAAAGTTAGCATTAATGGTTGAACGTGTGAAGAAATCACGAATTACCGGAAGATGGTCGCCTCTTTGCTGCTATACGTTCTGAATGAATCTACTCCTTTACTGCCTGAGAATTATAGCGGAACGAGCTTTGTGAGGGGGGTATACCCCACAAGTGGAGTGAAGGGGTGGTTTTTTCTAGACCCTGGGTTTGAACGGGAGGGAGTGTGTCTACGGGAGCAGATGTGGTGTTAGATTCGTAATGAGTTGTACAGGGCACACTTCTGATTGTGGAACTGCACGATCTTTCGAAGGAGAGGCATTTTTATTGATATTCGAATTAATTTCGTATTAAATTCTTCTCATGGTAAATCATTCTTTAAGATCCCTTCTGCTTTGATTCGCGTTATGTTGAAAGGTTTTGTTTGGGGTAATTTAATTTCCCAAATGACGTGAGACCTAATATCAAACTAAAGCTAAATGTTGCATGATAAGAGTACCTTAAACTAAAAGTAAAGATTTTCTCTAGCAAAGGTGTTTCTAAGCAAGCTCATGTGGTAGTACTTCGAAAGCATCTCCGCAAAACTACTCTACTCTTCTCGCATTGTGTAGCGGAATGAAGTGTAAAAGGACTTCATGTGTTTTGGAAGCTTAAGTTGTGAATCCATAGTTTAGATAGTAGTGCGAATCCGATCATTTCACGCGCGCTTAAACAAGGCGCTGAATATCTAGTTGCTTACCTACAAACGTTTTTTGAATACAAATATTTTTGTTGTTCCAATTTTCGTTTTACAGTAGTTTCGAGTTTTACTTTGGAGCATCGTGAGAGAGATGCTGAAGCATGGGAGTTCTGGTTTCTTGAATGAAGAAATTTCTTTTTCGTTGTAGGCAGTGAAAATTTCCCCAGTACTCTCGTAAAACATGAAACGCACAGAAAACTATCGAACTTATTTAGTGTAGTACTTCTTTAGACTAATATTTCGTGTAACTGAGACAGCTTTGACTATGAATTGAGATAGAAAAAATGTTTTGGAGAAGTTTGATTGAATAAATAATTAAAAAAGTGATTATTTTTAAGATGTTGACGTTTTAGATTGTGGTGGCTACTTATTGATGGTAGGGAGTTTCTTTCATAGCGTTTCTTTGTTTGAGGAAGCCCAAACTTAATTTATTTCATTTTACAATTGTCATAGTACGTAATTTTGCCGAAGTAACCGCTCACTGTATTGAAAGTTCGGGTGCTATACGAATGAGACGGGCCGCGATTCTTCTATTTGCTGGGTCGTGGTCGAATGGCATGCGAAGGATCTGACTTGTTGCCCGTTGCAGATCGGCTGTGTTGTGGACTCCCCCCCCTCCCACCTCCTCCATTCCCACCCTCCCGCAAACTTGTCGCGACCCTACCGAGCCCCGGGATACTTGTTGGCTTGCTTTGTAGGGGCGGTTTCTTGCTTTGCAAGCTCATCATAATGCGCTCGGAGTCGCTTGAGCGACCGAGGAGCGGTGGTGGTGGTGGTGGCGGCCGTCGCTTCTTTTCGGAATACTGTTCTCGTGAGTAATGTTGCCCGAAGATTCGTGGCAGTGAGGTTCTCTGTTCGCTGACCATTTGTTGTGGCTCAGCGTCTTAGGGTTCGATTTGTTGGAGCGACGATCAGCGATAAGAGGAAAGATAAGAGTAACACGACGCTAACTTTCACGTGATGACAAATGAGGGCGTTTATATCGGTACTGCGACCAACGATAAAAGCAACTAAAACCCTTTGGTACGTTTTCTGCGCTCTTATCGAAGCTAGGAACGCTATTGTTACGTCTCTGAGATTGTATTACATAGTTCTGCAATGGATTTTGAGCAATTGATAACAGTTGCGTCCACCGAAGAGTCGCGGTATTTGGCAAAAAGGATTAAAACCACAACAGACGATGTGGCTATGGAAATTAATTCAACAAGTAAATTTGGAGGTTATATTGAACGATCAGTTGAACGTAGGTTGAAAGGCATCCGCGCATGTGCAGACGTGTCAGACTACTCCTATCGTCGCTCCAACATAAACTGTGTCGTGCTCGCTTCTCCGTTTCTCTCTTCTCTCTCCTCTTTGCTTGTATCGGTGATCGCTGCACCAAGACAATCGTACCCCTAGGAGTGATCAGGCGCAGGATCGATTTGTCGGTGCAACGCCTCCGCAAGACGCCTGTGCGTTGTACGCATAAAAGCGCTGCTACGTTGGAGGGAGATGTGGTGGGGGAACTGTTTTCGACGAATAATAAACAGAAAAAGAGAGTATTTTGTACCAGTGATCTGTAATGGATGAGTATTATTCGTACAACAATTATTGGTACAAAAATTGTCACCTTTTCTGCTTTATAACGACCTCGATAGTGAAATGTGAGATTGTGCTGGAATAAATTTTCCATATTCTTGATTTCATTCTCCTCGTTCCCTCGTCCCGCAGGTTTGAAATGGAGGCTGTGTAACATTGGAAGAATAATTGCGTAAACCGTGTAGCAATGCCCTTTTTGTATAGATTTGCTGTTGAGTTTTGGACAACCCTGGGCGCGTCTGCGGGTTTAAGCACGAAGACCCGGGGGAAGGAGGGATTTCTAAGGAAATGAGCAGATGTGCATTGGTGGCTTGCGTGGGGCGGGTCACAGGAGCAGCTCGGAGGAGTGCGAGCTTGGAACAACTTCTATTTGTCGATGATAATAAGTGTTCGTAGCCTACAAGAAAAGAAATGACTTGAAATGTCATGTTGTTCATGACTGTTCAGTTGAGCGTATTATCTGGTCAGATTCTCTTAATGTGTTCTTGTTACTGATATGCTTCATTCAGTTCACTTTTATTTCAACGATTCCTTGTATGGACTTAAATTATATTTTTCTCTCTTCTTACAGAAGTTGCTGCGCCGCTGTTTCTGCAATGCCTTCTCGTAAATGTGAGTATCTTGAGATCATTACGCGCATTTCTCATTGGATTTTTTTTTTTTTTTCGTGGGGCTTTAGGGCTCGTCAACATCAAAGGTCATTAGAGCCCATCATTTCTCATTGGACGCTGTTTATCGAAGTGTATCGCAATTAAAATCGTCGACGTGTATATCCTTGCTGGTCCCTATCTAATTCACTCTCCGCTTGATAGGCCTCGTCTCTTTGGGTGATGGCCGTTGAAGTTGTAAGAGGGTCGTAGAGGGAACTTCCTCTGGGCACGAAATGAATGTTTGTCGATCCCTTGGGGAATGTTCTCGTCACAATGATTCATTTTGCTTTTATTACGATACCTCAACGAGTGGACCACTTGCGAACTACATTCTGATGATGCGTACCTTCTCCATCGAAGGAATCTGGGTATGAAAAGGAAAACTAGTGGCTTCGGGGTAGGTGCTAGTATTTTCAGTTTTGAGCTCGCGTTTCTGAAACCCGTTCGGGCGTTTCAACAATGTAGAGAAATGTACGAAAAAATAAGAACATTATCTAAATCTTCAGTTATGGGACCAGCGTTTCGTTATTCGAAAATTTTCGTGTTAAGCGTTTTGAGACGAGCAAAAAGGAGTAAATGGACGAGAAATCCATCTTTCTGTTCTAATTCCCTCCGTACATGATCCTTTATAAAGAACGTAATAATGAGTTAAAATGTTCAGCGTGTATCAAAATATTTTGCGTTAAATGTTTAATGTTCAAAATTATGGTGTGTCATCTCTAATTCTTTTAAATTATCCAATTTTTTAGTTGTTACGGATTCTGGCGGCGTGATTCTAGTTCTGTAACAACTCAAGAGAAATATTCGATCATTGTATATAGTAGATACAGTTTTTTAAAGCTTTTCTTGCTCGTCGTATCTTTAAGAAAAAGACCAGTGAATTTTTTTCCATGTATACAATTGCGTGTAATGAAATTTGAAAACGAATTTTCTTTTGTAGTCCTCGCAGCAAAAGAAAAGTAATGATGGAGGAGCGTTATGACCACATGAAAGTTGAGGAGTCAATACCAGGATTGCGAGATTGCGGACTTTTTCTGGCTGTAGCCAGAAGGGCGTTTTACTCGTGTCAGCAGAATCTTAATACGTTTGGACGCTGATACATCTGCTTCCTACATAACCAGGGAAAGAGGGTGAACTGGGGTCAACGCTGATATAAAATGCTCTATACGTATTCATTTTCTTTCGAGGATTGAAAGGAAAGTCTAGACTACAACTGTATTCTTGGGGCGTTTGTTTTTTTTTAAATTCGTTTCTAATAAGATGGTGGTTCAATTCTGTCTTCGAATTATACACACAATTATATTTTTGAGTTGAACTAGCTAGAAACACATTCTAACTTTGAATAAACTTACAGTCCACGAATTTCTTTGCCAATTATCACTTAACATGAAATATCTGGGTACCCGAGCTTCGCTCGGATGACTCACAAAATGGTAATGTGATTTTCAATCAATCGTAAAAAAATTAAATATAGCATATCATGATCTTGACAATGAATTAAAAAAAAAATCGGAAAGAGAAATCACATGGTTTACTTACTCAGTTACGCTTCTATGTAACAATTAATAAAACAAATGATAATTCCATACGTAACTATTTTGCTAATTTGGTAACTGCGCAGATTACGTTACCCATATATGTTTTTATGTGTGGGTGTCCGGGTTAAAGGAATGACTCCTAATTTTATGGAAATGACACAATATATTTACCCGGTATAACATATACAGAGAGTAAATAGAACCCATTGTCTTCAATTGCTTCAACGTCTCAAATATGTACATGGTCCGGGTTCGATTTCCCGCCGAAAAAAAAATTTCATTTATTTTTGTCAACACGATCTGTCTGATTATACTTTCCTCATTTGTTATCATTTTTATTGTATTTATTTAAAAAAAACATTTTTTCAAGTAAAGACAAATTTTCAGTCAGATATCTCGTAAAAACGCCGGTTTAATCAGCTTGGTGTGCTGTTGGTGGCGAATATGTGTTTTCGGATTATTAACAAAAATATGTCGTGGATGGCTCTTTCCATGGTGCAGCGGGTGGTTAGTTAAAGAAGTTCAACAGGAAATGCGGTAGTCAAATCAGCTAGAACAATATTTTAATATTCCAATCTTTGATTCCCGTAGTATCCGTTCAGATTTGGAAACGCTGAACTCGTGATTCGGCTTATTAATGTCTCGTGTTAACTTTATTGGCGAAGTGTTATGTGAGGAAAATGTCTAAAATGGAAAACAATTAGAAAAGGTTCTATTGAAGAGAAAGATGGTGGCTGAAAGGGTTAAATTACGGAGGAAGATAGTTCGAGACGGAAAAAATATACTAACTGTATTCAATAGCAATAGTTGCTTTAGTTAGGCCTAACCTTCAAAAAATATGAAATCGAGAAGTAGTGGAGTGGAAATAAAAGAAATATGAAAAATTATAATTAAGTAGTGATGGTGTTTTCAGTTTTTACTTCCCATGAAATAACTATAATATTCAGAGCATATTTTATTGAAGGTGCCAAAGCGGCTTTCGGCAACTTCTTATCATTAGTTACTTACAATAAAAGTTAAAAATATATAACAAAATTGGGAAAATTAAAATTAAAATTAATGAAAGTAAAAATATATGAAAATAAGTGGAGCTAAGAATACAGATATATAGTGATGTTTCTTATCACTACTAACAGCTATTTGGTTCTATTATCTTTATTTCCAGTAAAATACGAAAATTTCCCTAAAAAATGAAATTACAAATAAAATTCACGGAAGATATAGGGCAAACGTTAAATTTTTTAGAAAAAGAGAATTTTTATTAAAGATACATTATGAATTTAGAAATAATATTAGGAAAATGGTATTAAATTGAAATGTATGAACTTAAATTGAAATATTTGGTCTTGTAATTATTTAAAACGAAATAAGAAAAGTATTAAGAAACAACATCAAAATGTTAATATCAATCCTTCTCTGTGAGTTATAGTGCATCTATGTCTCATTGTTTCGAAGCCGTACATTGCGGTTCCTATGCTCCTTTTTTTGTTCAAATAAATGCACCTCATGAACGTGTATAGTGCGATAATGCAACATCTGACAAGAACAAATTTAATTGTTTTTTTTCTTGGGGCTTTAGGGCTCGCCAACGTCCAAGTTAGAGGCCCTAATTACATTGTTAGAGTTGACGTTTGAAGCCATGGAATTTTGTATTTTTCGATATACATTTATCAATATTTCATTTAATAACCCACCTCAGTCCATGTTTTCGACAGTTATTTCAAACCTTTCCTTATAACTAACGTTAATTTTACTCAGTTCTCACTGTTAATTATTTCACTTCAATAAAATATTCGGAAGGTCATCATATCTTCATATGAAGCCATGTTAATTGAATCGAAAAACTGAAGAACTGGTTTCGCGATTACTCCTTTCAAAACCCATGAATCGCTCTAAAAATTCGTAACAATATTCAGGAGATCAAAATGAATTAGGGTCCCAAATTTCACAGAATTCTCACTGTTAATTCTTCTACCGCTAGAACCTCCTTTAGCAGCAAACTTGGCAGTTTTATGGGCATTTCAGTTATTGAGCAACTACTTATTTATAGTAAAAATGTTAGAAAGAGGATGAATGTATGAATACTTACCATATCATCGACAAAAATGAATTAAAAAAATTCCGCACCCCCGGACCTTCGGATTGTGAAGCATGCACGTTAGCGCTAGAACTCATTTGATGAACTACATTATTTGCATTATTAACAAAGCCACGAGTTAAAATTTACTAAGATACTATAAGTAACATTAGAATCTACAGCTAATTTATAAGTAGATAATGCGTTTGCTAATAATGCTCTCTCAAGTTTAGCATAACGACGTCTCCTTTCTTCTAAGCGTTGTTGCATTCGTTTTTCACTTTCTAAGCCTCGTGTTTCGATTGCACGCAGTCGTAAATTTTCCAAACGCCGACTTCTTTGTAATTTTTACTTTTCAGCTATTCGCTGACTTGCTATTCGTTTATAATTTGCCGAATAATTCAAATACGCTCAAGATCAGTGATGCGTGGAGTAGGGACACGTGAAGGTGTCGAATGTACACGTATTTTGTTCGTTGAATGCTGCAGTGCTGCTGCCGGTGGCACCCATATATACTTTTGGTATGCGGATTTCGGAAAAACAACGAATTTTCACCAAATCGGTACCTGGCCCATTGGATTGCTGTACAAATCCCCTCATATATAAAATTTGGTGAAAATTCGTAGAGCCGTTTCCGAGATCAAGTAGGTCTCTCGCTAAAGCGGCTATAATTGATGTGCCAGCTGTGTCGGTCAGCGGGCTTGATCTGACCTTCTGTCGATAGGATGCTTTTCCACGGGTTATAGTAACCTTTGTGTGGATGTCACGGCACGCTGTCTGGAATGGGTGGAGCCATGCTAGGCCATCCCCCGCAGCAGAATATGACAATACAGCGCTTTCGCTCCATTAGTTACGTCTCATTCTTTGGCTGCGAATTAATCCCTCACTGTGGGTAGGGCAAAATAAGAATGCTTTGGAAATACGTGTAAACATCATGATAGGTTGTATTATTAGATGATAGAACAGAGTATTCGAGGTTATCTCGTGTATGATGAATTTTTTTTTTCAATTGCTTTATCCTTTATCCCGGTCCCTGGACTCAAGGGTCATTATTCGGGTTTAATTCTCTCTTTCATATGATCTCTTTCTTACGTAATATTACCTGACGGGCGCAACAACTATCCAATATCTGTTTTCAATGCTTGCCTTACACACATCATTATTGTTATTATCTCCTGAAAATTTCCAAAAACTTCTTCATTCCGTATGATGAATGTGATGTATCGGCTTCGAGCAAATACTCGTAGGGTTTTGAATTACCTGTAACAAAACCTCGTCGTTTGAATGAGCAACGTGGTGGCCACGCTGTAGAAGGTGCGCGAGCGAAGCCTGTGCGACAACGTATCTTCAGGGCTTCGGTCGGTCGGGTGATGCTCCCATGAACTCGTTTTCCCCCTTAGTGACGCGCTTTGCTAGGAAGCAAATGCGGGTGTACTATCAGTTACCTGCAAGGTACCTGAATCGCGATGTCTTGTGACCTGTGGATTCTGTGATATTGCTTCGATGGTAGTGAAGCATACCGAGAAAGTGATTGTGAATCATATTCCAGTGCAATGTACTTCCTGGTACATGTAGTTACTACATCTCTTTCATTACCGTCCTGAGGTGAATCGTTGCCCGTGGAACATGTATTTTGATCTGCAATTAACATGTTACTGTGTCGAGCGATCATGTCGTAATATCGATTCTCCTCGCAGCAAAAGAAAAGTAATGGGGAAGGAGGCTAAAGGCCACATGAAAGTTGAGAAGCCAATAGCAGCATTGCGAGATTGCCGATTCTTCCTTACGCTGCAGACACGTGGTCGTTCTACTCGTGTCAGCAGAATCTTACGTTGGGACACTGCCACCCACATTAGTCGCTTCGTACGCAACCTGGAAGGAGGGTGAACTTGGGTCGACGTTGAAATAAAATATGCTACAGACGTTCATTTTCCATCGAGGATTGAAAGGTAAGTCCTACTATTTAGGCGTTGTTTTATTAAAAATTGTTTATAATTAGGTAGTAGTTGAATTTTGTGTTTGGTTTCTATGCTGCAATCTATTTCAGAATTAAGTTAACGTAAATTCACAAGTTGCATTAATGAATAAATACGGGTTGATATTAACAATTTACCATGAAATGTTGTAGAATTTTTTAAATGGGGAATTAAGCTTCATAAATGAATGATTATACATATGTCACATATAGTTAAGTACGATTTTGACAAAGTATTTTGATCATCGTGTAAGATATCAGTTAGGCCTAACGTGGCTTTTTTTGCATGGCAAAGCAAACCTGATTCTCCATATTTTGAATTACATGTGTGAGATGTTTTAAACGTTTTACATTCAACATTTGAAAGTAATGCAGCTCAAATATCTCTTCCACATGTTAAAACCAAACGTCAAAATTAAAATAAACTGCTAAATAATTTGTATTTGAGTTTTTGTCTATAAAACAATTATTATTAACTATCCGTTCTGTCCATTCTAACATTCGCGAATTACACTTTCAGTCCAAATTTTTTGTTAGCTAGCTTTCATTCCATGTAATTTTGTTATTACTACGTTACATCAAATGTAGTTGTGGCTGATTACAAAATAAACAGTAATATTCATTTTAATGCTTTAGCCTTTGCAATATTATTGAGCTGTTTTTTTCTTACTATTTTGTTATAAAGATCTGCAATATTTTATCATTAAGTACATAAAGTTATTCGATGTTTTTAATGGTTGACTATAAGACATGAGCTACAAAATATTACTTGGAAAAGAAATTTTAGAAATGTTAATAGATTATGAATATAACATCTATTTGTAAAGAATTACTTCATTTTTTCTCTTGTAGCAGTAATTGATATACCAGCTGTGACGGTTAGTGAGCTTTATCTGACCTTTGGCGATATTTCTGAAGTAAGCTTTTCCACGGGTTATAGTTGCCTATGCGAGGGCGTCGCGGCGTGCCGTCGGGAATGGGTGGAATTATGCTAGGCAGACATTTGAAAACGCCGCGCTTTCCTTCCATTGACTACATCTCCTTACTGTTCTTTGGCTGCGGGGACTATAGGATACATTATCCCATATCACACGTACAAGGCATTCGATTTTAAATCATAATTTTTGAGTGAAGCAACAGTTCTGTGGACTTGTTGGTCCTCAAAGGAAGAGAAAATTTGTTTGGGTTCTCTTCCACGGAATGATTGCTTCGGTCGACATGCTTGTTGGTATGTGTGGAAAAACATTCATACAATTTTCATGTTCATAATTCTAAGAAATATCCTTTTTCTTAATATGAAGAAATTTAATTTTAATAAATAGGCAGTGGTAAACTGTTATTACTGATCTAATTGGCACTCTTGAAAACCCACCGAAGTTTAGATCTCGTCATAATAAATAAGATTTTAGTATTTATAATTACGATATGTTTCCGTGACGTAAAGATATGTTGTTGCAATTAATACTGAATATTTGAAATAATTAACGGGTTAATTCGAAATTCCAATTGTCTTCCGACCAGGAAGGAAGAGTAAATATCTAGTGTGAGATTGCGTAACAACAGGAAGGAGATGTCGAAGCAGAGAGAGAGGGGGGGTTACAGAGAGGTTAGAGAGGGAGAAGGTTAGAGAGGGAGAAGGTTAGAGAGGGAGAAGGTTAGAGAGGGAGAGGGAGAAGGTTAGAGAGGGAGAGGGAGAAGGTTAGAGAGGGAGAGGGAGAAGGTTAGAGAGGGAGAGGGAGAAGGTTAGAGAGGGGGGAGGTTAGAGAGGGAGGAGGTTAGAGAGGGAGGGTAGAGAGGGAGAAACTGAGAAGGTTGTAGAGAGAGAGAGAGGGAGAAACTGAGAAGGTTGTAGAGAGAGAGAGAGAAACTGAGAAGGTTGTAGGGAGAGGGAGAGAAACTGAGAAGGTTGTAGGGAGAGGGAGAGAAACTGAGAAGGTTGTAGGGAGAGGGAGAGAAACTGAGAAGGTTGTAGGGAGAGGGAGAGAGAGAGAGAGAAACTAGGCGTGACCTTAGATGCGTTGGCAAAAAAACGCGTGTTCAGTGTTTCTCTCCTCCGCCTGTCTCACCCTGCACTCGACATCGGTCCGAAGCTCTCTCGCAATGGCGTTGTCGGATATCCAAAGGAGAGAACATGTGCTTCGGATGAGCGGAAGCGTGTCTGCACTTACAGATTCCTATTGATGAAACTTTTGATTTCCAGCGGTCGCACGAATTGTCGAACTTGGGTGGCGGCCCTTTCCTATTACGTCTGGGCATCTCGAAGAATCAAAACCTCAGTGAAATTGACTCGCATGAATAACTGATGCGGTGTGCAGGTTAATCGTTGTGTGCATATTTCTATGTATTCCCAATTGTATTGAAATGAACTAGAGTGAGTATTTGCGAATAAGTAATGTTCGGAAATGTTGAATTCCTTGTATCGTAGGATGTCACATAAACGCCACGCGGTACAATGTGCAACATTTCGCACGACTAAAGTACAAAGGTAAACGGTAAAATGTAAGTTTTATTTCTTGTAGTGCAGTATTTCATTCCGGAACTTTCCACTTTTCAGTGTGAAATTTAACTGAATAAATTTGTCACGGAGGTGAACTTAAAATGGAAAGATGTAATATTATGAAGCATTTCTCTGTTAATTTTATTGTTTTAGTGTGATTTTTAAGGACTGAAATTTTTGAGTGATCCTTGTCTTCGGAAAAATTGAGGAACCTGGGGTCCCGAAACTTAAAATGTGAAAAGATAGTCGTCCTAGCTCAAGGGAAGTCGTGCATTTCCTCGTCCAAAGCGAATGAAGGTAGGGGTGGAGTACTATCATTTCTGAAGGGTGTCCACAGAAATAAGGTATATTATGTGGTAATGGCAAACTGTACAGTGGGGAACAGTCGATCCTAACCCCGCGGTCCAGACCCTTTTTCATGGGTCGTGCTCAACCCCGCCTTAGCTTGCGGTCAGATTTTTCCCATCCCTGTCTCCTGCTTCTCTCTTTCCTTTCTGAAATAATCCTCCTGCCCAAATGAGGAAGTATTGTCAACGCCGGTGACTCCGTTGGAGATGATTTCTATATTAGTAATAAGTCTTGCATTTGTATCTTGAACCGTCTCACGTTACGTTAACAAGAATAGGTTGACAATGCACGTATAGCATCTTCTCAATCTATTATTTAAAAAAATATATCTAAATGATCTTGACAGAAAGGATACTTGATTATGAAGTATTTAATTTAGACGAAAACTGTTCCCTGCAACATCTTTTAAACCGCCAGCATAACATACGTCCTGTTATGCTGCTAGTCCTAACCCTAGAGAAGTGCTCAGTCTCGTGTCAGAAAGGAGTTTTAGTCTGCTTGTGCGCTTGGAGAAAAAGTGTAAAGGGAAGTTGTTTTTCACTTAACCTAGTTTTTTATCTAACGACTACAAACTTTGAGTTCAGGGAGGCTATAATTAAATTATTAAATATAATTTACAGTTTTTATTATAGTTATACCATTAAATATGTCACCTATATATTTGACATAGTTCCCCTTAAAGCGTTCATACATTTCTAGTTGTGGTCACATAGCCTGATTAGTCATAACTTTTAAATGGACAAGTTGTACATTAAAGCGATTTTATAACTGACTGTATTTTTTACTATTTCGCCGCAGGAGATGTTATTTGATTGAATATACACATTAAGCCCACGATCTTTCACTGATAAATTATAAGGCACTGATCGTCGAATGAACGAAGGGTTTAATTCAATCTGTCTACTCGCCGTGAGAATTGACGTTCTTAATGTCGCTTTCTCGAAAAAAATGGGAATTTCTAAAACCTTTAAAATTATTTAATTTTCGATTTCTGCGAGAAATATTCCAAAATGGAAGTATTATTCCAAAATTCCCTGCAGCGGACCTAATCGCAGAACACGTTCCAAAAACAGCCCTCCTATCCGCTTTCCCCCTTCGCAACAGTGAATTTACGTCTTGCGCAGCGATAAGGAAAAGATCTGAAGGAGAAACTCGGGGTTCAGATCGACACTATCCAAATGAGGAATGCGATCTTCAGTACCTGAATCCCTTGACCGCGGGGCTGAGTTGGACGCAAGCCATACAGTGTACACTTAAGAGGCGCCGGAGTCAACTTCGAAATCGCATTTTAATTTTAACACTCGCCACTGAGCGTTGCAATCGTATTTTAATTTTAACGCTTGCTACCTAGCACTGCAGTCGCCATTCATCTGGTCGCATTAAGCATGTTTATAGTGCCTTAGCTCGCACCAGCCTCCTATACTAACCGTCGCCTCGTTCACGGCAAGCCGAGAGGGATCCATTTCACCCCCCCCTGACTTTGTTTTATTCCTACAATTATTACGAATAAATTGTATATTTTCTATGGCACATTCAAGCTTATGGTAACATATACGTTGTAACATTAAATTGAACTGAATAAAACAACTAGAACCATTTCCAAATCAGTCAATTGTACATTGCTATAAACTGTTATTTATTTTGATATGATTTCATTCTCACCTTATCTTCAAATTTCAAACAGATATTTTAAATGGGTACTTGAATACAATACATTGTTTTCAAGAAAAATCAAAATTCTGATTTTGAATATTTAAAGGAATTTTCCTGAAATGAATTAAATTATTTTTATGTTTTAACAAAATTTAGTTTCATATACTATTAGAGATAATTAAAAATCTGAAGAAATCTTAACTCTCTGCTTCAAATACTTTTGAAGGACATTTAAAGATTTCAAAACGTGGCAAAAATTATACCACTTTCCAATTCTTTCTGGTTACATTTATATTATTCTATTTGATTTAAGAGATAATTGTTATTTTAACTAAGTGATATATTAGGTCATCAGTAACAACTTCATAAATTATATAAAATTTATATTTGGACAGTTTATATGTTTAATATTTTGTTAAATGGAAGATCGAAATGAAAAAAATATAACATTTATATTTCTAATGAAAAGATAGAATACACAAGAATATTTAATTTTCTTGATACAAGGATCCCCTTAGTTGTAGCCAATTTTCTAAATCAAAATTTACATCTCATCTTGGGAGAGTATATATATTATTTTTTAATCTAGAAGAATTAATAAAATGATTAAATATAATCATTAAGTTGTCTGAACTTTGTTAAATAAAACATTTGGTAAAAGCAATTTGGCCCGCGAAATCATTGCACGCTATGTACCAAATATTTCAATACAGAGGAAGGGTTCCCGCCTCAGCATTCTCTACCTGTTGCGGTCAGTCCCTCCGGATAGGCACTGAACCCCTTTTCCTGTACCCCAAAACAATGCCAAAAGACCCTCCTTCACGGAGTGCGGAGAAAAGACAAAGGGAATGACGTCACAGTACGGATTTCCGCAAACTGGAAAAGAAACCCACGTTTCATTCGGACTGATGGTGAATGTGTTCGAGAATGTCACTACTAATTTCAGCGGTCACGAAAACTACGGTCTCAACACTAATATCGGTTACTTCCGATTATATTTACATTTCACTTATCACCCCCAACACAAAGGGTGTTTATTCCTTATAGATAATCGTGTATTTCTGTGACAATGAGGGTGTCACTTCTCTTCAGGGGTCCCAAAAATGATTTATTCAACATCAGTATGGGTATTTTTTTATTATGTTTATTCTTATTTATGTCTATTCTCATTCCTACCCTTCTTTCATACCCCATGGGTATTAGGGACATATTATCCATAATGTGGACTGAATGTGAACTACGAAGCGTCCGGTGTCCTTATCCTACTAAACGGCACCGAAAACTATGGTTTCAATTCTAATATCGGATTTTTCCATTATTTTTTACAAGTTATACCCACCTCACTGCCTCCTTAGGGGTGCCAGGAATGTCTTACCCCCGTCAGTGGTGATTATCCGATAGTAAGTCATCCGGGTATCAAGTTTGGTTTAAATTGTTCCAGACACTCTACAGTTATGGAGGAATGTATACGTTTAACATTCCAACCCCTATTTCACCATGTGGATTTTCGTAAAATTCTTTCCTAGCGGATATCTACACTCTAAAAGGAACCGACATTCCAAAATGGGACCTTCATGACTCAATATTATGATTTTTATTTAAATTGAAAAATAATAGTGTACTGAAAGTGAAAAAAAACAAACAATTCGTGAAAAATTATTACAAATAAAAATTATTACAATATAATATTAAATGAATAAATAATTTAAAATTTCTTATGGTACCCCCAAGTGTATGGTAATACGTATAGTGACTTTAAATTAATCATGACAAAAAGAGACTGAAACAGTTTCAAATCAGTCAATTTACTGTTCATTGTTATAAAAAATATTTATTTCAAAATGATATACTCATCCCATTCTCAAATTTCATACATATGCATTAAAATGGTTCTTTAATATGATATATTTATTTTAAAAAGTTAAAAGTTCCTGTTTTGAATATTGAAAGGAATGTTTTTCATATATTAAAAAAAATGTTTTAAAATATTAAGTTGCCCATAAAATTAAAGTTTCTATCTTCAAGTACTAATAGTTCTATCGATGTCAAAAATTTACCTAATTTTTAGAAATGAAGATCCAATTTTGGATGATTTTTCATGGAGTGGCTCGATATATTTCTACAATCACTAAAATAAAATTAGTTTATACAACTACACAAGGCAACATGACTTTGGGGTTTGCAAGATTTTAAGTATTCTCAAATATTTTGTACATACCGATTAAAAATATTATCTTCGTAAGAATCCTTACGTTATAGAAAAATACTCGTGAATATAAAATACGAAATTTTGTCAAATTTTATGACGAGCAAAGTGGAAGATTTCACCGTTTGAAAAGAAAAGCTATGAATAGATGTCGTTCAAGACACTTGAATTTGATATCTCTTAGATTGCGGTGAACCTCACCGCCAGATTAATTATGTTATGTTGAATGAAAATGGGAGACGGGACCGAGATACGAACTCGGGACCTTGAGTTTAGCGCGCTCATGCTCTTACCGACTGCGCCATCCCGTTCGCCTCCGCGGCCCTTCTTCCATGAGCGCGCTAAGCTTAAGGTCCCGAGTTCGAATCTCGGTCCTGTCTCCCATTTTCATTCAACATAACATAATTAACTTGAATTTGAGTATGATCGCAGATTATTGGTGATGTTCTTCGTGAGGGATAATTCTGTTTCACGGAAGAGGAATGCCATGAGACGTCAATTTAAAAGGCACAAAATGTCCTAATAATTTTGCTTATGACTAATTCATTCCATTGTTTTAAAAAAAATTAAATTTGTATTTTAAGATATAATTATTTATTCGACTTATTTTTATTGGATTTTATCAATATTCAAAGGATATTTTCTTGCAAATAGTGTCACAAAAAGCAGAAATTGGACTAGATTATAAATTTTGTTTTTGCATTTATCAAATAAACTGACGTGACAGGGTACGTGACGTCAATTTTGAATTACTGCAGTTTTATCGTAAATCACCTAATTCTGGTAAAACTGCTGACTTTATATAATTTTGTATGTTTGTGTTATGAGTCCACTGTAAACACTAACAATGAAGTATATTATTCGATTTCGTTAGCGAATTACGTTTTGGAATTGAATCACGGAGAGGAAGGAATTGCTACAAAATAGGATAAGGGCACGTCATAAGAGTTTGGAGTGGAAAGCACTGCTAGATAAAAGAACTAACGGAAATTAACCAACTTTTGAAGAAATTAAACATAGTCTAAAATTTTATAAGTTAAGTGTTTATTACAATGATATCTTTAGTATTTTAATGTGTTTAATAATTATTATTTAATTCATTTACATCAACCTCGGTGAATTCTTACCATCGCAAACCGGCAGATTGCTAACGAAGTCTGAAACAAACTAACAATCCGAAGACATTCTTGTAGGTAAAAAAAACAATCAAACAACTTGTCAATTACACATTCTACTTTTATTAATATTTACTGTGACTCGTAAAAGTATTCTAAAACTATATGTGAAGACAATAAACACACATAATCACAATAACAATTACAAACTGACTCATTAACAATGAAACAACTTACAATCACGATATACCAGAAATTCATTTACATTAGTTAGAACCGACTAAAGTGACATATTTTTCACTCAAAAATATTGTTTTTTATAAAAAAAATTAAAATAATAGCACTGTATTACACATTTTCTTCCTGGGTGATAATTTTTCCCATTGAATGTGACTAACTATTATTTCCCGTCATATTTAAACGTCGCTTTTGACGGCAGGAAAACTATATGAATTATTTTTCATGATCTACAGAAAAATTCGGGATCACGTTGCAGAACAGTAATCATGACTTTTTATGTGAAAGAACGTAGCAATAGTTACTTTTTTGTGGACAATTCTTTGAAACATAGGGATGGAGAGAACAATCTTGCTATTTTATTTCCCAATATTTCTTCATCTTTCCGCCCATATGCCCTATGAGCAGAGTAATATATTATATTGGATACCACTTGCAAGAAACAGTACTAACCTAACTCCGAACATCTGCACTGCACACGTTTCAAAAGATAATAGTATTCGCAAAGGCGACGGACAAGACAAAACCGTCGTGCGAGACAGATGGCAAAAGTTACCCCTTCTCTAGTCGCCACTTCAAGTGCTCCTTCCGCCCCACCCCAGACTACTGCGTCCTCCAGATGACACCCGAGACCATACTCGACGCTGGCACTCTCCCTCGGAGAATCAGTGAACTTGCTAGTATGTCGCCGATAGTTATGGCACGTAAGTGTTTAAAATATTACGTTTAGAAACATCAGTAAAACATTTTTTTTTAACTTCTTAAAAGCGAATACAAAGGTTAACAAATAAAGTTTAATACTTCTTTTACTTCAAAAAAGTCCGATGGTTCAGCTTAATAATTCAAATGGGCAAAAATCACATTCTTATATGAGAAATTGAATATTTTATTTTTGTAATCAATTAACTGTTATTATAGTTTCCCTGTTAAATAGGAATGTCATATCAGTTACTTTGTAATGACTTTGACTTATTTGCGATATTTGTTTAATTTAACCGGATAAACATAGACTTTCATTTTTCGCCTGTGTGAAAGCGCTGCTCTGTCAGCCTGCCGCTTGAAATGAATCCGACCCCCTCTTAATGACTAAGCTTCACGGGGCTTGTTCAGGCCTCGTATTCCTGTTATAGGAAATGCATGGTATGATTTTCTGCCATAGACATTTCCTCTCGATTTTTTTGCACTAATGTGAAATGTGGATAAAATTCATCGTGCTACTCTTTGCTGGATAACTCTAGTAGTGTGTTGGTTATTCCAGGATCGATTAATTGAGAAGTTTACAGTACTGTCACTTGAAAGATTCCAGTTATACACTATAAGTACGTCTATTTTCTATATCTCCTAAACGTATTAAAATATCGAAATGCGATTTCCACTAAGGTAAGTCGTTACATGGTGCTAAGGATTTGACGTTTTCAATGATTTGTATGTCTTTCTCATGTCAACACGTATTATTACTTTAGAAGGTACGTTTGTATTTTTTGTGGTACTCTTGAAAATACTAATATTTATTGACTTTGAATGAATAGCAGGCAAACTGCACTGAACTTCCTCGCGCCGAGCCGAGGTCTTCCTGAAAATGTACCGTGAATTTCCAGCTGCGAAAATTTGCGAACTCAAAAGTAAAGAATTTAAAATTTGAAACTTTCGCATTATTATGAAGCCAGTTTGATGTGCTATTCGTCCGTTCATGTCTCCTGATGTAAATCATAATATGCAGAGGTTTACCACATTACTCATATTTACTGGAAAGTTCTCAACGTATCATTGTAAAATAAGAAAAAAATGTGTACCATGACATTCTGTAACCGATATTAATCATATCATAATGTCAGGTGTTGGATACATCTTTTAACAGGTATAGCATTCGTAAAATCAAAGCAGTGTTATATTAATTATCTTTTACAACTCATTTCATCACATATTAAACATATGTGAATTCCTCTTTTTTTCTCTTTTTTTCTCTCTTTTTTTCTCTCTTTTTTTCTCTCTTTTTCTCTCTCTTTTTTTCTCTCTCTTTTTTTCTCTCTCTTTTTTTCTCTCTCTTTTTTTCTCTCTCTTTTTTTCTCTCTCTTTTTTTCTCTCTCTTTTTTTCTCTCTCTCTCTCTTTTTCTCTCTTTTTTTGTCGTGGTCTGTCTCTGCAATCATGAGTGATAAGGAAAAAGTGAAGTGTGGAAAGTGTGAGTTAGGTTTTGCCAACAACTCTTTTCGTGTGAAGTGTGCGGTTTGCCGAGTTACCTGGCACATTGATTGCGTTAATTTGAAGAAGGAGGTCTTTTTGTTTCTGAGAGAACGAGAAGCCATTTGTTAGTTCCACGTGTTCCGCGAAGCGTCGCGGTTCAATCTCGTCGCTTGGATCAGGTAGTGGTGACACCGCCGAAGGTGGAGTCTTCCCTGGAACGTCTCAGGTCGCCAAGAAGGAAGTGGGTTTGGAAGACCTGTACAAGATCATGAACGACATGAGGTCGGAGGCCAAGACGGCAAATTCTGTCTTTGAAAAGCAGCTATCCGAGGTCACGGGGGAAATAAACGATCTTAAAGTCCACCTGAATCGAAACTCAGATGCGATTGGCTAAAACACATCGAGGTTAGTTGCCCTCGATGCCAAGTTGTCAACACTCTCGGAGTCATTTGGCGAGGTCTCTGGACGATGTTCGTCGTTAGAGGAACGCGTGTTGGAGCTTAAAAGCCTTATCGGAGATTCCGAGGAGGTGTCACTGACTAACTGCGTAGAGATAAGCGGGATAACAGCTAAGGCTGGAGAAAAAGTCATTGAGTTGGTGTCGAGAGTCGCTGCTGCCCTCAAGGTCGACTGCCTTGTACAGTTGATAAACAATTGTATCCGAAGGCGTCCACCTTCATCTGGGGCGGCCCCGGGGTTGATCTTTCTGTCTTTCGTTAGAAAGCTAGACAAGGTCAGATTTATGACAGCTTCGCGACAGTAGCGGAATCTTACCACCCGGGATATCGGCTTCTTAGACGGGGATGCTCAGAAGATTTTTATAAATCACTGTCTGTGTCTTGAGAAAAGGAAACTCCTCAATGCGGCAAAAATTAAGAAGAGAGAATGTGGATTCAGATTTGTTTGGGTCGCAAATGGAAACATTTTTATGAGAAAAGAGGAGAGAGGGCGGCCAATTGCGATTCGGTCACTCAGTGACTTGAGACAGATTTCAAAAAAACGGGAGCCCTTCACGGGCGCCTCCCTCCCCCCACTAATCGTTTATTTCGTGAACTCGGCATTGAACAGGCACTATCTTGATTTCTTCTCCACAATACTACTCATTAGTGCTATAACGACTCCAATTTCTCTATTTTCGATCTGGTCATTTCAAGGAAGCAACCCTAGCCAAAATTGTATCATTAAAGTTGTTGACTCCAAACCATTCAAGATGGCTGCCGTAAATAATGCTATTTTTGCGCACATCGGGAATCTGCGTAAACACGCCAATTTTGCTCACGTCAATGCGGAATCAGTTGTGGTTCACATTGACGAAATAAGGAGTATTTTTAATGGAAGCCTGTTCGACGTGATCGCCATAAGTGAGACGTTTTTGAAGCCGAATGTTTCCTCGGAGTCAGTCCGGGTGCACGACTATAGCTGGGTGCGTAATGATCGTGGGCATGGTCGTGGCGGGGATGCACTTCTGGTCCATTCGATGTTAAAATACAAAATTCCATGTAAATCAGAATCGGCATATTCGAAAAGCCCTGAATTCATTTTTATAGAGTTAGATGTTGGGACCCAAGAGCTGGCTGTGGGAGTGATATATCGTCCCCCCAAGATTGGTAAAATACGCGAAGTATTTGATGAAGCCGCAAAATTACTGACGACGTATCAGAACTTGATTATACTTGGCGATATGAACTCTGACCTGCTCACCGACTCGCCTTACAGCCGTCAACTGATGACGATCTTAAACTCCCAAAACATGTATTGTCTTCCGCTGCAACCGTCTCATTCAGTCAACAATAGTACTCTACTCGATCTTAAAATCGATCTGAATTTGGTAACAAAATAAGGGCAGGTCCCTGCTTGTGGCCTATCCAGGCATGACCTGATCTACTGTTCCCTTAACTTAAGATCGCGCAAGGGTGGTAGAAAATACATGGACGTCAGGGACAAGAAACGGTTGGATAAGCAGGCACTTCTGGCCGAGGCTAATTTAACAAATTGGGATGAAATATACGATGAACCTAATATTGATAGAAAGTTAGCTTCTCTCAACGGGGCAATAGTATCGTTGTATGCGAAGCATTGCCCATGAATTCGAATTAAAGCTAAACACCAGTCTGCACCCTGGATAAATCAGGAACTCAGGGACATGATGCAAACGAGAGACGCGTTGTACAAGCGATATCTTAAAACGAAAAATAGAGAAACCCACAATTATAAAAAATTGAGAAATAAAACACAACAAATGCTGAGAAATGCCAAAGTCAAACACTACAATGAGCTTTTTAAGACTCGCAAACAACCAAAAGATTTCTGGAAAATAATTCGAATATTGGGGATTAGCGGAAGGGACACGGAGATGGAGGTAGCGGTACCAATCGATGCGCTGAATCAGAACTCTTGCAGAGTGCCGGAAAGCTCAACGTCGCCGGATGTGATTAACCATTACACCAGCCTGCCCTTGATCGGTGAGCCCTTTGTCATTCCAGTGCTAGATGAGGAAACAGTTAAGAAGGCACTGTTTGCGGTGAAATCGACATCGATTGGTGCAGATGGGATCCCAATCGAAATTTTGCAGATGCTCGCAGACACTATTCTCCCCGTCTTGACTCATATTTTTAATTACTCCCTGTCTACAGGGGTTTATCCTGAGATATGGTAGAAAGCGATCGTTAAGCCTCTACCAAAGAAGAAGCAACCTGAGAGTGTGAGCGATTTTCGAGCAATATCTCTGCTCTGTGCTATGGGTAAGGTGCTCGATAAGATTGTGTATGGGGAGCTCAGTGGCTATGTGGACCGCTGCGGGGTTCTAGACCCAAAGCAGTCTGCCTACCGTGCGGGTTTTGGGACCGAGACTGCTTTGATCAGGGTTCATGACGACGTCAGAGCAGCAATGGACAAACGGAAAGTAACAATCATGGTAATGGTGGATTTATCTGCCGCGTTTGATTTGATCAGAAGAGACATCTTGCTGGCGGTATTTCGATCCTTTGGTGTGGAGGGGAACCTTCTAGCCTGGTTTGACTCGTATCTTGGCCATATTCATCATCTATATCACCACGCTGCCAAGAGTATTCGCGGAGGGTACTCAGCATGTGTCCTGCGCAGATGATCTACAGTTCTATCGTTCCTGCGACCTCGATGGTATAGAGGAGACTGTTCATGCGCTGAGTGAGGATCTGGCGAGGGTGGCCAATTGGTGCACCAGGCATGGCATGAAAATGAATATGACCAAGACCAAGGCTATGATCATTGGGTATTCGAAGATCCTATCGAAGGTTGACATCTCCACCGCGACTAGAGTGACCTACGGAGGTGTTCCCTTGGAGTTTGTGAAGTCAGCCAAGAACTTGGGACTGCTATTCCAAGACACCCTGTCATGGAATCTTCAAGTGACGTCCATGTGTGGATACGCGTTCAAAGCGATCTATCAACTCCGCAGAGTAGCCATAGACTTTCCCACCCATGTAAGATTGCAGCTAGTCCAAAGCTTAGTGTTGCCTACCTTCGATTATGCCGCTACTGCCATCTGTGACCTGAAGAGCGAAGAAATGAATATGCTTCGAAAAGCGCAAAATGCAGCGTTGCGATTCGCCCTTCGGCTGCGTTTAGACGAACACGTTACCCCCATTACCAGCGGCTGGGTTGGCTCAAGATAATAGAGAGAGAGGAAGAAATTGCAATTGGCTACAAAGGTGTTCTAGGTCCTGAAATTCCGAAAACCCGATTACTTGTACGATCGCTTCAGGTTCTTATCGCAACGAGACACTCGAAATAAAGACAGGGTGCTTGAAATACCATGCCATCGAACTGCAATGCTTGCGAGATCCTTTGTTGTCCAAGGCTCGAAGCTCTATAACGAGAACATCGAACTCTTTGACTTATCTATTAAAGTGGTAACGTTTAAGGAGAAATTTAAGGAACTATTGTTGAGGGAATATTGAGTATTGAATTATTATTGGAGTACTAAGAAGTTACATTGTATTTACCTTTTTGTTTGATTTTCAATTTTTGTTTTTAATCTTACATATGAATATAAATGAATGTATTCGACGCTAGAAGGATTTGTAAAGCATATTTATTCAGGGGGGGGTGGAAGGGGGCCTCATGGCCCTAACCTTCCCCTGATCGCTAAATAAAGACGTCAATCAATCTCTATGTGTTTCTCCTTCTCTCTCTGTGCGTTTCTCCTTCTCTCTGTGCGTTTCTCTTTCTCTCTCTGTGCGTTTCTCTTTCTCTCTCTGTGCGTTTCTCTTTCTCTCTCTGTGCGTTTCTCTTTCTCTCTCTGTGCGTTTCTCTTTCTCTCTGTGTGCGTTTCTCTTTCTCTCTGTGTGCGTTTCTCTTTCTCTCTGTGTGTGTTTCTCTTTCTCTCTGTGTGTGTTTCTCTTTCTCTCTGTGTGTGTTTCTCTTTCTCTCTGTGTGTGTTTCTCTTTCTCTCTGTGTGTGTTTCACTTTCTCTCTCTGTGTTTCACTTTCTCTCTCTGTGTGTTTCACTTTCTCTCTCTGTGTGTTTCACTTTCTCTCTCTGTGTGTTTCTCTTTCTCTCTCTGTGTGTTTCTCTTTCTCTCTCTGTGTGTTTCTCTTTCTCTCT
>NNCF01126592.1:58220-193786 GCA_002313205.1 Laupala kohalensis | reverse complement strand
TCTGTGTGTGTTTCTCTTTCTCTCTGTGTGTGTTTCTCTTTCTCTCTGTGTGTGTTTCTCTTTCTCTCTGTGTGTGTTTCTCTTTCTCTCTGTGTGTGTTTCTCTTTCTCTCTGTGTGTGTTTCTCTTTCTCTCTCGCTTTGTTTCTCTTTCTCTCTCGCTTTGTTTCTCTTTCTCTCTCGCTTTGTTTCTCTTTCTCTCTCGCTTTGTTTCTCTTTCTTTCTCTCTGTTTTTGTTCCGGATTGATGTCTCCTTCGTAGTAATCTGTCATCGCTTGACAATTTTCCATTTGTATATAGTGTGTGCAATCAATAAACAAAAGGAATGAAAGACTCTTCCCGCATCTCTTTAGGTCTGTACCTGGGCAATATTGCTGCGTTTGTCAGCACAGTTCCCTATTCCCTGAGGATCCCGTCCCTTTCGTAGCCAGTTTTCGACGGATTTTTTGGAAATATTAGTTAATGTACTATATAATATTTTACATAAAAAATGTATTGCGAAACAAAAACTCTTGTGCATATATTTTCCCAGAAATATAATATTTCTAAGCACGGAATCATCGAAGACCCAAAAATATAACGAACTAAAATTAATAATTGTGCAAAACTATAAGGAACAATTTTGAGGGAATATTTTATTTTATCAATTTTCTTAGTAGTAACTTTCAAAACATGTCAATACATTACAATCATACCATTCAAATAAATATTTCATTCTTTAAATTTTTTGCAAAAAGAAAGCCGTCACAAAATGCAAGTATAAAATGTTTTCCTAATATTATTGGAAAACATTGATTCTGAACCACACAGTGCGACTGGTTTTATCCCTCATTATACGGCAGGCATAGCTTACTCAGACTCCATCAAATGATAAATAGAACAATGTTTTGAATAATCAGCCAGCGGTGCATTATAGTCAGGCACGTTGTTGTCAATTCCGTTTTCAGTCGTCAGCTGTGTACATCAGCCTGTTAAAGCTGTACCAGTCAGTGGATTGATACGCGTGGCAACAACGCGCGAGTCTGAAATCCATTGCTGGTCGCTAATTGAAAGCATGGTTTTATTTATCACTTGTTGGAGGTTACATAAATAGTTTTAAACGTTTGCATTTAATTGTAATGCGATCACGCCATTCTTCTGATTGCGGTGCGACAGTTAAATTTTATTTCTTAATAATGTGTCTGATTGTTTTTAGCAGTGTTATTGAAAAAACTTAATAACTCTATTTTGCATGAAGAAGTTAGGAATTAATAAATATTGTCACAAACACAGCTGTGATCATTCACTGAGTAAGAATTATTTTTGTCACTCTTAGTTTATTTTATAAAAAATAGTGAAGTCGACGTATCAGCAAAACTTAAAAAATCAGTCTGTTCAAAAAAAATTAATATTCGTTCATGAAACCAAATTTTTCCCTTGTGTATATGCAAAACAAAATGACAAATCGGTTGGTGGTAATTGTATTTTTCTGCGATTTTTGTTGTGCTCTTTATCAGGGGTCATTAATAAAAATCCCATAGTAGTTAGGCTGAAAGCAAGGTTACTCTGTTACCCTAAGGTTAGTGTCTGTCACAACTGGCGTATTAATTACTACCAGTTCAGCGATGGACCTGCTTCATTTGTGGAAAGTGTATGAATTAATATTTTAAACAACAAGATATTTTAATGGAAATTAATTTAATTTTAGGAATCTACCAGTTTTTGTCTTATTTTAATCTGCAGTGACGGACAACAGTGACGGATCTGTAACTTTTGGTGGCAAAGAAGCTGATTAGGCTGTCTCAACTAAGCTTTGCCTCCCATATACTAGTACTGTGGAACTGTCCATCAGAATGTGTGTAGGAGTGAACTTGTTACTACTCCTCAGGATGGATGTGATATTCCACGAAAACTGTGCCTGCTCATAGCGTGTATCGATGATGATAATAAGGGAATTGAGAACAGTGAAAGTAGAAGTGCTTCAGATGCTACAGTTCTTCAGGAGGTTTAGTGAACTTTGTTTTTCGATACATATCCAGGAAATTGTTTTTATCGTTGTTTGAGAATTTGAGTTACTTCTTTGCTGCGCAGTTTCCTCCATGAAAAATATTTCCCGCTGGGACGTTATCCTTGGGAAAGTCCGACACTCCCCCGTGCGCCTCCCACTCTTCAATACGCTCTCCCTTTGCCGCAACCATCACTGCGAGGAAATGCGTTAAACAGAGCTCTCGGCAAAATGAAGCCTGTATATTGCAGGCACAAAAAACATTGGTGACTATATCCTCATAAAGCAGACAGATCGGACCTTGAAACCATTTGGTGTCGGAAGTGTTGGTAAGGCTGTACATCAACCTAAATAGCACTGCCTCATTTCACAGGATTGCCAACATTCCAATAAGCTAAATGCACCATCGGAGATATAGCAATGGTGAGGCGGTAGATGTGGGGTGAAGTGACTGTGTTTTTAATTACCTAAAAATGTTTGGATGTCTAGACGGTGGCGGGGAACGGGTAGTTATCATTACAGCTATTTTACAGCTGCCCGCTGTCCACACGGCGCTGAGGGAGTGTGAACCCACGATAGGTTTGGTTGGGGTGGGGGCATCATGTCAGAACTCATATGCTTTCCTCTCGAAGCTGCGTCGGGCGATTCATGATCCGGTTGGAAGCGACGGGGAAAGCACTCTGTGAAATTGACACCGATACAACCTCGATGGCGACTTGTAAAGGGATTGGGATCCTTCACAAAACCCACAATGTACAGTAATTTTTGCGTTTTGGTAGTAGTTTTGCTCGAGGATTCTTGACAATGCAAGATCTTCAATTTCCCTGTCGGATGTCTCAAACCCTGTACCTTCCATTTGAAAAGTGAGTTCATTACAAAGTCTTGTGCAGACCCTGTAAGAAAAACTGAAGGATGACAGACGCGATCCTCTTTAAGCTCTGCGCGATGTTTCGATATAGGGAATGGAAGTAGTATGAGTCTAACGGGCGCTGATCGAGCACATTATAATCTATGAAACTTTCAATAGTTATCTATTGTGTATATTAACGATATTAATTATTACTGTAATTGATGAATTAAAAACTGGATATTATTTATCATACTGTATAAATTGAAAAACGCGTATTTGAAGAATGGTCTCTGGTTTGTATATAGTTCTGTTGTTTCGCTATAGTTTTCGTTAAATACATTTCTTCATTGTTCGGAAAGGTAAAGTAAATTTCTTACTGTTTTGTTCCTACATTAAAATTGCGACAAGTGTGATAGTTTTTCTTACATCGATTCCATTAGAAATTATGTGGGAATTTATTTAAAACCCGACCCTTAAGAGGTCTGCACATTGAGAATCCGCGCAGTCAAATATAAGCTTCGACAGGTCCAAATTTTATTAGACCAGTTAATAGACAGGGTGGCGAGCGACCGGGAAAAGTCAGGGAACAGTATCCGTTCAGTTTCAATGAAACAGCTCGAGAGGCTGTTCCAGTTGACCCACTTTTAGATGTAAAAAAACGCGATACAACTAGTAGCACCGTTGATATTACTAACGATAGGGTTACCATTCGTCCGGTATTTCCCTTATTTGTCCTAGTTTCAAGGGCGTCCGGGGAGCGTCGGAGAGAGATTTTCTTCTCCGTTCGGAATTTTTAAAGAAACCGTACGATGAAGAGAAACTGTCGGGATCATTCGAAATATGCACATGCCATTGTGAACGCAACGCATATCATAACGTGAGATACAATTACTCTATTATGGAGCAGTTGCAATATTAAGATTATTTTTGTAACTAGGGATATGCTGTGTTCTACACGCACAAGATAAGTCTTATCACTTCAGTTCTTTGTTGTTCTTGCTGTGAAAAATGAAATAAGAATTTTTGAATGAACTTAGTTTTTGATTTTTCTTTTCTTTCCTATACAGAGAAGTATCTGTCGAATCTGTTTTAAAGCCATTGTTTCTGTGAAAGGAAGTCTTTATGTATTATTCTTAATTGCACCTAATAACATGTTAATCTTAATGTATTATTGCGAAGGTTTCCACAGTAACGTCCCGGTTTTAGCTCCAAAATCCGGGTTTTTCGGTCTCAGTGTCCTAGATTTGAGATTTTGCTGATGGCAATCCTACTTGCGAGGGCTCTTGGAGCGTAGGACAGTGGACAGCGAGGTTTGTGCCTATTTTTGCGTATATGTTTATATTGAGCGATTAATAAAATTAATCCATTGGTCAGGGAAAAGTCAGGGAATTTTGAGATCAAGAATCACTAGCCACCCTGATTGAGAAGTGTATTCTTTCATAAGAAAAAAAAGGATAGGTCGCTCATACTACCATACGTGAACTATTTAGTTTTGTCTGCGTAAAAGCTCGAAAGTATAGTTCGAAACGACAAAATATCTTTTCTCATTGAATTTGATTTGATTGCAATGAACTGTTTGCATGACAGATTTCACTCGGATGTTCCCTGCTATGACCCTTCAAGCAGACATTACGAGCTTCTTACGAAAATCTTAAGATGGAAGAGCTCAAGAGATGGGAATTAACATTGATGTGGACCAGTGGGTTATTGATGTCCATTGCCCCCACCCCCAAAGCGAATCAAAAAAGAATTATGCGCGAGTTTTGTACAAGCAAACATGAATTTTAAACAAGTCGCGGTCATTAGTTATTATCTATCAAGAAGTGGGGCCTGGGGAAGTATTTCGCCAGCACCCACCCGTCAGGAATAAAAAAATTGTACATTGCTATCGTATTTCGTGAATTTGGTACGATATTGTACATAAATTGAAAACTTCGTTAACATATTGTTTATAACAAATATTGATAATGTTGCCAGTCCCCCCCTAACGAATTAAAAAATTGAATAATGCTATCTTATTTTTTAAATTTTGTACAATTGAAAATGTTAACGTATTGTTTATAACAAATAACGAAAATATCGCCAACACCCTCTCTCTCTCAACACATTCGAAAATTAAAGTGCTGAGTCTCGAATTTCGTACAATTTTGAACAATAATCGAAAATGTTGTTAACCTATTAATAATACAAAAATTAAGGAAAATATCACCATCCCACCCCCTCACTATACAGTGTTTCTAAAATTGAGCGGGTTTATTATGTATTAAAATTAGACGTAGTGAAATCTGAAGCGTCATAGCTCCAATTGCGTAATAATAAAAAATTGAAACGTTTTAGAAAAGAGATTGAAAGAAATTCAAAAATGAAGTGTTAGTACAGATCACGAGGAAGCAGAAGAGACCCCCAAATTATTTTTCATTCTATCTTACGTTCAGAATCGTTGATGACGCGGATCGTCTTCAAAGAAATTAACGTTCCACAAGCAATACCTTTGTAAGATATTATATCTTCATTCTTGCGAGCCCTGAAGAGTTTTACTGAGATTATTGAGTATATGTATAGGTATTTTTGACACCATGTGGTGTTCTGGAAGATGTGAAGCATGTATGATAAACTTCCAGCGTATTTGATGTCCACGCGAGAGATGCATGAGACTTTTGTGTTAGTAGTAACGTATTAGTTTCGCAACCATAATAAACTTTCCATGTTTTCGAGAATTGTTCCTTACTTGTTAAACGATGTGAAATGCGTTATTGAAGCATTGCACTTCGTGAATCACTAACGAAGGAACGGAATTGCGTTTGTAAGGATGCTGTTGTAATAGTTTCAAATGATAGAAAATTTTGGTCGTCCGCAAAAGAATGAGCTGAGAAGAGTGAAGTTGTCACATTTTCAGTTCCAAGAAAGTTAAGAAAAATGTCTATGGCTCAGTTTGTTTGTGTATGGCTCAGTATTTTGCGATTTATGAACATTTCGCGCTACAAGCTTTTTAAAGACAAAAGTCAATGCCAATTAATTTCTTAGGACCGTGATTGTTTGGTAAGTAAGTTCTTGCCAAAGGGTGTATTTTCTTTACAATTCGCGTGACAAGCATTTTGAAGACAAATAACTCAACGTAAAATGTTAAATTATTTTCAGCGTTAAAGACAGAGAGTAGGTTTATTTTTATTAGAATTTTCTGATGTGAAATATGCGTGGAGGTATTAGCATTTGGAATTGCATTGCCTTAATACAAACTTAACTTTTTAAATTTTTTTTTGTACACGAGTTAAATAAAAACTTGTTATTAGAAAGCTTTTTATATATTATTTTCTTTTATACTTTTTAGCATATTTTAAGTTTATTTTTCGTAATAATGAATCGTGCTTGTTCAGATGTTCACTATACGAAAACTTTTTAAACACAAACTTTTATTTAACATAGATAAATGACATAATTGTGAGAGCGTTCGAGGGATAAATACACGTGAGTGTTCCTTTGGAACTCGGCAGTAGAAATATGTTTAAGAGATGATGTCACGGAATTGAGAGTTGTATTAATGATTGCATGAGGTGTTTGTATATCTGATCAATCTATAAATAGAATGATGATTGGCAAGATATCCAAGAACATAATAATTACACATGCTGTAATTCCGTAACGAGGTTCCGTAAAATGAGCTGACACGTAGCAGCTAATTCTAAATACATATATTAAGAAAATAAGAACTAATAAGACGCTTACTTGGTCTCAAATTCCCCTGAAAAGTTTGGAAAAAATCTCCGGAGAAGCTTGTTCATTTCCCCTACTTATCATTCTACCACAACATTATTATTCACCCCCATGTCATCGGGGAGGTGCGGGTTGGATCCCTTTATAAGCGATCGTAAGAATACTTTCTATACGTAAGAATACCGACAGCGGTGGTCTAGTGGTAGCTTCTCCGCCTCCACGATCCCGCTGAGCGTGGGTTCAAACCCTGCTCGGCCAAACTAGGTGAGTTTTTCAGCTGGGGTTTTCCTCACTTCAGACAAATGTCGGTACCATAAGTTCCCAGCCCAACATCTCTCCTTCCCAGTTCCCTTACCCAAGTCCAACGGAGAAGCAGGCCTCATGCCCTTTTTCAGTTACTAATGGAAGTGATCCTCCCGACCTGTGCAGGTTTTCACAGTGGTAGGACAGCTACAGGTGCAGTTGGCTTTTAATTATCGACGGCTGTCGATTGTCGAAACTATCGATAGTTATGGATAGTACTATCGATTGTTTTATGCCTCCAGTGGAGAGCATTGCACACGGTGTGAGGAAATAATTCACTCGAGTCATGAGAAAGAAATAAAGAATTGGACCAAGAGGACTGCCATTTTTTTATAATTTTTGTTTCAGTGTCAACTATGTTATTTTTGACTTAAGATGACATGCAGAATATTTGCAATATTGCCGCAACGTTTCCTCACTTACGCAACAATCCAGTCTTTCAGGCGAAACCCTCTCTACTTACGGTCTCTTAGACTCTATTACTCCGGTTCTATCGTTGAGCATTGTATCTAGTAAGTTCGGGTAGCTTGTTGCGCAACTGTAAGTCAGCGGACGAGCCCAGCAACTGCCCGGTGATAGCAACGCAGCTGTATTCTTAAACTATGTTTTAAGTGGTGATTCTTAGACTAGGACGATTGCGACGCAGGTATATGCGCGCGAACCTAGGAATATATTAATATTTAATCCTTCTTGATAGCTTTTCTATGATCGGTGATATGGAATGGCTCGTTTGTATCTTACTGTATTGTTTCTTGTACAACAGTGTTGCATGTGTTCGGACAATTACTGGCTGAAATTATTGCCGATTTAGTGTTGAATGCATGCTATGAACAAAACTTAAGCTAGTGGCAATGCGGATTCATTAAGGGGTTGGGACAGAGGACGCGTTACTGAAGTGGTTCGACGTATAAAGGAGCGACGAACAAAGTATGTACTGTTAATATCATCCAATAATACATACTATTAACAGATAACTAATTAAGAAATTAGTTAGATCATATTTTGATGAACGATATTTGGTACTCGAAGTAGGGATACTAAGATTAATACGGAAGATGGTTAGGGGATGTCCAGGAGGGAGTATCACTGAACCTATATACCGGAATGCTTTGCTAAATGAGTCACTACTGGATTTTGGAGATGGAGAAGAAATTACCGCGTTTGCTGATGACGTTATGTTTGTGTATGAAAAAAGTATGAAGGAGATAGAAGAGAAAGGGGAGAGACTCGTGAAAAAAAAAATAGAATAGATGACAAAACTGATATTGACTATTTCAAGAACATAGACAAAACGAATGGTAATTGGGATGGCGTACGATACAACGAGGTACGCAATAATGTAGATAAGGAACTGGCAACTCCTACTCGATGAAATAACGATAGATAAAATAACTAGGAGTGATATTGCACGGGCGACTTACATTGATAAATCATATAGAATATATTACTATGAAGGTTCGAAAATTATATTTCAGTCTGCGGCGGGTAGGAATGGGTATATGTTCTCTCGGTAAAGGAGAGTTGAACTGTTTGTGTAATGGGGTTTTACTACCCATTATTGTGTGAGTGCATTGTGGGATAGAGAAAATTAACACATACAAAGAAGACAGTAGTTTGCCAAGATTGTGTATAGGACATTGAATTGGACTGGTAAAGTATTGCGAAGGCATTGTACTTTTGGGGTTGCTACCTTTGGACTTGGAACTTCTCTCCTTTTATCGCAACACCTGTTAGTGAAGAGGACAATTTATTGTTTCTGAAGTTAAGGGGGCTGAGAGTGGTGCAGGGGAGAGTGAAGATGATGAGAAGCGGTGTAAATCTATAAGACGACGAGAGGAAAGAACTATCCGACAAAATACTATATGCGACAGATATTATTCTGTTCCCAAAACGAAAGTATCCTCAACATTACAGGACACTTCCTCTAATTTAATAAATAAGAATTTTCCCTAAAAGCAGAATAGTCTTGTAGAAAAGGGACTAGTTTCTCATTTATCTGCGTTTTCTTTCTTGGATTTTCTCTAAAAGTGGTGAGCTTAATGTCAAGTTTTATTAATTTTGCACGTTTCCAATGACCAGTCAATGGACATTTAGATCTAAATTCAACGTTATTGAATGTTAAAACTTATCTTCTTTGCTGAGAATAATTGATCGCCTCTTGTACAATATGCTTTGTTTCCATCCTAATTATTTGCAAAATAATTTATTTAAGAATCTTCATTACGTTATCATGTAGAATTTAGAATGAACGCCGGATGAAGTTACGCTTATTATAGTTTATGTATTGAGATGAATGTGCAACGGAAATAAGAATGGATCGAAGTTCGCGATGAGAGATGAGTTCCGCTGCGTGACGCGACTTCACTGGCAGCTGGTCCTTTCAATGTGAGATTCGAGGCGATAACGAATAGATCTGGATAGAAGGCAGTACATATGAAAATTCGTCTAATGGCCGGCCCATGAATTTTCGCGTAGGAAGGAAGGGAAAGGGATGGAAGGGGAGCCCCGCTCAAAATGATACTTTATCTCCTTTAACGCCTACATTTTGAGAGTATCTTTTAAATCGAACAAGCTTACTAACTTACCGAAATTATCATGTGCAATCGAGAGGATTCCCCTGTAGCGGAAATTCCTCTCATACGTACGGGAGCATTTTTATACCCTTCTTTGCGGAAAATCTAGGAATCACCTGAGTGTCCTAATTAGTTAGAAAATACTTTTTGTGGGTGAGTTATTCAACCACAGAGGTATTTGGGGTTCCACATTGGAAGATTATTCCAATACAGGTGGAGACTTACGTGCGTAGAGTAGTGTTATACTATGTTGACAACATTATCGTTTACTATAATAGAAATTCTGGAATATTATATACGAATCGAAACAGTCGAAGCGTTGTGAATTAATATTTAAACTTTGTCTACTTACAAGGTCTGTGCAATATTAGAACTTAAGAGACATGTAGCGGAAAAATAAATACTAAAGATCTTAACATATCAGATAAGAATAAGTTGTATACTTTGAAAGTATTTATCCCAATAATTAACATCAACATTACTAAATAATTCAAATTTGTTGCAGTTTAGCAAGAGTTAATTTGATTTATATGCGCTCAGTTTGGCGTGGGAGGGAGCCTGTCGCACTGAGTCTGCAAAAGTTTTCTTTATTGGAGGCTCTGTGGAGGGGTCCTTTAAATGATATCTATGGGTCCCAAATAGATGACACTATCCAGTACCAAATACAGTACATAAACATTTATTTTTTTACATTTCATAGCACTGATAAAGCTCTTCATGTTAAATTAAGGCGTTTCTTTTAATTATATTTTCAGTAATTTTTATCTTACTCATTTTCAGACTGAATTGTGCATGCTATACTGATGTATGACGTGTATTTTTACTTTGAACAGAAATTTAATATAGAAAAGTCAGTAACTCCCGACTTTTTAAAATGATCTCAATAAGCTGATTTCTTTCTATACATAAAGTTTGGAGTCTTCCTCAGTTGAAAAATGGTGACTAAAATATTACCATAGCAGCAGACAGATTTAACACGTAAAAACGAACACAAAATATGTTACTAACAAAAAGCAGAAATCACACAAACGTGTTGCAAAATAGTGTAGATTCTCGATTGTTTTCTGTGTCAGTGAATTAATTCGAACTCCCATTATTGTTTCTTATAAACATCATTTCAGTGTAATCCCAATCCATCAAGTAATTATAAATATAGTGAAATCTAGTATACTAACTTCTATTTGAATGGTTTTCAATATATTGATGAGCGTTATCTTCATTGGAATACAGTATATACTAGATGACGTATTGGTGTACATACAGTATGTATAATATAACTCTCAAACCGTACGTACTTCACGAATGGATAGTGTTTCACGAAGAATGTTTTGGTGTTTAATTTGTGGATGGGTTATGTAAATTATGATTTTGAAGGATGGGAAAATAATCAATTGTTGAAGATAAATCTTCGCATTTTAAAAATTAATATCAATGTACGAGAGCTTGTAGAAAAATGTGGTTACTTTTTATGTATACAGACACCAAAATTCTCCAAAAATACTAAAAAAGGAATTTTGTAAACATGTTTGTTGTAAGAATAAAGAATTGTCGAATCGCATTTTGAGAGTGCGAGACCTTGAATGGAACTCTTAATGACTCTAAACAACTATTCATGGCGTGACATTTTAAATTTGTTGACTAATAAATAATTATAAAATAAATTAAAGTATGAGTTTTATAAGATTATTTATAATAAATGTGCACAAAAGGGAATGAGATAAATTTATAATGAATTACAGCACGGCCTTTTGGAAGGAGAATTGATAAAAGATATGATACAGTGAAGAAGAGAAAATTGTAGAGCTCCATATTCACATTATTGAAAGTATAACGAACCTAGTTGATCGAAATAAATGAAAAGAAATGCTGAGAAAGTGGTAGCGAGCATGAGAGAAAGGTAGTTGTAATAATAGTTAGTTCTTTCATATCGGGGGTTAGTATACAGCAATATTTGTGCTAGCCATTATAAATTAGAAAAACAAAACAAACATGATGGTAACATTTCTGTTCCTCAATTCCGCAGCCGCCGTCTGTTTACGCTGCTTATTATGTAGATAACTTATTATTACTGAATGTGAATACTAGAAAAGTGAAAAATTGACTGCAATTTTCACTGTGTTATAGTTAAGTACTTGTAATCTTATATTTTGGTCTTTTTTAATCCTTAAAATTTAAATATTATGTTTCAATTAGTCTTGGGTGACTATCACTGTAGTAGACTTGCGTAAAAGATAAACAATATTTGATTTTAAGTGATATTTGAGAGAATGGCCACTCCACGACAATCCTCTTAGAAGTCAGGTGAAAAGGAAAAAAAAATCATATTAGGAGATGTCCTTACTGCGAATGGTTCGGTTCACCCTGATGTTGAATTACACCACTTCCGACACCAGCTGACATTTCCGGCAGAGGCAACCTTCCTTCTGACCATACTTGCTGCGATCAAATAAATGTTTTGTGGTTGTCGAGATTTTTTAACATTAAGCTTTCTTTCCTAAAGAGTGTTAAGAAGTTTAAAAATATCTTTATTGGATCATAATTTTTAAACTAACAAATGTATCTGCTTCAGAAATGTTTTAGAAATACGTACAAACGTACAGACATTACATAATACTTTACAGAATAGTTTAAATTGACATTTTTGCTTATTATTATTATTATTATTATTATTATTTCTGGAATCTATGTATAAGGAAGAGTGTCTTGGGCGGTTTATGACTGTCTTTATGCAAATCCATAGTTATATTCTGAGCATTATTAGATTTTGTCACACTTTATCTTCAAACGCTGCCTAAATATGATTTGAAAAACTAACCCCCATTCGTCTAGTTGAGCCAAAAAACTGCGGATAAGGTTTTCAGAATTGGTTACTCCCTTCAAAACCTTCATGAACCTCCATCCCAGTGGATTTTCGTTTTTCTTAATTTCAAAAACCCTGGATAAAAAACTTAATGGTTTATTGTAACTTTGTTTACTTTTTTCTTATTTTTAACCATGTCAGAAGTAGTCTTAGGAATGTATTCAACACAAAAACGTCTTACACGATCTAACTTATTTGTCGAACTCCGTTTGGAGAATCTGTTTGACAAATAAGTTTGATCTGTATGGGCACTATTAGGTATATCAAACACTAGTTGGCTAGTTGTTCGTATTAACTATTCTAGTAATCTCTTCTTCTTCTTCGTCGTCAACATTTCCTTTCTTTTCCACCCCATTTCGACTCTTCCGACAGTTTCGTGCTATCAATGTGGAGAAAGCATGTACGTTTTTATACAAATGTCTTTATACAGTTTTAATCCGAGCATGATGAAAATTCGCACACATGACCTTCAAAACGCTAATTTTCGGTATATCTTGCAAACTGATTGAGATATCAACTTGGGTTTTGTACCTCAACATTGCTAATTTAAATAACTAGAAATGGGATTTTGGATTTTTCGATATTTTATTTTCTAATGGGTGTAGGGGGTAGAATCGTTTACATGTTGGTGTGTATTTTATACAAATCCATTTAGGCGTTTCACACACTCCCAAGTTTTATTCATTGTTGCCTGGAGGCTCGAACAGTTTGAAGATTTTTTTTCGTATAGTCATTGAAACGAGCAGTACTTCCCCAAGTGTTCGTGTGGGAACTGTCAAGACATAGTCGCTTCACACGAAAGTGTAATGTTGTTTCTTGTTCGCGATGGTTTCGACGCTTCCGCGCTTTGCGCCCTTGGTTGATCGGGGCGGTGTAATTGCTGTATTAACTTTTCTTCGTGCGTCCCAATTCATTTTTCAAGGCAACACCGGGTTCATTCAGCGAGTATTAGTATATTTATGACTTCTTGTTTGTTCCTCAAAGTTCCATAATGCTGCATGCAACTCGTGCAGATTCTTGGGATGACAAGTTTCGGGAATGGTAAAATAATGAAGTGGAAACTTGTTTACTGCTAGTGATGACTATACGTCGTTGGGAACAATTTTCGAACCCTTTGTAACACGAGATACTGATAGTGTTTCGAAACAAAGTGCCTGTCCCTCTTCTTTATGGTAACAGCAGAAGTGCGTCAAGCCATGGAGAACCTGGTGTGAGGTTATGCGTCAATATCGTGCGTGCCATATCTGCTGGGAAGCGACGGATGGGCGATAAAGTGTGGAGTTCTTCAACCATCTCCTGGTAATGGCAGAATTTTGTTCTTTTTGTGATCGCGAAATGATGTTCTCTATATGTTTGTGTTCATTCGCGGCCAAATCTTGTCTCTCTAATTAAATTACTCTCCAGTTGGATGTGTATCATAGGGAAACTAAAGAGTATCGAAGTGCAAAGCACCCATAGGACACTCAAGAAACTAAGGTATTCAATGAAGGAAAAATAAAAAATTATGCTAGATTTGTTCCTTTTTGTCCCAGTTGGAAGCCCTCGCTTGGAAAACATTACCAACCAGCACTGCGATGTAGCACTGGGGACTCGAGATACAAAGTTTGTGGTTTGCGAAAATGGTTACATTTGTTGTGTTAAACTGTTACTTTTAACAAATAGGGTTTTCTCTTAAATGGTTTAAATATTTCTGCAATATACTTAGTTCTGGGGGAACATGAAAGGATGTATCGAATTTTAAAATAGATTTTTTGACGCAAATTGGAGAGTTGTCTAAGTCGTAAAAATCTTACAAGCATTTCAAATGCCCTCTTGAAAAATTTGTAAATACAATTTCAGCCGTTCAATGCGTGTTTTTCGCAACGCGTTGCGAAATAGTGGCGAGGCGGCGATCACATTCTGCGAAAGGGGATAGAATTTCGCGAAAATTGAGTTTGTGATGCGTGAGTGCGAGCGGTTGTCATTTAGCGCGTTCGCTCAGTTATCTACATTGGCGCTAATGCAATGGGAACGTCCTATTGACAGGTGAAGTCGCGCGGAAATAAAATTTCTCGTCGTCGATAGAGATTTGTGAAAATTGCTGCATCGGAATACTCCAGAAATCTGTTCTATAACACTGACAAAACACCGGAAAAGAACATGTTTGGGTTCTTAATTTTTCTGTGCAACCTGTGTCTGCAAGTTAATTAGATGTTTCTGGTTCCATTTCTGTATGAAATGTTAGTTCGACGTAGTATTGCTGTATTAGCTGAAGTACCTTGTCTTTCGAATGACGCGAGTGTGAAGCATGTTTCTGAATGCATGACTTGTCGCACGAATCGTAAGAGCAAACTGTTTCAATGAGCAAGACTCGATGAAATTGAGGGTCGTTACTAATTGTAGCTTCGACCACTCTACGACAAGGCTTCAGAGTCCTCTATGATGATACTTGAAATGAAATTCTGAAAATTGTCTTGACATACTGGGTATGCTACTTCAATTATTTGAATTTATAGTGAAGAGCCTGGAGGTGACTTGATGTATTTACAGTGATGAACAAATTCTAAGAGAAACAAATGGGGTTGTTACGGTACTGCTTAATGAGCAGTGGAAAATTTCTTTTCCGTTCCTTTATTTCGCTGCTCAGACTGCTGCTCCAACTGCAGTAATAAATTATGACCAGTCAAGCTTATTTTTCTGGGGCCTGCACGTGTGCACAGCCAAATACTTTGGCAGCGGAAAAGCGACTCACCGCTTCCGCTGGCCGCCCCCGCCCTTCGAAGCATCCCTTCGAGGCGTGGGATCTGGGTTGTCAGCATCACGCCTTAGTGGCGTGAGTCCCGACCAACCAATACAGACCAGCGATAGTGTCACCATCCCCATGCCATCTTAAGAAACTTGATGGGATTGGTACCCCCTCCAGGGGACAAAAAATGCAAACGAAGAAAGATCTTTCAAACGAGCGAAGAGCCAGACGAGGGAACCGTCAGTGTCGAGAGGGCTCGACATTCCGCAACACGTACCTTCAGTGCGTCTTGTGTAAGAACATAAAATAATTCTTTAAGTAGATACTTCACTTACGTAAAAAATTATTTTATCTTTGTGTCCAACAGACACTCGGTTCGCAGTTATGTTTCCTTTTCTTTTCTTTATTATATCTCGGGATGAATGCCGACTCCGTCGGTGCACTCATATTTTGTACAATTTCAGGACTCGGTATGTGTCCATCCGACACAGTCTTTGTGGTCATATGTTAAATTCTCATAGTTCTGGTATGATGAATACTGACCGAGTAATTGTATTATTCATTATGTAGCGAGATGACATTCTCATTTTTGATGTTTGCACTAACCTTTTTTGTTTTTCGAGTTACGAGCGCCAGACCCATAACGGAACAGCGAGCTATGGTCATTTCAGTAGAATCTTGATACGGATGTTATGTAACGTAGATTAATGTAGAGCAGTTGGTGTATTTTTGGTAATGGATTTGTATTCGCGTCTTGTAGCTATGTGCTTTAATTGTAAGATTGAAATGTAGATAGCATGGCACGTATATTTGATGGTTTCAGCTGATACCAATTACTGGTTCATTTATATTAAACTATGTTTATTCTATATTTGTGTTGTCCATATCATTGTTGGCAGCAGCAGACAGCGATCCGGGGTTCGAACTCTCATCCCGACCGATTCCCCCTTTTCACAATTGTGTACGATACATACACAGACCAAGCGAGTATATGCTATTAAGTAGTTAATCAAATTTATGAAATCGAACCTTTAAAGGGTTAATTTCGAGTAGAAGCTAATTTCATGGTGGAGGTGCCGAGAGGCATTCTAGGACCCCCGGGGGCAGGTTTGTATCAGGGTACAGAACATATAATACAGTGTGTTGGTGAGCAATATCGCTTCATAATGAATACATATTCCGTCCATGTATTCTGATACACTCCAGACAAGTGGGAACAATGGGAGGAAATTTTGAAAAAATGAAACTTGACTTATTTACTCTTTTTTGTTTTAAAAGAGTAAGAACGGCGTGGTTTTTGTATATTCCTAGAAAAATCCTTCATATTTGTTGTCAAATAGAAAGGGAGATGTTTAGATTTGGTGACGGTGTGGGACAAGGGAGGACAGGGGGTGATAGAAAACCCAATAAATTTCGTGGTGTGAAAGATCCCAAAATCTCTTTGAGTAGGAAGTCCGCAAGAGTCTTAAAGGTCGCTGGAAACTTGAAGATGAAGAACCATTGGAATTATACTGTTTTTGAAGGGTCGCTTGAAATATTGAACGGAAGAGTAAGGACGAAGTTCGCTAGTAGACACGATCATTTCGTCTTGTTTACTCGCTATTATTTGTTTATTTAAAAGCGGAATATTATGCATTTGTGTGGATTAGTAATTTCAATGGTTCACTACGGGAAACAGAGCCGAGGATGTAAGTCCATGGAAGGAAGTTAAATTGTAATGCATGTTACTTAATGAATATGATTGATTTTATTTCCAGTTGATATAGTTGTCGATATTTCAATAGGAAAAATAAATCTAATATTTCACCTTGGCTTCTATATTGTTCATTGCTTTACTAACGTTTCTATGGGCTATTACGATCAATGCCTCTTAAGAATCAGTGTTTTTCTACATGAGCAAAGATACAAGTGAAAACTGCGATTGAATGTATCGCATTGTAATAACAGAACCATGGGGAAAATGAACAGCCACAAAAACTGAAGTCGAAGGTTTACCCAAAGTACTAGTGCATCTAAGTTGGACTGTGATATGGTTAGTCGTAGTTGCGTATGAAGGTATTACACAAAGAAAGTGAGAGAAGAGGATGCAAAATGGGAGATACGGATTTCTGAGTGTAATGACTAGTAATAAAAAGAAAGATGTCGACAACTCCAACGAATGCAATCAGAAAAGGGAAATCATTTTCTGTGGAATTCTAATCTGTTTTTCTTTGTCTCTCTCCCGACGCAATATATTGATGCATTGTTAATTTTTTGTGGGGGCTTTACGGCTCGTCGACATCTAGGTCATTAGAGCGTCGGTCGGGCAGGTGTTTGCAGATGACGGGAGATTCGTCGTGGAGACAGTTCGTGCATGCGAAGGAAGGCTCTAAGCTGAACACCGCAGTGGCTTTGAATGGCGACAGTGGCATCCCTAGCGCCGAGGGGACGGAGTTCACGACGCAGCTCCCTCCAGCATCTCACTTAACGATGCATGAGAAGCTGGAATTAATAGCCAGTTGGTTTATGGTGGCGCTGGCACTGTTCCGAATAATTTCCTATACACCAAAATCGATGTTGCGCTGTTAAGCAGAGGCGTTGAGAAACGACGGGGCAGGGGGGAGTGAAAGTTGAGGCGTTTGGAGCTCATAAATGCATGATGAAGGGAGCTTGGGAAATAGGTAAACTCACTAGCGTAGCCACGAGGTCTGGAAACGGTGGGTCAAATCTTCTCTCCGCAATTGGGAAGAAGGTATCGTAATTGAAGCTTCGGGAGCCTTCGTGTTTGAGGTGCATGGATGTGAGCACTGAACTCATTGTGTGGAACCAGACTGGCTCTGCACTAATGCCAGCAAAGCGCGTATGCTAGATGTAGCAGATGTTCGGTCAACTAGCCGTGCTATTCCCTATTCGGTGCTATCCGAAACATTCTATGGCTGCATGTTTTGCTCCGAAGACAGGACTTGTGCTCTCTAAATCTGAAACACAGGAAAACCACTGCTTCGCAATTACGAATCACTGATCTGCGCAGTGCAGGTGGTTCCACTGAAAACCTGTGAAGTTCAACTGGGACTGGTTTAGACAATGGGACCTTTACTATGAACCAGTGACACGTTCGCACCCAGAAAATGCCTATATTTTACAGGACCTGTATGTCTTATCGTAGCACTTATATACTAACATTCTAATACTTATATTTCATAATACATATAAATATTGTACTTACTAAACTGCTCGGGATCGAGTCGGGGTACCTCGAATCTTCGCGCGCCATCGATACCACTGAGCCATTAGGCAACTATGCGTTATGGTGTATACTTTACTATACATCATCTTGGATTCCTTTTTCTCTAAGAGTGTGGAAAATAACTTAGAATAATTAACCGATATCACGCATCGAGCGAAGAAATAGGTTGCTCGCGCCCAGTATGCATTCAGTCGTTCTTGCGGTTAAGAAAAGGCATTCTAGAACACTACTCAACAAGATGGCGATGCATCGTGAAAAAGTGGGCCAAACGTTAGAAATATATTAGAAAATCTTGCATGAAGTCATTTACTGTCATAATAGAAAAACTTGTTTTCTTATATATTCTAAATAAAGATGAAATGCATTATAATAATGTATGAAAATTATATAACATGTATTACTGGCTACGTGAACAGCAAAGTGGCGTAAGTAACATTCCACTTCAGTTTTAATCACAGTGCATAAGAGTTTATACCTTGAGCGTTGTACCAAAGTGTAAAGCAACCGTTATGAAATTTGTTGCAAATTTAATTTCTGTACCCCGAAAGAGAGAATTATGTTTAAAAATAAAACGTTCCTCTGAGACATATTCAATATAATTATTCCTCTTAACAACCATTCTCCGCAGCGTACCGGTCAACGTGCTGTAATTGAAGGTTCAATTCCGCAGGGTCGAAACGCGCCAGGACCCTACTTTAGTCAAAGAAATATGTTTTTCTGAAGCTATTAGTATATGTGAAAGGAAGTTAACAGAATACCTTCACTCTAAAATACAATTGAAATTGACTCGTTAATATAAAATTATTTCCCTAGAAAATTTTTGCAATGACCCTGCATTCGTAAAGCAGTTGTAGTTCCCTATCCCGTTAGTTGAGAGCGCTAATTTTATCAGATGACTTCAATACATACAATAGTCAGGCCATTTGTTTCTTCCATTAATTTATACTTAGTGGGTAAGTACACGCGGCTTACAAAACATGGTTCGGCGATTGCTTTCTTCGTCACTGGAATGGAATAAACGGCGGAATGATCGAGTGTGCTGCTAATCTGATTTCAGCATCCGCAATGACAGTTTCTTAGAGTTCAACGTCATGGAAATTTTACTGATTGTCAGTAAATCGTAACTGCTTATCAGTGATCTAATTTCTACTGGTTCAAACAGTCATTTAATTGATTCAGATTTGTGAGTGCGATGGCTTTAGAAGAACAGACTGCTTGTAAATCGTTAACCATTCGCGGATTTCTCAGGAACGCATTCGAGTCAGTTCTGTATAGAGAATTTATATTATTAATGTTGGCGAAGAAGGAGTTGAAAAATTGTAGAAACCATTACTGGGGTTAAAAAAATATTTATGTAATTAAATTTTATACGATGGAGCAAATATTCTAATCATGTGTATCTATATTCTCGTGAGCTTTACTTTAGAAATCCTTGTCAAACTTCGAAAAAAAAGTCGAAAGCAACCAGATTCTCGCTCTGTTCACTCTGAATGGCGGTGAGTTTAATTCCATCGAGGAAGAGGTTGGTTGACCTTTTTCACATATTTTACGCAACGAAATGTTTGAGTGACATATTCTTATTCTTATTGCTACGGAGAAGGCTTATTATAAATTTGAAGAGAATGCAAACATAATAATGAGCGTAGAGAAATAATATAGCTAGATAATAGGAAGTTCCTACGTCGGAAGGGACGGGGAAATTACATACCTCTACATTATATACGACATTGTGGGAACAGCCATGAATGGCAAAACAGATGAGAGCCGGGAACAAGGGAGAATAGAAAGAAAGAGGAAGAACATAAAGAAATAAGATGGAAAAGAAGAGAGATATAAGATAGAAAGGAGACAAAGATAAATAACACCAAGAAACAAAAAGACATAGTGAAAACCCAGGTAGTGGCCGGATGGTCGAGAAAAGAAATCGTAAAGCTTATCCAAGAATATGTGAAGAACAGAAATGTGCTGGGAAAGCGAAACGGAACTTCATAGCACCACTCGTGACCCCGAGAACATGTTACGAGGGAGACGAACATTTACCGTGTACTTGAATACGCGTGATTTACTGTCCCTGGCAGTATCTCTGGCCCGAGCAATTATCAGGATTCCTGAGTTTAATCACATCGGAGACCCGTCGCTAATGAGATGAGGTCTCGGAGAGTTAAGAGGCTCTCGATCGCTGTCAAGTGGCTTAGCGCCCGTTGCGTTGGGTGTACTCCCGCGCGCCTCTCGATCGCCACGTCTTTGCACGTAGTAAACGAAATGGCTGCGGGGGGAGGCGATGTGGCGAGAGACTTGGCAACGGTGAAGAGGTGACGTGGCAACGGTGCTCGCGGATCGATCGCGGTGAGCGAGATGAGGCGGAGGGAAGCGCAGCATCCGCTCGTTCTCTCTCGCGTCTCGCTCCCCCCTCCGTCAGCACCCCCACCCGTCGCTTGCTCCAGTCGCTCTCGGCGACCCTGGTGGTCGCACGGCTAACCACGAAGCGCTCTCGCTGCAACCCCAACTCCTGCTCGAGGGAGTGAGCGAGTGAGTGGGCGAGTTAGTGGGGGTGGGAGGGTTGAGTTGCGTTCGCTCTTGACGTCGTTGTCTCTCCCCCTTCCCCCCTCTCGGGCTGAGTGAGTGAGCGAGCGACCAAGCGAATGAGTTTCCACCCAGCAGCAGCGATCCAGCACTCTCCACCTCCTCACTCGACTCCAGCGGCACCGGTGACGGAGCACGTGCTCTCGCCAAATTCTCCTCTGCCGCCGCCGCCGCCCCGCTCTCGAATTTCGCGTTTCTCTTTGCTTCCCAAAAGTGGAGTTCTGACTCGGAGAAGTTGGCATTTTTGGCTAAATGTGGCAGACGGAATTTCGCTGCATGGAACAGCGAACGCTGTCTGCGAACGGAGCGTCGGATGTCGATGAAAGATGAACGACTGCAGGTATCTCTTATTACTAGTGCGTGTTATTCAATTGGATTTATCGTCTTAAAGCCCTTTGTCTACTAATCTAAGAGCGTTGACAAAACAAAATGATTAATTTAGACTTCATGTTCGCTGTGTGTTGTATGGTCGTTTTCTCCTTCCTGACGTTTGCATTAACTGATGGGAGAATGTATCAAAGCATTTCCTCTGCGTCGAATTTTGCGAATTAACCGCCTCTTGCGTTGAGGAGCGAAGTGGGATTCGAGCTCTACGTCACTCGCGTCCTCGTCGACGGAGAGTTGAATCGGTTCGAGCGGTGGGGGTTGAAGGGGGTTGGAAGGAGAAGAGGGACAGGGTGGGTTACATGCGGAGGCGGGCGAAGAGACGAAGACAAACGCGAGACTCATTCGCCACTGACGGGAACAGACGCTCGCTTTCGCGCAACGTTGAACGTGCGCTCAAGAAAAATGGGCCCCCTGCCCAGGAGATGTGGTGCACGAGAGAGGAGGGACCCCAGACTGGCGCCAGAGGGAGCGAGCGCGCCTCTCAACTTCATCTGCGGTCGCTTGGGCGACCCTAGACATTTACTTGCAATTTTTGAGGGGGCCAAGGAAGAAACTTGGGCGACCCTAGGCATTTTTGAGGGGGCCAAGGAAGAAACTTAATTTGTTCATCCAACAACGTTGATAGTTTGCCCGTTGACGGGAGCCGGTCACTTTTTCATCCATTGGCGTATCAGAGCTTTTTCTGCCGGCAATTTTTCGCTCTTTGCGTTGCATTGGGGATGCATGCAGCAGCCATCGTCCGCCTTCTGCCGCGTTTGTGTCCCCGCTTCCCAATATATCCGTCACCGGCTGCTCACCCCCTCCCTCACCGCGCTACCGCCTTTCCAATAACCGGCCAGGGGAGCCAACATTCCCGACCTCTCAATAACGCGTTGCAGCCGCCACCGCCTCCACCACCACCGCGTGCCTGCATTGTGGCCAACATTCCGACCCCCACCTCGTTTCCGTGCAACCGTAACCATCGATTCAGCGTGCATAAATATCTAACAGAACTTGATGGCGGGTTGAAGTCCGCGATGCGAGGGAGGAGAACGGGCGCTTTATGAAAGAAGTACGGGGGGTGCTGGTGAAGGGAGGGACACCGTGTGGATTATCCTATTAGTGACGTGACGATCTTAGATAAGCAGTTGAAGGTTCTGAGTTTCGGCTACTGATCATGAGCTGAATCCAACCATTCATGTGGGAGAGATGCACGCTGGAGACACCTCTTCCTCGCGTAATGGGTCGTACCCCGCTTCTCTAATGCGACTCTTCCTCTGTTACAGACAATGGCGGTCTGGACGACTGTGAGGACCTGAGTGGCGCGGACTTCAGATAGAATGGCCGTCCCAACGTTTTGGTTGAATTGCATGGGAATTGTGTAATGGAGAGAAAGGTGTTTTCCTTGAAGATGAAGACTTTTTAAGTAATTGTTGGAAACTGCGTGGTCGTTCTACCTAATATATCTAAGAATTTTGTTAAATTGGATTCTGTTTTTCAATGATTAATTAACATCACACATATATTTAATATTAATATTAATTAATTTAATTTATATTAATATATTTAATTTAATATTAATTAACATCACACACACACACACATATATATATATAATATTTAATGCTGTCTTTAATTTTGTACTGCATGTCAGAAAGGGGTAGAGAGATGATTGTAGCAGAAGTAGATATTACTACCCTTTATTGACCTTAGCGAGACATGTCGATTGAATTTATCCCTTTCAAATCGTTATAGAAAAAGCGCATTAAAGTGACTAAATTAAATGGACTTATTATTTTGTGGAATGTCGGGTGGCGTTAGCTCTGGTGGTTTTGCGTAGCATCTACAACGACTCAACTTCTTAAGAGACTTAATATTAACTGATGACATGGTTGAATTTTTCGCGAATCTATTCTGGTACATTAATAAGTAAACAAGATTTTAGTGAAGAGTTGCTGTTAACTTAAAAGAGGCGATGAAAATGATGAAAATATTGGGAAGTCCATGCAGATGGCCGAGAATTTTTTTTGCTAGTTTTAAGAAATTCCATTATTAACAGATATGTCTTGTTTGTATGTTTGGTTATGAGGGGAGCGTGGATCTGGCTAAGCGTGTTTGAGGAAGTTTCTCAATAGCATAGGTGTGGGTCGGGTGGTTTGAAGCGGGTCGGAGTGTATCGTAAAGCCTCGCGACATGACGCAAACGGACGCTCGTCCTCGTTAAGCACGTGGGGGTGCGTCAGCGAACGCGAAGCAATGCGCGCACTTCTGTGGCGTACTCGCAGCGCCGGCAAAGCGGTGACTGGCGTCACAGCCGCGAGGTGCACTCCCTAAGGCCCCGTCATCCGGAAAGGGGAGCACTTTCTTTCTGTGCGCTCGGGAAAAGAGATGATTTTCTTTAACCCTGCTGCATTTCAACCGAGTTTCAACGATTTTTACTGCAATTCCCTTCTTTTACACGAACTGAAAATTGAATTTTATTCATTGCTTTCATTCTGAAAAAGCGTAAATTCAAAACTGAAGAGGAAAAATGGTTAGTTCAAGAGATGTAAAAGTCTAAGACCGTCGGCACACGACTCGACTCGCGTGCGACACGACTGACGTACGAACATCGCTTCCTCTCCACTTCCTGGGTAAGTAAATGGAGACGCACACGGGCCTATTGGTAATCGTCTTTTTCCGCAATAGACGTGCTTGCGTCGCTGGCGATCTGCAGAGAACGGGAAAAATCGCTTCCGTCGAGCATGACGGCAGTAGCCGCAGGGTAACAATGAAAATTCTGTTTGTTCCCTCGTACTTCTAATACAAACCACATTTCTAGTTTCAACAAAAATGTGAAAATTGATAACTTTGCGACCTCTTTAATGTTAAACTTTTCTGTACTGCGTGGAACATTTCTCGTTTTCCTAATTTTTTAAATATTATTATTAACTAGGTTAAGTTCAGCAACTAATATATTTCTACAGATAGAATATTTGATTTCAATATATTTACGACCTTTATTCAGACAAACTTTTTACGTTCATTGTTTTACATACATATTAATGTCAAATGATACAGAAAATATAATAATTAGTATATTTATAAACTTAGGCTTCCGCGGCCGGAGTCAGTATGAACTTGTCTGTCCGGGACAAACCGCGTCTTCGTAGATACAACTACTAGATGCTCTTCTAGGCAGTGACTTAGGTCTGTACGACTCTGACATTGCTCTGAAGAAGGTCACAGTATGATGGCCGAAACGTTGGTAGTTGTATCTACTACGAAGCGGTTTGTCCCGGATAGATAAGTTCATATTAGTATATTTGTTTTTTACTCACAGTTAAATAGATTACTTTACTTTCTGAAGTACGTAGGTATTACTAAGATTTGAGCATTATGGTTTGGTTTTAGCAAAGGTAGTACATATTAAAACATAAATTATAAGAATAGAGCTAAACAATATTGTAACTTGGAAGATACGGACATCGTGCATTGCTATTAAAAAATAAGTTTACATCACGTTATTTCAAAACTAATATGGGTTGTGCACCTTACTGGTTAAGTACCCGTAATCGAATACTGAAAGGGATATCGACCCTCGCAAATGGACCCCCAAGTGACTTATTTGGAAGGGCGGGACGCGACGGCGAAGGGAAAAATAACGGTCTGTGTGCGGATGGTTTCTGGAAACGTCGCACCGTTCGCTCTTCACGTTTACGACGAATAGTCCTGGAAAAACTGACATTGTCCACAACAACGAAGGGGTGAAGAACATACTACTGTTTAAAATGGCATATTGGGAGGGATATCCTCAGTGGTGTAAACAGTTCGTTTTTCAAAAGAAGTTTCTCATAATATTGAGAAACCTATTCAGAGGGTAATACGCAGACATATACAAGATGGAACAGATATCCTTTACGATTCTTATTTTTTAGTTTAACTTCTTTGCAGTTAATGGTTTGGAAATGTATTATAATCTAAAGACAAAATAAAAACTATGATGAAAATATTATTTTTTCTTTGAAATTTTGAAATGATTAGTCTCAAAATATTTTATTGTACAGTAACAGAAACGAATATTTTTAAAACCCGAAAAAACCGAGGATTATTCGTTCAGAGGATACCACGATAAAGAAAATGCGCCGAGTACTCTACTACGTAGGTGGGGTGGAAAGGAGTGCGACTATTAAATAATTTTAATGTGAATTTCACACCAGAACCAACACTGACCGGACTCACGGGATGCAATTTACGAGACAGACCGAAACATTGCCATGCTACGTTTCATTGTAAGGTTGTTTGCGTGAATTAAAAAGTTTTGCAAATATTTCGTAAAAATTTATTATTCTCTATACTTTGGTGTTCTTTTTAAGCCTATTTTGTTTTGAAATCGTTTGGAAATGTATAATAATCATAGTCCTTTCTTTTCTTTATTAAAAGATATTTATGTATGAACATACATAAGCAAATTCTAAAAAATAATAATTAGAGGCAAAACAGTCTTCTTCATACTTAACAATACAAGTACTAAAAAATAGGCATCTAAATTAGAAAAGAAAAGAGCGTATTAATTTTGCCGAGTGTAAGTCCGTATACGTGTACTCTCACTTGTGCGGATTGTGGGCGCAACGCAGTATTAATCCTTTTTGAAACTGCGCTAGCTCGCAAAGAATGCTCTGGAGGAGAGAAAAGCATATAATATTCTTTTTTGTACACAATTTTATAATCTATAAAATTCATAGTAACTATTTTTACGATGTAATTCATCTCTGAAGAGAGAGAGGTTATTTTGCAAAACTGTGATGGTAATTTCATACCAATAGGGAACTACATAATTTTATTTATTTGGTTATCTCTGAACAATCAATGATACAGTAGACAATAGCAGTAGACTGAAATGCTCAGCCTCGCGGACTTGAGAGTAAGAGGCTGTCGAATCTATCTTCGCCTTGTTACCTAACAAAGTATTTTGACATTCGCCCTTTTTGATATTTTCCCGAAAATTTGTGTATCTAACCGAACAAATAAAACTTATTTCTCCTTCTTTTCATGTAATCTAAAATCGGAGAAAGCTTCGACATTGGGGAAGTTTTGCTGGAAATGGTTGGAATGACGGGATAAGAGAGAGCTGCTTTCAGAAGTATGAAACTTGAAAGAGCCTTAGAGACGTGGCCAGGATGCACTATTGAAATAATCCACACCTTGGATGGAAAATAAAATATTTGTTCTGTCACTGACAGCTGTCGGAGAGGAACAGTAAGTGTATTATCTGTTCATTATAGTACCACAGGTTAGGGCTTACAGTTCATAGATACGTGAAATCGCGTGAATTTATCAGCTGTAAATGGTCTTCAGATTTTGCATTGAGTGTGAAAAGTATTTGCTTGTATGGTCGTGGATTCGTTTTGTCTCATTGAACCGAGAATCCCTCTTTCAGGAGCGGCGTGAGATTGTGAATGCTTCTGAGGCAGCGCGTCGATTCGTAGCTGAAGACTACTCCGGCGAGGACCTCTCCATCGACATTCGCTGCGGGAAACAAGCGACTTCGAATGGCAAGAAAATGCGGGCGGCGGCGGGATGTTCATAAAACTCGATACCGATCATTTCATTGAAATTGTCGACGATGCAATATTCAATTATAATCTGCCAGGAATAACAATCGCTTAACTTGAGTCCGTAGAAAATTTTAAACGTGTGGTGCTGGAATTTGAAAGATGGCAAAGCTCACAATCAAAGGTTACTGTGGTAAAAAATATCCTCTGAATGAGTGAAATTGTTAATTGTATTGAAAAATAAATTATAACTTACGATCTTCTTTTGGACGATCTCAATATAATTTTATTGTATTTGATAATCGCAGTTTTTGTGAATTTCCGAGAAAAGTTACCTTTCAGGAAAGCAGCATTTTGACCCTATCATTATCGTTTATTCATTTCATCCAGTCAATTTCTTTACGTAATACCTTCGAAAATAGACTTATTTTGAGGGAAATACATTTTGGTAGCGACGCGTAAATTGCGCAATTTCTCGCCATAATATTTCTTTTTTTCTGGCTAACTGCCTTATACTTAATACAATCTGACAATGTTTTGGAGCAGCTCTATCGGTGTAAGCACTGTGTATCGTTTTTATATAAGCGTTGAAGAGAACAAGTTTCATAGGTAAATAATTTCATAATTAGGAGGCAAGATTAATACTATTTTTTTTGTACTTGGTCAAAGTAGTTCTTCGTTTGTATAGTGTCGTTCGATACCAACAGCTCCGCGTAATTTGTGAGAAAGCTTTTAATGCTCTTGAGATCCAATGCCTCTTGCTTTCAAAGTTGTTACATGAGGGATCGTAGTTTCTGTGTGGAGTGTGTGAGAAGGTACCTGCAAGAAGTCTTTTTCACCTCTTGAGATGGACACTGGAGTTGATCCGAACGAAAATGTTGGGGTAGATATAGAGTTCGGATTTTGCATATCATTTGTTGTTGGTTCAGATTGCTCTTTCGTGACGAAATATATTTTAAACGTAGTAGCCACATCAAATACAAATTTAAAATACATATATTTGCATATTTGGGACATGAGTCCATATAAATGAATATTTTTGGCTTTTGAGCATATATTGCCACTTTTTGGGAAATTTCTAAGACACAGGAACCTCTTAGAACATTAGGTCAATCAATTTTTTTCCAAACTGATAAAACGTGACCATAAAAACCTTTTATCGAACAGATGGATTTATACGTATGATGGCCCGTAGTCTTTTTCGACTTGATCCTTCGGTTTAGACTGCTGAACGTTAAAAAATTGTTATGTTGTTTACAGATGTCACTGTTCATAGTTGCCCAAAGGACGCTGGAGCTATTGGTAGAAGGTAGTAGTGTTGTTGGCGCTGGGGTGCCAGTGTTTCGAACCAGTGTTTCTATTAGACATCCGAGCGCACTTCGGCGGTCTTCCATATTTAATAGAATAACTTGAGACTCGTGACATGGAAGTTACGAAGGCTATGGCTCTCTTCATATGACTCAGGACACAGAACAAGAGTGGACCGGGTTCATTTGGTGAAAAACGTAACCCAACGTAAACGCAGTTCTTCGTCGAAATTCCGGCTGCACTATTCGAAACATCGCTCTGTTATTGGAAGGAGAGCTGCCATTGACGCCATCTTACGCGATCTGACGTCGCTGGTCTAAAATTTGTACCAGTAGTATCTTGCAATATTGAACGGTCGTTTTAAAGCTTAAAAAGGTACCTAACCGTGGGAATAATTTTAATGTAGAGAATTAGAAATAAAATGTTAGTAGTACACAAATTATTTTTATAATTTACTAAACTATGTGGGTACCTAAGTTTTCTTATTTCAATAGCTGAATTATGGTCATTATTGAAGATATTTGATTGTTATTCGTGTTTCTTCCACAGCAAAATAAAATCTGAAGGTGAAGGTTTCGGAGTTGTTACCTTCACTTCGTATACAGAGCTTTCCAAATTACATTGCTGCATATATGAATGAATAGGTACCTTTTAATAAAGATAAGTGCATATTTCGATGATCTGAGGTGCATATTTTAAAGAATACATGGAAGAGAAGTGCATATTTGGAGAATTTTGGCTGTGCATTTGAATGCGTGTACACAGAGTAAGGGCATATTTTAAGTGCAAATTTCGAGGATTTTATGTGCATATTTCAGGGATTTTAAGTGCATATCGATCTGAACTCTGCTCATCACACTAACCTCTGGGCATTTGCTGCGACGTTGCTGGAAAACTCCGGAATGAGTAGTCTTTGGAGAATGCACCTTCTTCACATAGGCATGTTCACTGCGCCTGATACTTGCGCAGCGAACGTGTGCTGACGCGGCTCAAATCTTTTTGGATTTCGGCCATCGCGAGCTGTTCAATCCCAGTGATTTCACGAAAAACGGGCATACAGATGGTAGAGGCCAACGAAGCACTTTCCTTGGAGAATGTGCGTGGGAGTAATGTCGGATATTGATAAGCGAAATATCTTGTTTCGCCTTTGATTCGTGTGCTTTTTATTGGCATATTTTCCAAGTCCTAGCTCGCTCGAGGACTTCAGTCCTTAAACACCTAGTGAATCATTTAAGACTCTAATGATGTTAAGCCCGTACGTCGAGCTATGAATAGTTGATAGTACCTGGAACGTTTTTTACGGGTCTAGGGCCCGTGAAACTGCGAGAACTCGAGTGATCGGAAACTATACACGAAGAACTGTTTAAGAGACAAAACATTGAAGAGTTGCGACATCAAATACTATTCCTAATAAATATTTTATTCGGGAACCCAGCGTCCGACTTGATATTGAGTCTTATTGACAACGCGGTAAGAATACATGTAAAGTATGAAAGTAGTGTAGTGATAAAACATTCAATAAGTGGGCCATTTTTCTCATATTTCCATTCTTGTAACATAATGCGCTCCTCCCGTCGATCGTGCTGTGCAACGCATTTACTTCTAGTTGACAGCATGCATCACTCACCCTTAGAAATGAGTTCCTCCTAAAGAAAGAAAAAACATAAAAAAACGTGCATTTTGACTTCGGCGTATGAAACTCATGATCAAATATTTGTTTTAAAAATTCCTTTGTTGAAACTAGTCATTTTTGACCAACCATCAATTTACGTCTGTTTCTTAAAATAAGATAATTGTTTTACAAAGTCAGTTGACCCAATAGTGTCCTATATTTTTTCATATATATTAATTTTCAAGAATCACTTCACGCGATGTAAGTCCTACATTAGCATAGCAGTATAATTGTTCACTCACACAATCACACTATATTACTCGCTACACACTTAATAACACTCACAATCACACAACACTAACTCGAAAGGTTTAAGTCTTTTTAATCTTCTGACCAGATTCTCGTTGCCAAGGATCTAGATTGCCTCCACATTGGTATGTCCGCGTAACCTTAACTCATATTTGGCTGCAAATCGTCTTATTTCACTGGAAACGTAGGGGATCTTAAGGTCTCGGCGTAGGTCTCAATTTCTGATATACCACGGGGCATTTACCATATTTCGTAGCACTCTTGTTTTGAAAAGTCTGAATACATTTAATGTTACTTTCTTTAGCACAACCTCATAGCTGAATGCCATAGAGCGAGATTGGTTTCAAAATTTGTTTATATGATAATAATTTAATATATGTGACCAATAAAGAGTTGCGTCCCAGAAGCCTATACACTTGTCTATACTTGAAAACAAGTTCATTTTCTTTTTGATGTGCGTCTTCCATCTCAACTTGGCGTCCAGTCACACCAAGGTATTTAGCAGTGTTTTAATAGGGTATAATTACTCAATTTAATTTAACTGTTGGAACATTTCCATTTTTTTAATTTGTAAAATTAATATGAGAAGATTTGAACTCGTTCAGCCTAATCTACCATCTTCTTGTCCATTGATAAATTTCGTCATTAGCATTTTGTAGCGTTTTCGTAGCTTCTTGCACATTTGAATCTAATGCCATAAGCGCCGTGTCATCAGCATATGTCGCGACAGTAATATTTCCGGGCTGTGGTATGTCGCTTGTAAACAGTAAATAAAGAATGGGATCCAGTACACTACCATGTGGTATTCCCGCTCGTATGTCTTTCAAGTCTGCGTACTCATCGTCTTGTTTGACCCTGAACAATCTACGTGTTAAATAAGTTGTATACTGTCTAGGACGAAATTTGTTCAGTTTATATATTAAGCACCACCTTACCAAAGGCTTGTACCACATCAAGAAAGATTGTTGAGCAAACCATTTTTTCCTCCAAAACTCTTTCTATTATATTTGTAATTATGTGTGCTTGCTCTATAGTAGAGTGCTTTTGTCTGAAACTAAATTGATGATCTGGTATCAATTTTTCCTCTGTATTATTGGTTTTAATCTCTTTAATAAGTTTCTCAAAGAGTTCAGATAAAATAGGTAATAGTGAGATGGGTCTATACGATTTGGGTTCAGTTAATGGTTTTGGGATCGTAATAACTTCCGCCACTTTCCATGATGAAATATGAATTCATTTTAGTTCCCTTAAGGTATCAGAGCATCAAGAGGAAAGTAAACGTTGAACAACTTAAGTTTGTTAATTACAGAAAACTGTTTCAGGCGAGTAATATATTCAAAGAATTTCTAACAGAACATCAGAAGTTATTTTAGGTGTTAGAACAAATTTTAGGTGTTATCTTTGAAGAATAGGAGAAATTAATAATGAAATCTGTGTATATCAGGAAGGTGCGGAAACTGCAGTTTATATACTTTGGAATTATGAGCTATATGGAGTAGACAGAGCAGCATTTTTTAAGAAGTTACAAGAAAATTGAAATGCCAAATTTAAAGGATAGGGAAAGTTGATTAAACAATAAGGAAAAAATTGATATATTTCATCAATTTGTTATACGGATATGGGCTAAAAGGATTTATTTTCGCTATAAATAATGCGCAAAAATACGAATGAAAAGGTTATATATAAATGAGATCCTTGTAATACTATTTAAGACAAGGAAACCTCTTGGTGATAAATAATGCAAAAAAATATTTGTTTGCTTTGATGAAGTGATATGAATGACTTAATGACTTTGAGGTCATCGGTCTCCTTCGCAGAATTTCTGGTAATTTCTCTCTGGAGCGGCGCCCAGCATGGGTGTCCTCTCCTTAGATTTGTTGCACTCGATTGAACATAGAATTGGCACGTATACCTTTTAGACACTGAAAACAATAGAAGAGGATAAAGAATACATTAGTGACAGAATTTTAATATGATAATAAATGAACTAACAACTTGTATAGTTATTGTGCAATGTTATCGAAGTATTTGGCTGCAGGTTAACGAGGTGGCCGCTAAGAGCGTCTATAATGTACAGATTAATCTTAAGTTACCCGGTTACCTTTTCAATTGCAACTGGTTTTTCGTTTGTTTTTGCTGCCTATAATTTGTTTGCGTTGTTTTTCTGAAAGTCAATAACTGAAAAAAAGTTAGGAAGTTCCTTTCACAAATGATGCACACGGTTATTTATGAAACTACTCGAACCAAACTCCCACTTGCTAAGCGGAACTTGATAATGCGAAACATCTCTGCCTCCCCGTGATTTCTGTATTTGTGTCTTAGTGGAGCAAGTGAGGGTAAAGGTTAGTAGATTAGGAGTGGCAGGAGTGGCGCACGATGCATGTGCCTACATCACTAGTCTCAAAGGTAAGACGCAACAGTGATCGACTCAGGACTAATTTTATAGCGGACAGGGAGACAGTTTGGACGTGGAGGTTTGAATAAAAAATCCTATGACTACAGGAAAACCAGCTGTCCAGAGCAACGCCGACTCAGATTGATGACTTCTCGTGAAAGTTATTCACAGGATGAAAATTGTCCTTAAGAATTGAAGTTCATTAAAGCCACGTGGATGATTGCTGTTTTGGCAGTACCATTGATGAAGCATGTGATACAATGTTGATGCGGGGTGTGAAGAATGCTCGTCGTTATCTCGAAAGTTTCTTCTGCCCTGTCTGTTCTGTTACTAGAGGTAAATTATTTTTATGTGGATATCCCATACACGGAGTCCGCCCTTCTCGCATAAACGTGTAGTATTTTTCAGTTCTAATTGGATTGTATTCTTTGGAAAATACAACTTTCGTACAGACTAAAATTCAGTGAAAATAAATTTGATAATGGCATAACGTCGTTAGTGATTTTATTTCATTCATTATAATATTTAAATTGAAGCGCTAGTATTTTGGTTCACGAAATAATCATTGTTCACTCGTGGAAGATTTGAATCAAATGTTGGGGTAGAAATTATAAAGTTAAAGAATAAGCATTTCATTCCTTTTGTTGTTAGAACTTACACACGGTTTCGTAGGCAATGCCTGTTGAAAGTATTGTTCCTTGCAATCGTAAAAATTTGATTAGTGGTAATTTTCTGACTCGTCCGTATTGCCTCTTACCCTAAGGAAGACAAGACTAGCACAAGTTTATTATTTTATTGAAGATTGTTAAAAGTGATTTATTATAAAAATATCCTGCTTCCAGAATTTTAATTTTAAGGATAAAGCCCATTACAAGTAACTAGTTTCTTTGTACTCACATCTTATTTATACTCTACTAGCAGAACCCAACTGACTAATTCGCACAAACAGGTGGAGAAAGAAAAATTTAAGAGATAAATGGATAAAATAGATAATCTTTTTGTTATATTTCAGGGATATTGTGAACGTGTCGCTAGTGAATTATATCATTAATTTTTAACTTTTTTTTCTATGTGGTTTAAATAATTATGTATTCAGAGGTGACTATAAGAAATCTGCTTCGCAATTTTCCTCTTAAATTAAAACAATATTTACGAAAAATGGTCTTGAGAAAGACTACTGTAGTCTCAAGTCGAATACTGACTATTGGTTACCGAATAAAAATCTAACTTAGTTTTATTAGTTTTCTGAGCTTTATTAATTGTTCCGTAACAGGTTGCGATTCCTTACGGGTACAAATTTACGGGTATAGATGTCAGTTAGGCAAAGCGAGTATAATACCGAAAGTGTCCGCGAGATTACAGAATACGAAGCAAGGAAAGAAGCTGTCCAACTAACAATCACAACGCGTACTTGGTTAGACTCAATGAAATTAAAGAAAGATGGTTTGCTATATGTTCGCCCCATTGTATTTTAATTGTTTTGATAATTTATTTTTAAAGAATGTACCTAGTATTTCGATACCAAAATACATTAAAAACCTTATTCAGTGTTTAAGTAAATACATAAATTTGTTAGAAAAGCAGTTACGAACTGCGTATGACCACGTGGATGACAATAAGGCAATTTTCTCTCCGGAAGCAAGGAAGGGGCTACGCAGACAATTCCAATCAAGGGCCCTAAGGCAGAGGCGGATTGAAAATTTCAACACATTCCTTGTAAAAGAATGAAAAGTTAGCAACGTGTTATATCAACAGAATACCAACAAAATTGTGTTTAATAAAACAAAAGAGTAAGTTCACAAGCACGTATTATTATCGAACTATATATTATTTAGAGTATATTGTTTATAAATCGAAACTATTAAATAACTCGGAATTCGGGTTAATCATTACAATAGCGGCAAGAGTCAAGGGAACCTGTATATAGGATCCGCCTCTACACGAAGGAAAACCATAGAAAAACCAGGGCCAGGTTGGGGCATCAGAGTTAATGTACACAACCGTGACAAGGTAGAGTACAGATAAAACTAAACTTACATAAATAATGGGAAACGATAATAGCAGGCAGAAAATAGTTTTGAAATTTAATAATTTATGTTTAAAGTACTAGAGCAAAGGTGCAATATACAATGGTGAGATGAAGTAAAAGATTAATTGACGTATTTGATACATAAAAAATAATTTAAAAATAAACATTTGATGAGAAATAGAAACTCATTTTAACTTTGATTGAAATCAAAGAATTATTTTATATTGTAAAAGCAGTGGTGTAGTAGGTAGCTTTTTACCGCGGATTTGAAGAGTTTCAATTTAATAACATCTTTTACGTCTTTGATGAGGGAATTATATAGAACGATTCCCGAATGGTATGGCACTTTTTGGCAAATATTGCTTGACACTCTAGGACGATGAATAGTATGTCTATTGCGAGTACTATATTTGTGAACAAGACAGTTTCGTATGAAACAAGGGTGGCACTACAGTCATTCGGTCTTAACAAACACAACCGTTTCATAAATGCAGGAAAGTGTTAAAGTATTTAATTTCTCAGATAAATGTTTACAAGAGTTTCGGGTGTGAGATTTGCATAATATCCGAACATATAATCCTCTTTTAAATTCTACAAGTTTGGATCCTCTGACCGGAATTGCCCCGAAAGATAATGTACTGTAATTGGGAGTATACATTTGCAAAAATATAAAACGGAAAAAATTGAATTTTTCTTTGGTATTTTGGCAGTTGTAAACACCATTCAAAGTATCCTCACGCCAATAATGTGTAAATATGGTTAAAATGTGTAAATTGGTGTCTAGAAAGCTTATATAGGATCGTAAGTGGTTGTAATTTATCTTTTATAGTGAATACTTGAGCAAGGTGATCACTGTGTCCCGCGTTAAACACTTGAGAGGAATAAAGAGATTTCTTCGTCGACATTCTGGTGTAGGAATGTTTGAGATGAACAGGAGAGGCAAGTGAGGTCGTTTATCTTAGTTTTTAGGGTTGATTAGATTCATGAATCGATTTTTGGGTGAATGTGCGGAATCGGATGAACTCATGAAATAAATGTTGAAATAACAAAATATTAGAAGCAAATCCACCCAAACTATCATTATAAGTTTTACTATAATTTCGAAATTCCGAAAAATATGAAGATCTGGTGGAAGTCTATGAATTCACAAAACAATGTCTTCGTCGGTCAAATTAACGACAGATAGTTCGAACACAGAAGTTCTCGTAGCCTCGCAGTGTAGTGTAGTGATGTGAAGTGTGCGTGACTGTTCACAGCGATCCTGTTTGGCGTTATTTTTATAGTTATTAATTTCTTTTAATTATATTATAACAATTAATTTTAAATTAAGGTTATAGGAGGAGTAATGGTTTATGTGTGTGTATATTGAAGCGTGCTTGTTCGTATGAGTGTGTGTCTATCTGTTATTAAGTGAAAATATGTTTCTGTGCGTTTGTGAATGTACACACATATTGACATAATTTAATTTTTTAATTTATTAGGTGTATTATCCTTTTCGCTTATTGTGTACTAATTTTCTAAGCAATTTATTCCGTGTGCGTGTATTTTATAAATATTTGGGCGAAGATTTTTTTTAAATTTCACATTATCGTATTATGTATATTCTTATTATGTCTATTATGTTTTCCATCTGCCACCGAGCATTGCACACTTCCACATTAATAAATTATTATTAATCAAGTAGATAAAACATTTCGAACATGGATGCACGTATCTCCGTAGGAATTTTTTCCTTTAAAATTTTGTCGACAGGAAGAACTTTCTAAGTAATAATTAGGAATAAAAGTATCACTGAGGTGGGCTTTGTTAATAGAAAACCTATTTTGCGTGAGGCGTAACAAATGGAAAGGAGTACAAGAATTTTAATGCCTGACAATTGGTTTGAAAAGGAATGGAGATTACGATGAAATATAATTATTTTATTTTCGCGGAGTTTGTGGTTCTCGAGAATTGGAATCTAAATTATATTGTTGAGCGAACACGTATTTGGTACAGCTTCTTGTCCTGGATCAAGTTCGCACTCGGCACGAAAACACGATAGCCACCTTCGAGTACCACATCGAACTCTCGAACGTAAGTTGTAACCGTGTATGGGGGCGGAAGATGTGGACGTAGAAATAGATGAGTCAGACTTGAACAGGGGTGGTGAAGTAGGAGAAGGTGGAAGATCAGCGACAGGAGAAGATATGCGTGCGGAGAGGGAAGAGATGGGGTACGCGGGGTTAGTGATGAGGTAGGGTGGTGGAAATGGAGGGAGATTAGGAGGGATGACGGGTCAGGTTGATGCTGTGAGGTTTGATGTGAAGCTAGGAGAGAATCGACGTTGTTTTCCAGACGATTGTAGGTGTAAACCATGCTGGGTAAAATCCTTGGTATTGAGGTGAGGTTGCAAATTAAAAAAAAACGATGCTTGTGTCTGTTACGAGCGAGCTCAGCAAGGAACGTGTCGCGACTGTGGTGGCAGCTAGTAGACTGATAAAGAAAAAAAGTTGGTCGACCGAAGGGGTCAAAGAATACTCCATCGGCAAAGAGTAAAAAACGCACGCCACGGAGAAGTGAGCGTAACAAGACGCTCCATATAGCAAGTCAATGAGAAGTAATTGCATCAAGGCACCCATCTTTAGTATATAAGCTCCACAACACAGTTGGTTATTAGCCACAACTTCATCAGGGGATCACAACTAGACTCGCGTCGAGTCGCCAAACGACGCGGTGTACCACGAGTGGCCTATGGGCACATGAACAAGTTTTAATGTGTGAACTAACGGTATTTTAGTCTGTTTTAGTTTCAGTCAACTAACAGCTTTAATGGAGAATCTGCTTACATTTTTGGGACATGTAGCGGAGTCCGCACATTTCAACTCACGCACGATTCAACATACGCATGATTCGACTTTTCTACCTGCGCGGCGGAGGGTCAAGCTGTGGTGATGTGGGCGGTAGTACTCAGGGTTGGACAGGAAAAAGTTTACAGACTACCGTCGCCGTCAACATGTGGCCCTTCTAAAGAAATATAAGAGTTATTTCACTAGACGTGCAACACCATATTTGGGAGTTTATTTATTGAGTAATAGAATTTTCGCCAAGAATCTAAATGCATCAGAATGTTTAATCTTTATGCACCAATAAATGAATAATTCAGATTGTAGCTACGCAAACTCTATTACAATTTTGAATAGCTCTTTAACAAAGAAAACTCGTAACAAGCTTTATAAACCTTCGGATTTTTAAATTTTTTTCCCACTTCAAACTCATGAAATAATTTTTACTCTACAATGAAATTAGGAACTAAATACACCTACTGAATCACAAAAACTTGAGAAAATAAAATATTTCAAAAGATGCAACTTAAAAATACAGAGAGCACATTCACGACCGCGGCTAATGCCAGGAGCAGACTAGCCAACCAACTGTCTGGACTGTGTATTCTTTCTGAATTTCTGATTGCTGAAGTTTTTACAATTACCTCCGAAGAAAATTCAAATTTCTTTTTTATATAGTAATATTATTTTAACTTCAACTTACTTGTACATGTCAAGAAAATACGAGAATATTTCCAGTTCATGGACAGTAAATTTATGTCAAAAGAAGAAAGAGTCATAATTCTGTATGCTATGCCCACCCATCGCAAACATATCTAATGCCTACATGAGAATCTCGTATCGTAGGTTTTCGTGAACTATCGCATTTGAAGTGTCTTAAACAAATCCATACTTGATTTTGACTTTCTGAAAACCACTCAAAGGAGAAAGTATTTTATCACTTATTTGCATAGGGTTTTAAAATGTCATTTTGTGAGTGGTGGAGCCGTAAAGGAAAGCGTGCATCAGGTGAAATGTATCTGTGGGAAATAGTTTGAACGTAATTTAGCATGATACTATGTTCAACACAAACGTTTTTCCAGTTATTGGTGATTTATTTGTCCCAATCAGGTTTATTTTAAGATGTTTCGGTTTACTAATAGCTGATTAGTGCTAGTTAGATTTCAGTGACTTTGATTTATTAGTTTATCCTTGTTGTGTTGTTTAGTTTCTGTTTTAACAAGCAAGTATTGGCGTCATGTCGCTGATAGAACGACTCTTTGTGCATTGGGCTCCGGTGAGCCCTTGTCATTCTCCTGTCTGGTGTGTATGTGTCCCTACTGGACGGAGAACTGATAAGGGCCCAACGGAGTCGCTATCTTCTGGAGAAGTAGACCTGCTTTTTGTGAGGCGAGCGGAGACGCTTCTCCTGATGTCGCCCACCCACAATTGACTGTATGAAGAGTAGGAAACTGTGTGAAGAAAAGTAGTAAACAAATGTATTCCGGATAGAAATTCAGTTATTATTGCGGAATGTGTGCGGGAATGACATTCTTGTGTGTTTCGTGCGGTCCCGTAAATATATTGTTGGAGCTTCAAATTCAGTTCATTTAATATGAAAAACACAATTCAAGTTGATCCAAAATTGTAATGCGTGAAAACAAAAGTGTGAAACACTCGCGAAGAATAAAGAATGGAAATACCCGAAACCAAAAGTCAATTGGGTAGGGTTTGGGATGTTTTTGGTGGGTGCAGCGCGTTGTACAATTGCTCCAAGAAGAGTTGTGAAGTGGTGGTGACGTTGCCATGGGGCTGGGCGATTGGTGTCGGGGGGAGGGGAGGAGGAGAGTGTGCCGCAAGCCCTCTATCGCCTTGTTGCCCACATCCGCTGCTCCCTGGGAGGATATCCGCTCCACGCTGGGCGCGAAGCGAGAAGGGGACACTCACTGGTGAGGGGAACGGGGGGAAGCCTTCGCTGTGCTCGTGGAGATTTTGTCTCCGCGGGTAATGATTTCATGGGAAGCAATTGGGTGATGTTTCATAGAGTGGAACGCGGTGCGCGAATTGCGACTTAGTGTTTTAACTTAGTTTTCTCAGTGTTCTCAAATGAAGACACTCCCGGAATATTCTTTTTGTTTGGGTGTCTGAAAAAATACTCGTAGATGAAAGATATGTCTTCTTGCCACAGAGTTTGTTGGGTCTTTCGCGGAGGAGAAACTCTGCCAGTGTGCGTTGCTCCTATGAAATTAGTAGAAGACTGGATATGGAGGGGGGTTAATTGATCTCTCAGCCGACGACTAAGAGGAGCATTAGTTGTACTAGACCCTCGTATGTGGTTTCCTACGACAAAACAACTCTCGTGTCTTTGTGTTGTTTTGTGTGTGTATGAAGTATTCTCTCAGGAGCATCTTCTCATAATGTTAAAGAGTATTCTTTGGTGGATCAGTTGTTCTCAATTGGAATTCAACAATCCACCTAATTTTGCTCTGGTTGTATTCTTCAATTGTGCCGACATTCATCGCTGTCATCAAGACTCCAAGAAAACTAGGAAAATGCTCCGCTACATACGATAGACAAGAAAAAGAGAAGCTCTAGTTAGCATTCGACGACTCAAGTCATGGTTTGAGATTACCAACCTGAGAAGTCTGAAATGTGGGGAGTCCATTCCTGCCATTCAACGCATTTAACGCACTGAACTCCTTATAGGCGTGGTGTGAGGTGTATGTTACGCACAAAACCCGAATTCGGCCATAGGACGAGAAAAACAACCAAAACTAGTTTTGGTAGATGCGATTTTGCCAGAACTAGTTCTGTGCGTTTTCAAAACGACCAATACTAGTTTTGGGCGTTTCGTTTTGCACAAAACTAGTTTTGCGCGTTTTGAAGGACAGAAATAGTATTGGTCATTATCATTCTATCGCAAAATTTAAGTTTTGTGAACTATCATGTACTACAATTTCTAGAGTATTTAATGTGGTTAATAAATGGTATTAATAAAATGCACGGTACTTATTAATAAAAGTGGTGGAATTTCCTTTCTAGTGTTTCTTATGCTTGAATCGCTAGAAAATATAGTGGTGGTCTTCCTTTCTAGTGTTTCTTATGCTTGAATCGCTAGAAAATATTCATCCCGATTACATATTTCTACGTTTTTAACATTCATGTTTAAATCAATTGGATATAATTATTCTTATATTGCAATAAATTTTTTTGATTACCATTACAAAATAAATCTTGCTATCTTTTTCTACACCTCTTGTGTTGCAAAAGAATAAAGCTTTTACGAAAAACCCGTGTATTTCCATTCGTGAGTTGAAACAAACTAAGAACAACATACTGTCACTTCTGGGTGTTTTCACACGATTTACGGGTACGATAGACCGTTCAGGTTTACACACGTTATTTCTCGCGTCTAACAAGAAGTTATAATCAGAGAAGTTTACTTTAAGACCTAATGAAAATTTTGTTAAACAATTTATCAGCCTTTAAACTAGCCTGTATTTTATGTTAAATGGCTATGCTTCATATGGAAAAGATACGAAGTCAATAACCCTTTTAGTTTTCAAGATCATTCGTAATAAACATACAAACTAAATCTTATTTTAATAAACTAGTGTGATACGGTTAAGATAAGATGTTTAGTAAATAACGTAGTTCCTGAACTTTGCGAAGTTTGTGAATAATTAGAATGATAGTTATACAGCTACGTTCAACTGGATGCATATCCAGAAAATACTTCTTATGATATTCTTAAATATCTGTATTTTGTTGGTAAATAATTTATCATTCAACACACCAAACTTTAATTTAGCCTATGTTTTAAGTTGAATGATTGTGCTTCATATTAAAATACCCTACGTCTGTAACTCTTAGTTTTCACGATAATAAGTAACCAATATACAAACAAAATCTTATTTTTAAGTATTAGTAAGATAAAAAAAGTTTTGCTGATTTATTTGATTAGATGGTACATGTGTATGTAAACAGAATGCAACGTTGTCGATCGTGTTTTATTGCCTGTTAAATGTTTACATTCTGAGTGATTGTTACAATTAGATGATTTAATTTAGAATATTTTACATTAAACTTTCTATAAATATTGCCTTTTCTCACAATTGTAAGAGTTAGAGTTGAGAATTCTACGCTATCAGTTTTGTCTCTATGTTGATGTATCAATAAAGACAACGCACTAAACATTCTAATACATTTTTATCAACTAAAATGTGAAATATCGAAAATCCAGACAAGTTTTTGTTTAATAATATTTGCATTCAAAAACAGATATATCTCCATTAGTTCGGGTGATAATAAACCATGCAGGTAACGAAAATAATTACCATGCCGTTAGCGCGAGTGACAAAAACATGAAAATACTTCTACCACCTTTGCATCTGTCAAAAACGAAATACTGAAAAAGCAAAAAAACTCATTTCCAGATTTTAAAATAATATTTACATACGGAGATCTCAATCAGTAGGAGACAGACACCCTCACTTCTCGCTTCTCGCCCATGAGTGCCAAAATTGTAACAAAATAAGCACAACACTCTTCATCCTGTAATTATAAAAGAATGTTTTGTTGTGAAAAAGAATGAGCAATATAATTGCCTAGAAATATAACGAAATAAATGTGATTTTACACCTTCTTAGCTTGAAATCGCGAGGCCCGCCTCTGAAGCTCCATCCAACCCCGGTGCATCGAGTTAAATGCAGTTCAATAGAATGAGTAATAATATACTCGAACAATTTTCTACCAGTTCGATGATAAGAAACACTAAAATTCGTAAAAAGACAATTTTCCTGATATTTCTTAAACGAAAAGAATATTTTAACAATACTAATTACAGAACTTCCGGTTTTGGGGTCGACCATAAAAAATTTCGTTCTTGTTGTCCTTTCAAAATGACCAATACTTGGTAATTGTGGAGCGTTAGCAACATTATCAAGGAATGATAAATTAAAAGACGTTTGTATGTTGCTACATGAAAATGACGATAATAAAAACAACATGAAAGGAAGCTCTGAAGAATTATTCCGAATTGCAAAGGATAAAGCCAGAATAGCCATGTTGATCGCCAGCGTCCGAGACGGACAGGCACGCTAAGAAGAAGAAGAAGAATGAAAGTATACAATAATTGAGTAAAACAGTATCCAAAGAAGTGTTATTCAAATTATAATATTCAAATCAGATATGCAATCCCTTTCATAGACCCCCTCTCACTTAAAATCGCTAATTCATTAAAACATTTCAACATTTACACTACCTTCTTCTCTCCACAAACACTCAACTCAACCTTATTACACACTAAGGATCCCACCCCCCATCTACTCCGAAGTGGAGTGTATGCGCTCACATGCAGTGATTGTCCCTTCGTGTATGTGGGGCAGTCTGGACGAACGTTCAAACAAAGAGTACAAGAACACACAAATGCATGGAAAAATAACACTAAAGTCTCACGGACTTTTAGAAATTTTACATATCCATAGTATTCTAAAAAAACATTTCCCTATTAAATAACAAATCCCTGAACTTCATTCCCCTCTCATGAAACTAGCCTTCAAATGACTTCCCTCTCACCCCCCAACTCTCCAGGACACTGCACCCCAGAAGTGACAGTTAAAACCCTGAGAAATTCTTTCCGTCTTCTGCCGCCAGTTCCTGGAATACTCCGAGAGCCCCTCTCCCCCACCCAAACAACCCTCCTTTACTTTCCATGTAATGACCTCCGTTCGGCGCATGCGCCAAAAATTTTCATCAATAATGAGGTATGAAATTTTGTCGGTTTGCTCACTTTGTATTTGTTTTCTTTTATTATTTTTTCATTGTTTTTTTCTTTACTTTATTAAAAACAAATTACACTTCTTTCGATACTGTTTTACTCAATTATTGTATTCTTTCATGTTATGTTTTTATTATTGTCCTTTTCATGTATGTATGACTAATATATTTCTGTGTACGTTACTGATGGTGGCTGCTATGCAGTCGAAAAAGCTTTCTAAGTAAAACAATGAGCAACATACAAATGTCTTTTAATTTATCATTCTTCAAAATGACCAATACTAGTTTTGGACGATATTATTTTGCCGGAACTATTACTGATAGTTTTCAAAACGCACGNGTGGTGTGTAAATGAAGTCGGAATGAGCTTCTGTCCAGAATTAGGCTTCTATTCGCAACGCATTCAAAGTCAAGTCTTTACTTTGGCTTCATTCCATTGATTCGTTCGCGAGTTATCGGCGGAACAAAATTCTTCAGACACACATTTAATTTCATCACGAAAACTTCAAAATAGACTCATTCGTATTCATCTGAAGAGATCCCGAAATATTTTTTCTATCGATAGAATAATTTCCTTGTACAACTGTATAATTGGAAAGAAATAAGTATATAAATCTTGAAAAATGAAAGTCATACTGTGGCAGAACGAAACTTTAGTGGTTAAAATACACTGAATTTAAAATTTTGAGCGCCTCGACTAATTGATCTCAGGGTTCCACAATAATTTCTGGGGTTCGCATTTTTTAGTGGAGGAAAGGGCCATACAATAGTTCCACTCAAGGAAAACGCTACTGACAAATAAATCCATTTAATTTAATCATTGTTTCAATTACAATAAAACCCCTCATGCTGTTTCCCCCAAAAGAAACAAACACAAATGGTAGCCAAATGATGACATAAACACTAACACCTAAATGAAATCTTCCCCTCCACAAAAAACTAAAATACACTGAATTTAACAATAGTGTTATCTTATCAACAATTAAATCTCCCTCTCTCAAACAATAGAAATACACTGAATTTAACAATAGTATTATCTTATCAACAATTAAATCTCCCTCTCTCAAACAATAGAAATACACTGAATTTAACAATAGTATTATCTTATCAACAATTAAATCTCCCTCTCTCAAACAATAGAAATACACTGAATTTAACAATAGTATTATCTTATCAACAATTAAATCTCCCTCTCTCAAACAATAGAAATACACTGAATTTAACAATAGTATTATCTCATCAACAATTAAATCTCCCTCTCTCAAACAATAGAAATACACTGAATTTAACAATAGTATTATCTTATCAACAATTAAATCTCCCTCTCTCAAACAATAGAAATACACTGAATTTAACAATAGTATTATCTCATCAACAATTAAATCTCCCTCTCTCAAACAATAGAAATACACTGAATTTAACAATAGTATTATCTTATCAACAATTAAATCTCCCTCTCTCAAACAATAGAAATACACTGAATTTAACAATAGTATTATCTCATCAACAATTAAATCTCCCTCTCTCAAACAATAGAAATACACTGAATTTAACAATAGTATTATCTTATCAACAATTAAATCTCCCTCTCTCAAACAATAGAAATACACTGAATTTAACAATAGTATTATCTCATCAACAATTAAATCTCCCTCTCTCAAACAATAGAAATACACTGAATTTAACAATAGTATTATCTCATCAACAATTAAATCTCCCTCTCTCTAACAATAGAAATACACTGAATTTAACAATAGTAATTATCTTATCTACAATTAAATCTCCCTCTATCTCAAACAATAGAAATACACTGAATTTAACCATGGCATAATTTTATCAACAATTAAATCTGTCTTGGCACTGATTAAGTCCACAGTTCGTGTCCCTTTTTAATAATTTATGCCACTATATTCATTACGCGCAAGCGCAAAACGACTTCGGTTTAAACATCACCAACCGTCGTAAAATACCTCTTAAGATGACCAACCAGGGCAGACCGTAGAGAGTAGTGTCCTCGCAAGGTCGGCCAGGCTCCGATCCCGGGCGATTGCTGATGGCGTCATCAACGACTACCGGAAGTTGCTCCAATCATTCTCTGCGAGCTCGGCCTCTCCAAGCGCAGCTTAAGCCAAACCTCGTTCATCCGAATGACCACCCGGAAATTGTTCGTCCGTGGCTCGGATCGAGATAAATTCATCAAATTTGCCCGATGTTCAAAAAAATCAACAAACACTCAACTCGAGCGCAGCATCTTCAAAAATGAAGTGCTAGTATTAAATGCGAACTCGAAATACTTGTTTCAGAGTATTAACGCAAACATAGCTGACACCGAAAACTCAAAAAGCAAGATAGTTAAGTGTCGAAGCAACGAGCTGGTTAAGAAACTATCAGATACGAGAGATGTGAGCTGTGAATCTCTGCGAATCTCAGACTCCGAATCTGAGCGATGTTCTGCGCTGAAAAAATCTGAGCTAAAAAAACATCTACGCGATGTGACTAAGCCGTCTGAGCGATGTTACTGATGTGATCTATGTGACTAAGCAATGTGAGCTGCAGCTACGAGCTACGAGCGTGAACGAAAACATTTCTCCAAAAAAGTCGATAGATCTGAGCAAGCAATGTGAGCGCGTAATTTCATTTTCCATTCCTTAAGTGGTCTTACTCCCCTCCTAGACCTCCGTTACCACTTCCAAATCTTCCAAATTTTGAATTCCACGTGACCGAAAACTTCCAATGCCAAAACGATTCTGCCTTCTTACGCCTAGATTCTGATTGGGAAATTTTAAAGGACTTCGAATAATTTCCAACGCTTTCTTCCAACGATTTTTACGGAGAAGTTGGTTCTTGCATCCACCCTCGCACATCATGGGTTATTGCGGTCGGGTTGGGTCGCTTTCCCCACCCCCTCGCTAACTTGCTATTTCTAAAAAGCTATAAATTTCCTTCGACACCAAAGAGCTGACAGTGGGTTTTTACTATTTTTTACTATTTTTAGAAGGCTCTTCATTATTAGACTCTAAGATATTCTTTTTCTGGCTCAGGGTGGCGAGCAACCCGGAAAATCGGGGAAAGTCAGGAAATTTTATCTTTCTGGAGAAGTCGGGGGAATTTGCTCACCGCCCAGGGAAAAAAATAGTCACAACGATGATTGTCGAATTAAAAAATACACAACAAATTCTATTCTTCGAATTGATTTAAGGTGACTTACTCAACCCAATAACACTTTCGTGAGTTTTGTTTCATGGATTGGCAAGAGCGCTGCCTGACTAATAGCGAAAGTAACCGGTTTCTAACTTTGTGTTTAGCGCCATTGCAACAAAGCAACAGCGAGACTGTTCCAAGTGGAGCTAGTTTGAGGTTGGAGCGGTAACTGTTTCGTTGCAACGCTCCACAATTTGAACGAAACAGCTCCAGAAGTAATGCCGGTTGACCCACGAGACGTGATAGAACAAGTAGCACCGTTGATACTACTTGCGAGTAGGGTTGCCATCTGTCCGGTGTTTCCCGGATTTGTCCCAGTTTCAAGGGGGTCCGGGGAGCGTCCGGGCGGATTTTTTTCCGTTCGGGTTTTTAAACAAACCGTACGACGTAGACTGTCACAATCGTTCGAAAGTTGCACATGCCGTTATTACGTGTGTTAAATTTACTCCATTACGGAGCAATTGTAATTTTAAGATGGTTATTTTTGTAAGTAGGGGCATCTAGTGTTCTGCACAACTCAAGTTAACACAGTCTTAACACTTCAGTTCTTTGTTTACAGTCCTTTATTTTTAGTTTGTTCTTCAGATCTAGTTCAGGGCGGCCCGTGGCGTAGTGCCTAGCGTACTCGCCTTCTACCTGTGGTGACGCTGGTTCAATCCCTATCTGATCCAAGTAGAATTCGCGGCAGGTTTCCTCGGGACACTCCAGTTTTCCCTGCCTTCATTGCACCACAACATTCACTCGTCGTCATTACACCTCACTTGCATGTCACGATTACATACGTTCAGTTCTTTGTGGTGCTTCTTTCTGAGAAAAATAAAATTAGAATTTCAGTTTTTCAATTGGACTTATTTCTTGATTTTCATTTTCTTCCAAAGAGGTATCTATTTTTGATTAATATTGTAGTATTTGTAAACGGGAAATGTAGCGTGCTATTGAAGCTTATCTACGTTAGAAGGTTGGAGTAGGGCGGTAGATTGTTACTAGGTGGGTCGCTTAACTGGGTTTACCAACAACTTGACTCACGTGCAGGGGTTAGTAGGGGTTGTTAGCAATAATAAGATTTATTGATACTAGGAGGATATGGATAGAGGAAGGAGGGTATGCTTATCAGTAGTCACAGCTATATAAACTTTTCCATTAATGTGGAAAGCTACGTTTTTTTTGTGGCGCTACTGGAAATTGAACCCGGGATGACGTGGTGATGAGTTAGAACGCTACCACCTGTACCACGGAGGGGCTGTCAAGTATCTATTGAATTCTGTTTCAAAGGCACTGTTTCTTTCTGTGAACGCAAGTCTTAATTTATTATTCTTAATAGTACGTAATAACAAGTTAAACTTAAGGTATCATTACGAAGGGTAGAAATCATTTTTCATAGTAACTTTTCGGTTTTAGCTCCATATTCTGGAATTTTCAGTCTCATTGTCCTAGATTCGAGATTTTGTTGATGGCAGCCCTACTTGCGAGGGCTATTGGAACGTGGAACAGTGGTCGGCGTCTCCAATCCTACCCCTTATTTCCTCCTTTTAGCGGATATGTTTCCCTGACCACAAATTAAATGATTGCATCAAAACTTAGATGACCCTGACGTTCTGGAAGAACGTTAAACGTGTATTATTGTACTCAGCGTAGCAAAAGAATAGAAATGAGTTGGTAGTAATGAAATGGAGAGAAAGCGTAGCATTGTCATATGTCTGCTGCGCGGGGTTAAACTCGCGTAGATCCACCCATTCCGCCTACAACCACAGATTCGTTATCAAATTGCTTCAATGTCGTTTCAATGATGATAGAGCTAAAGGCTATTTAAATAAGTCTTTGGTCAGTCTAACACCAAGCTTTGTTTCATTTATATTTCTGATAAGTGTGCTATTTTTTTAAAATAACGGCGCTTTATTATTGAAGGATCATTTACGAATTATTGATAATTTTCCTATGTGGATTTACTTTATTTTTATAAGATTTCACCTGCTAGAATGTTTGTTTCTCAATTGTTAAATAAATTTTGCGTGCATGTTCATGTTGTGTGATAATAGTCGAGGAAAATTGATCCATTGGTCAAGGAAAATAAAGGAATTTTCAGATCAAGAATCACTAGCCATCCTGTGAGTTATAATTATAAAATAATTTGGTTTTTAAATTTTTCATAGTACAGAGAAACAAGTTAATCTTGTTGTGAGAAAACTGTCCTATATAGAATCTGCGAAGGTTATATCGTAGTCAATTACTTTAATATTTCGTGTTTAGCAAAATAGGATGAGGTGGGTTACTTGTAAAAACGATTTGAACTTCTCTTTGACGCCTCAATTTTGATATCTTAATTTGTAAAAAGTATACTTTTAAGTACGTGTACATTACGGGTTACTCTCCTGCTTCATAGACCTCTTGTAACGAAATTTCCAAGTAGATATTACCTAACGTATTCGTCTGTAATTAACCCGCGTTTTTACAATTACCCCTGAGATACAGGGGTAATTGTGAACAACTAATTGTCTCCTAACCTTAAGTTTTGATGGAGTGACAATACGGGTTTATGTCACGGTAGTTGTGGAAACATTAAATTGTATTTTGACACTTCTGATACCATGTTTCCATTTATTCCGACTGATGTTTACATTTGCCCAGTATTCCCTTTTACTCGTGTATTTTGATACAAATGCCGCAAAACACTGACTTGTAGTACATTGATCATCAGAACGTCCTAGAACCCAGAAATGATTTCATTTTATATTTACACATTTTATTTGTTTTTTTACCGGATAAAGCCTTTTTATCAATCACGTATTAAGACGTTTTATAATTATGTTGAACTTAATGAACAAAAGTAACAAAACAAAATGTATAACAACGAGAGTTTATATAAATACATTCCTCTAACTTTGCCAACAAGCGTTAAACCTAATTTCCTACATTATTTTTCACTAATTAAGTCGAGAAGGGGAGATTGCCTGGTGGTTGAGATTTTTACTCTGTTCTCTTCTATTTCCACGAGTGAGAACACACCAAGCACAACGTCTCTAGTGATAAGATCACCTTGCATAAGATGCATTTCCCGTTCATGAACATTATCAAATGTACATTTTCGCTTCAGAGGGATAACGTTTAACCTGCGTAATATATTTTTCAGTGAAAACTGTCAAATGGTAATATTTTCTTGCTCGTAATATGCAAGTTGTGTTGAAAAAATATTAAATGAAGATCTGTCAACTTAATAGTAGTTGTTTTTCTATTCGGTTTCGTTCTCTCTGTAGATATTGAATTCAAGGTCATTCTACGCGTCTGAGGGTGGGTACAGAAATGGGATGACCGAATCTTGGCATAGACATTCATCGAGGCGAATGCATCTGATATCAGAGTGTTTAACGACTTTTCACAGAAAGGGACGGACACCCCCGATGGCCTTGAGCAATAACAGATCGTCGGTACAGACGACACGAGATGAGATATAGTCACCCAGAAGTGTCCCCGAAACGAATGACTTAGTTCCTTCATTTCTATATGGATATACTCAAAATTATTCCCATTCATTACATTTGTAACCCCCCACACGTTATATAGCGTCCCTTACCCTTAAGTATAGTTGTCTTAGTTTTCTATTATTTTCTCATATACGAGTACGTAGAATATAAAAAATCCTGTAATAGTGAAAAAATTCGAAAGTGAGATTTCAACGGAAATATCCATTTTGGCGGTCCCTGATTCTGAAAAAGTGGTTGTTGGCATGTCCGTCCGTCTGTCTGTGCGCAGCGATTCTGAGTAAATGGATGAATCAATTTATTTCGCATTTCGTATCTACGGTAGAATTTACTTGTTGTCGATGCATGTGCTTATTTTTTTACTTGAAGAAAAGGGTCACACGAAGGTCAAAGTACTGTTTTGAATGTTTCTAAAAAAAAACGGCTCCAACGATTGTGCTTAAATTTTCTGTACGTATAGTAAAATTAGTATGTATTTCCACCGCGTTAGCGGTATTTCGCTTGAAAATTTGGTATGGACTCAGTAAAAAACTTGTCTCCTACACTTACACATTAGTTTACAGTTTCAAGAAACTTGAATAATATTTAGCAGTGTACATGGACCAAGCAGACGTGGAATACACTTTTCGTAAACTGAAATGAGAGATACAATAAAGATAAAATACATAGCAGGACAGCAAACACACTGCAGATACGAAAATACATCAATTTCTGTCTACAACGAAATTACATTTACATAACACTTTTACGATATTTATAAGACTGACATGTCTCTATATGATTCGAAATGTTTTAAATATTTATTTTGCTTCCAAATTTCAAATAAAAGACAGTAATAAGTGCATCTAGCGACTTTTGAGTACGAGTAGAGCACAGGAAGACGACCAAAATAAGAAGGACCACACCAGTAATGACCCTTTCACGATAGAAGTTTTTCTCACTCTGTTGCAGACGGAGAAACTTATAAGAGAAAGTATGTGCACTAGATTTTTTCTTCGTAATTTGGAACCAAATGAGCTACCGAAACTAGTTTTTCTATCGAGAAAATCTTTTAATCTAACCAAGAAGTTTTCTCATGTTAATATAATGGTTTCTGGTGAATAAATTCCCATAAATGTATAAAAAAGTTGAACAAAATGCAAAAAATCTATTGTAAATCCCGAAATTTTTGAGGTGCTGGGCTATTTTTTAAACACTGATTTTTCTATTCATATTTTCAATGTTCCGAAATTTTCAAGTCTCGACATGCTGGGTCACCTTCAAAATGTTGAAAAACTCATCTTTTGACCATTTTACTTTATTTTCTTGAGGAATATCGGGGACAATACTTTTTATGGTATTATCATTGTTTTATCAACTTAAACGAATATTAAAACTACTTTTTGTGAATTGATACACATTTCTAACCGTTCAGGTATTGGACACTTACTTCATCTTTGTTGAATTCATCTTGTACTGTTGAAATCTAGTTCTTAGAAACGAACAAATTGGTTATATTAAAACTGGTGGGAAATGCCGACAAATCACTATGTCCGGGAGTCAGTCTAATGCAGTTTGAAAATAAGCATGACGAAAACAAATTTTTGATGCCATTGTTGTAGCGACCTCTGAATTGTATTTCGGATTAAAAGAAATTACAGTTAAAGGAAATCGCACAGGCATTCTGTAATTCCCAATGAGATAAATCATTGTAATTTAGTTACACTTATTACACAAACTATTTTTTTCTTCCCGATCGTATTCTTGACGAATTTACAGTACGTTGTAGCGTTTTAGAGTAGTGTGTTTTATAAGAGTTTCGTTGTACTCGTATTTCCATAGACAGCTTTTAGTAGTCAGTTTTTCATCTTTTAGCTAAGTTTCCTTATTGTTGTAATACTTATTTACAGAAATATTTCATGTTGATGGAAATTAAATAAGATATTACAATGGTGTATATCTTTGTTTGATATTTCATGTTTCCTTTCGTTTTGATTTTGTTCAAAATTAATCAAATCTCAGCGACAACTTTTCGTGAAATATTTGTATCCCTGTAACTGACAACTCTAGAATTTGAGTATATTTGAATATTATTAGATTATTCGTCAGAGAAAACTGCCTTGAATGATGTGTATCGGACAGCATGTTTTTCTTGGTGGTAGATAAATCCGCTTATTCGTGCAAGAAGAGGTACATTTTCAATTCCTGTTTCAGAAGTACAAAATAAAACATTTACTAGTAGAAACTAGACGATTGCCTCGATCTATCGTTGACCATACATTAGACTGTCAAGAGATGATTTAACTGAATGTAAAGTTTGGGATTCTTGTACTGTTAGAAGTGATAAACTCGCTTTAAACATTTCTATTATTTACTCAGTATCAACAATAATTGGTAGTGGAGTTACTTTAGCGTTTGTAACAACTTCTTGTTCAATTTCCTGATAAAAATCATGTCGTCTGTTGCGTTCTCTCAATATAATTTTCCTCCATTTGGAACGACAAAAATGACAGACCTTGACTCGAACGTTCACTATGATATTCAACACAGCTGATATATTCATCGGATTGCATGAGGTTCGCATTTCCAACAATTTTACGAAGCAATTTTTCACAGATTTTGTTCCATCTCTTGTACTGTTTTTTCGCAAATCTAGTTTTGATAGCCTCTTCAGACATCAACAGTATCAAAATCAGAACAAAACATATGAAATACAATACCAAGAACTTCTTATATAATTTCCATCAAATTTCTGAAAAATAAGTACTAGGTTTGTTCCAGCAGCAAATTCCGAACGGTTCGGAATTCTCCCGGGATTTCCTCAGTGAGCGGGATTCACAACGGTTCCGAGTCGTTTGGGATTATTTGCTGCTGGAACGAACGCCTTTTGCGCCCCATAGTTAAAAGTTCGTCCGTTAGACGTCGCATGAATTAGAAAGCAGTGCCATCTCGCGAGGAAAAAATAAAACTGTGCAGCAGAATCCTCGACATGGCGCGTTGCTCAAAGGGCAACAGCGCTTTTTTGCAATTTTCTCCAATAAAAACAACACACAAATTATTTTAAATTTAAATTATGTACATTTAAAAGTATTTAAAAGAGTTATTAAGCAACAATATCTTTTGTCAGTATCAATATCTGTTGTAAAATATTTCTTTATTTTGAAAACGTATTTTAAAAATTATTTTAATAAAAAGTTTTTATAATGTAATGTATGACGGGGTAATTCCCAACATAATTTTCTATTTTATGTGTGCAACAGGCAACAATGCGCCGAGTCGACGGTTAACCCTCAATCGATTCAGTGAAAAGAAATGAAGTTGGAAGGTACGTTGGGTCGGATCCGACCCGACCTCTGTATAATGAGGTTTCCGGTGAAACTAGGTTAATAATGTCATTTTATAACATTTATTAATGTTATAGTGCATATAAAAAACTATTGGAAAAAATGACAAACAAAATTTTCAAGTTTTCATGGTAAAATGTGAACAAGTAGCAATTCCAACGTGACATATATGTAGTAAAATTAGCACAAGTAAAAAGAACCTGATTTAAAAATAAGATAAAAATTAAGAATAATCTTATTAATAATGGTGCATTTTGATTTTATAACTCTTGATGAAACACGGAAGTTCAGTATGTGGCAGAGCGTGAGTATCACTGCCGGACACCCGGACCCAGTCTCTTCCGTGTTGTATCAAGAGATATAAAATCACAATGTACCATTATTAATAAGCTGATTGTTAATTTTTGTCTTATTTTTAAATACGGTTATTTTTAATGCGATGGAAAATTATACGATAAGCCGATCTTGAGATTGCAAGATTTTATAAAAAAATACAAGAACAATTTTTTTAGACTAGATAAAATTTTAAAACTAACACATCTTATAAATAACTATCCAAGAAATACCGAGAAAGAATTTCAATATCCTAGACTTCACAGTTTTGCTAATGTAAATTTTCAAAGCTGACCCGTCCCTTGAAAACGCTAGAAATTTGAGTATTTTTAATTGTGTGGGAAGGTAAAAAAGCACTGACATACTTTTTATATTTACTTTAATATCATATTTTTACTCTTTGAATAGAAATCATGTACCTACTTATAAAATGAACTTGGTGTTTGATTTACCTTCCATTTTTTCTTTAATCTACCAGTAACCAAATAAAAATAAAAGGTGATGAAAAAGTAAATACAGACGGTAAACTACGAAAAGTATTAAATAAAACAAAAATATAAATTAATAAAAGAAATGAAATGAATCTAATAAAAGTAAAAATGAAATATTCAGAAAATTTATAAACAGCTAGGTCTTCATAAACTACGAGATTTGTCAGTGATAGAAAAGAATAAACAGAAAAAAGCAGGTTCAAAATTGTCGGAAAGCCGAAAGAATAATTCAATTAAAAATGCAAGGTCGAACAAAACAGGTAACATAGTAGAAACATTAACACGGTGACACCTAACAATCGAGTGATACTCGTTTCCATTTCCTTTGTTTCCCCAACCGCCTACGAACGCCACGGGTGACCGACCATAACCACAGTTCCGAATTTAAAATTTTTACAGAATTCCAGAACTGTCAGAATGGTTCCGAACGGTTCCGGGATTCTTCGCTGGCGACTGCTGGAACAGTGAACAGGGACAGAAAGTTCGGAATTGTCGCTGCTGGAACAGCGTTACCGTTTGAAACTATCCTGGGTTGCTGCTGGATTTTTGGGGAACAACGTCTAGATGGGAATCTAGATAGCTGTATCAGAGTATTACAACTGCGGTTTTTAGCCGCAGAGGGTGAACTTTTCAATCCCCACAGCTATATGAACTGAGATATAGAAATGAAAAGCTACATATTTTTCTTGCCCCACCGGGAATTGAACCCGGGATGATTGGTGACGAGCGAGAACGCTGACACCGTAGGGGCTCCTATTATAACCATACGAATATTTAATTTCAGAAAAAGTGGTACCGTATCAACAATTAATTATTTTATTTAGTCATAAGTCAACTGTCCCACAACAAAACTTGAAGGTGCCCCAGAGGTTCTCGGAGGGTAGAGGTCCGCAATTACTATTATAGGAGGAGATGTGGCCAGTATCTCGCACCGGCTAGTTTGACCAAAGGATAGAGCCGGTACACATATTACAACAGCCTGAGTAGACCTGGGAGTCACTCTGGATGTTGAGATGTGATGAAAAATCCCCACTCCAACGGGGTTCGAACCCTGACTAACCCGAACAACTGTGTGCTGTACCCACTGAACCACTCTCATTCCACAGGTTTCACGAAAAATCATTTTATTTAATTATGTAGCGCATACAATATTTTTCTTTTACTGGTTGGCAGTGCCCTTATTTATGACAACATGTTTGAATTATAGACGCACAAACTTTTACAGTTCGTATTATCACATAACGTTTCGGGGATGTCTGTTCCCCATCTTCAGATGTATTCTTCTTCTTAATATAATTGCAAAAAGTCCTTCTTGTGAATCACATCGCGTACCATATATTTGCTATAAAAATATATATATAAAAATATCCAGTTTAACATATCTCTGAATTTTCAGTATAATTGTTTTAAGTATGTGACTTCAATATGTGATAAAGTACAAACCTGAAACGTTCATAAGATGCATGTGTATTATTGGTTAAAAGTTATTAAAATATCTCATGAAACTCTTGCTTCATGTTTCGTCTGGTTGTGGGTCCTTCAGTCGTAGTCTGTTGCGCGGTATTGGATGTTGTCCTCTAGCTCTGACAAAACGATGTAATGTGTGGTACAAGTTGTCTTCATGGTATGACGTGACATCGTGGTGACATGAAGGAATGGATTGTCTTTATTTATGTCTTTTTATTATATTTAATATTGTCATATTTTGAAGTGAATATGTTTGACTCAACTTGTGTATTCATAACTTTGTTAATTTTAATATTAATTGATTCTGCTATGATTCTTTTTTGTTTATTACGTTCATAATCTTCAATAGTCGTATTTTCAAAGTCCATCTTATGGCCTGTTGCCCCAATATGTATATTTATACCACCCTCTTTATTTTTATTTGTATTACTTTTGTGTTCACGTATTCGAGTCATTAGTTTACGTTTAGACTGTCCAATATAATTGAGGTCACAGTTTGTACATGGAATTTTATATGCTATATTGGTCATTTCATTTTTTTCTGTCTTGTCCATGTGTGCTTTAGCAAAGGGGTGTTTATTATTGATTTTGTGTATTGTCTGAATGTTGTATTCTTTGCAGGTTTTTCTAATTTTCCTGGTTAGTCCTGGAACGAAGGGTACAGCAATAATATTACTCATGTTATTCTTATTTTGTGATATAGAATTTGTGTGTTTGGTCTTCTGAAAGAATTGTTTTATTGTTTTGTCTATGAAATTTTTTGGATAATCATTATTGCGGAGAATATTTCTTATTATGTTGATATTTTCATTATGGAACATATCATCACTAACATTGAGCATCCAATGTAGGAGGTTGTGTATGATAGCAACTTTCATGGTCTTAGGATGTGCAGAATTGTAGTTTAGTGTTCTCCCAGAATCTGTGTTTTTTCTGTGCCAATTACATAGAAGTTTGTCTTCTTGTCTATGTATTTTGATATCTAAAATATCTATGTGGTTATTTTGTTCCATTTCAAGGGTAAATTCAATATTGGGATCATATGAGTTTATGGGTCATTGTAATCTGTTTTTCATTTGTGATAATGATAGTAATGATAGTATATATCCTATATAATTTCACCTGTAATAAGGTCCATTTTGTCTAAATTATAACGATGTGTCCAGTGAGTAAACTCTCACAAAAATTGAGCCTTACTGTCACTCGTCATTCGCGGTCCTTAGCTGGCCGAAATGAGATACATACATACATTAGATTCTAAGATCAGTAACAGACATCGAATTTTAAAACCGTAGATGACACCAAACTTATGTGAAAGACAAAGGTACAGAAATAAATCACATAAGAATTTTAAAAAACGAGAGGTTTCAGAATTATTTTATAATTTATTGTGATCGTTTAAAATATGACATGCAAGCTAGAAAAGAAAGTTATTACCCCAGATTCTTTCAGAATAATAAAAATATTAAAAGGCAATGGCAAACAAAAAAAAATGTTTGGGTAATATTAGTAAAAAAATAACAGAAAATAAATTCAATCAATGACCGTGACATTGCTTTGAACGATCCTAAAATTTGCAGAGAGTTTAAAAATGTTTTGTGGGAATAAGTGATCATCTAAAAGCTAACTTAGTTACTTTGGATGCAACTTCTGAGTATAGATATAAAGATTTGTTTAAGGTTAAGCACGAAAAGCATTTTTGTTATTTTTATGAATCCGATGCTGTTGCAATTAAATCTATTAGACAATCCTTCAAACCTAATAAATCTCCAGGGTTTGATGGTATTTCTGAAATTGTTTTAAAAGATGTGAGCAAATTAATTTCACCTGTTATCTCTTTTGGTTAATTTAAGTCTTACTAGTGGCAGTTTTCCAAATCTGCTAAAGTATGCAGTTGTGATTTCCTCTTTTTAAAAAAGGAAATTTAAGAGATTTGAATAATTACAGTCCGATATCTCTTCTTAGTGTTTTGTCCAAGATTTTTGAAAAGGTGGTAAAGGAATTTATAAATTTTTTGAAGTAGACAAATTTTTTCTTCTGAAAAGCAGTTTGGCTTTTCAGAGGGTAAGTCCACTGAAGATGCTCTCTTAAACTTGTGTTCTAGTGTGTACGAGGGGTTTAATAAAAGGCTTAAAGTAGGTGGAGTTTTTGTCGTATCACAAAAGCATTCGACATGGTAGATAATGATATTCTTTTGCAAATCATGTTTCTGTTGGGTTTCTAGATGTGTATGGGAATGGTTTAGAAGCTATTTATCTAAGGTTCAATGTGTTCAAGTTAATGATCATTTTAGCTCTTAAGTCTATTGCTTTTGGGGTCCCGCAGGGGTCCTTGCTTGGACCAATTCTTTTTTGGATATTTATCAATAGTCTCTGCTGCGGTCCTTTTAAGGGATACCTTACCGGTTTTGCCGATGACATAGCTTTATGTTACAATTCTTATTCTCCTTTAGCTTTAAAACTTGATATGCAGTACGATTTAGATTTATTGAAAGTATGGTTTGTTTTTAATAAATTGTATCAGTAATAAGACAAAGCACAGTCACTTTTCACTGATAGATAGACCATCTTATGTAGAAGACCTTTACTATACATGTGTTGATTGCATAGTTCCAATTGTAACTTGTAATAGATGTATGATTATTGATCATATCGATAATATTAAATATGAAGGTCTCTATATAGATAAGAATTTAACTGGGGTGAGCATGTAAAACATGCAAATAAATAAATGTTGTCCGTTTTAAGAACTTTTCACTATTTGAGGAATGTATGCCCCGTCAGTGTTTTTAGAATAATTTATTATTCGATTGTTAATAGTAAATTACAGTACAGATTAAGCTTATGGGGAGGTGTATACTTAACAAGTATAAATTCAATACTTATCGCTCAAAACAAAATAATTCGGATAATGATGCGTTCTGGAAGAACTGAACATTCGTTTCCATTATTTAAGCTCTTGGACAATCTGCCTTTGAGGTATTTGTTTGTTTTTAGGGTTCTCAGAATATTTTTTATCAGAGGAGGTCATGTTAGAGGGAAATGTAATATTTATTCAAGTCGATTAAGGTCACAAAATCGGGTTGTATTACTAAAGGCAAACAATGAAGCTTATCGTATAATTTTTACTTTTTCATTGAAATTTTATAATTTTTTATAGTATTAGAGAGCCTAAATCTTGATTATTTTTACATGAAGATATTGAGTGTTTGTTCCGTTGAAAGTAAAGTTCAAATATTTTCAGAAGAATGGAACACATTCACTGTTCAACTATTCTTTAATTTTTGCAATTAAATTTATTTTATCACTCCTTAGTATGTAGAAATATTTTGAATATTTTAAGACTTAAATATAAAATGCATAGATAGGAAGAGCCCGGTACTTAACGCTTTTGATTGTGATGGTGCCTTAATACGTAACTAATGAGGCACTTAACCACATTTTCCAGTTATTTATTTATTGTATAAGGCTATTTCATTATTTTTGTTAGTTCTTTATATCTATTAATATTGTATAAGGCTATTTCATTATTATGTTACTTCTTTATATCTATTATTATTGTATTAGTATTTCAACTTTATATCTCTAGTAATAGTATTTGAGAAATTTATATTTGTAATAATTGTGTGATACTTCGTAACTTTGTGGATTTTGTGGAATACATAATCTGAATCTGAAATTGATCCTATCTGGTTTAGATTTTACGCGCGCGATTGACCGGTGCAGAAAAATAAAGAGATTATTTCCCTGTGCAAAATACAAAAAAGATTCGTTCCTATAGGTTACTCAAAAAAATATAATTGCGTAATTGTAAATTATAGTATCTCACATTTTCTCAAAAAATCCAAGTATATTTAAAAAAATCTGAAAAAAATTCTAGTGAAGGACATCACTGCAAGTGCAGTGCTTATGGTTATACAGTTTCAGGAAACATTTTCAGTTTACTATCGAGACAGGGTCACGCCTACGCAGTTTTAGGACCATCTTCGTTTACTGATGATCTCACGTCTTTCCGTATGGGAATATGATAGTTAAGTTGCAACTACTTGTCTATCATGCTTGTCATTGTGAGAACGACTCGTAGCGATCCATAACATTATTCCAGTTGGTTTCCTGAAAGAAAGTAGTCTCATGCGAAAAATATTACAAAGCACACTTCAGATTCACAATTTGTAATCATGAGTGTTATTCTGAAGATGAATTGAAATGTAAGACAACTTGTCCAAAATGCGATACTCGAAGTGTGCCGCCTCAAATAGTTTGTATAGCTTGTGCCTACAACCGGCTACATAAATACACTCCTGGAAAATGAAAATTCGCGTTTATGGAAGGGAGAATGGCGACATGTTGTCTTCAGTGATGAGTCGCTTCTGCTTCGGTGCCAATGAATTTTTCAACAGACATTTTACCTCCTCCAGCAAAAGTGTAATTGGCTGAGAACAGTAAAGCACTGCTATGATTGTTTTGTCACCATGAAGTGGGTTCGAATCCCAGTGACACTTGTTAACTGATTTTTGAAAATGGTTTATACCACAATTCAGCTCTTAAAACCTGTTTGGGAGCTGTAATGAACGAAACCTTAATTCATGCTCTCACATTGCTCGGGAAAATCTTAAAACATACGCTGAGCAATTGTCAATTTGGCAACGTAGCATTACAACATACATGGCAACGTGGCAGGCCAAAGTTCATCTTAGCAAAGTTACCGACGAGACGACAAAGTTTCTATAAAATAATTTATATTCATGTTCTCTTGAAGTTTCGATATTTTAGTTTCTTCATGTGTAAATGAAAGTGTTCAATGATATATTTTACGAGGAATTTAGAAAAGTTCTTCAAAATTTCAATAAACATGTGCAAAACAAATTTATATTGAATTTAAAAGCAAATAATTTATATTTAAAGAAAACAATGATACTAAAAGAAATTCATGAGTTCGTAATTATACCCCAAGTTTAAAACTTTATTTTAATAAAAATATTGAGTAGAAAACGGGTTAGTACACAAAAATTGTTAGTACACATACTTACATAATCAATTTAAGGTAAATATAACTTTTGCAGTCCTGTTGATTGTACGTAGTTTGTAGTAGGTAAACAAATAAGTTTACGATAACTTTTATATATTATACAAGATTTTCAAGGTATTTTTTTCAATTGACAGACACCTACGTAAAATTACAAAACACAGTCCAGCAAAGAACTAAACATTTAAGTATAATCTCAGTAACAAATTAAACTTGTAACCATAATTCGTTTATTTTCCAGAATAGCAGTTTCTTCGATATTTTTATTAACAATTCATAAACATGATCGATTATTGCACAAAATTGTACAAAATTCAGACTCAGATAACAATGTTTAATTTTCAAATCTGTGTAGGGGAGGGGTTGGCAAAAATGTCATTATTTGTTATAAACAATAGGTTAACAACATTTTCAATTGTACAAAATTTGATGAATACGATTGCATTGTTCATTTCTGAATTTATTTTCGGTTGTTAATAACCAATGACCGCGACTTGTACAAAATTCAAGTTTGCTTCTACAAAATCTGTACAAAATTCCTGCATAATTCTTTTTTCGATTCGCGTTAGTGGACATGGACATGGGAGAAGAGTACCACAGGATAATGTACCTTTAAATGCTCCCGAGCTGAATAACTTTGTTCCTTTATTTCTATACAGATACCTATAAAATATTACTATTCACTACATTTGTATCTCCCCACAAGTTATATAACGTCCCGTATCATTAGAATATTTATTTTAGGTATGTATTACTTTTTTCTTAATGTTGAACCAAAATGAGCTACCGAAACTAAAAGATTTTCTCTACAGAAAAACTAATCACCCGAAGAAAGTTTTTTCCAGTCAATCTAATGGTTTCTGGCTGAATAATGTATAAATGTATAAAAAAATTCAACAAAACGCAAACAATATATCACATATCCCGAAGTTTTTGAGGTGCACGGCTATCTTTTAAGCCGGTTTCTTCTTTTGCTATTTTCAATATTCATAAATTTTCAAGCATCTACGAGTGGTGGGTCACCTTCAAAATTTTGAAAAATTCGTTTAACAATTTTATTTTGTCATTGATATTTGACACAAGAATGACAATACTTTTTATTGTAATATCATTGTTTTATCAAGAAACAAATATTAACTCTATTTTTGTGAATTGAAACCAATTTCTAGCCATTCAACTATAGGAAACTTAACCTTTGTTTAATACACTCATGAAGGATTTTCATCAGTGCGTATGTTTGTTTTCAAGAACGTAAACAAGTACATCATCAACATTTTCGTAATCGAAAACATTCGGACAATAAATTTTTAAAAATATTTCTGGTAATACACTTACGTAATGTAAAAAAAAAATAGATAGGAGTAATGTTGTCTTTCAAATTGATAAACTGGTTGGCAGTGCCCTTATTTATGAAAACATGTTTGTATTAAAGACGCACAAACTCTTTTACAGTTCGTATTATCACATAACGTTTCCGGGATGTATGTTCCCCATCTAAAGATGTATTCTTCTTCTTCTCCTTCTTCTTAATAAAATGTTACGTGAGGTACAGACGATGATTAAGTTATGGTACAGGATGGAATATATAATAAAAGGAACTTATAATAAATTTTACACCACCGTAGCCAAGATTAGCAAAGCTTACGGTGTCATAAAAATTCACAAAATTAACAAACCCAAGAGAATTATAATAAATAGTATTGACGGGCCGGTTTATATGTTCTCTGAGTTAGTCCTGATGTGTCTAAAACCAATTCTCAATTATGAAAAAGATTATACATTAAACAATAGCAGACAGTTAGAGGAAGTATTATCACAGATAAGCATAGACAAAACAGATAGAATTTTTTCACCTGATGTTAATAATATGTACCCATCAATCCCCCATAGACATATAATAGATACACTAGAATATTACATATCAGTGTACAACATAAATGTCATACTACCGGTGAATACACTACTAAAAGGAGTAGAATTAATTTTTAATTCCACTGAATTTATATTTAAGAGTACTATCTACAAACAAACCCATGGAGCTCAGACAGGTGGGGTTCTGAGTGGATTATTTTGTGAATTGGCAATGAGAAGACTAGAAAGATCTATATTATCTAACTTACAGGTGAAATTATATAGGAGATATATATAGATGATACAATTATTATCACAAATGAAAAACAGATTACAATGGCCCATAAACTCATATGATCCCAATATTGAATTTACCCTTGAAATGGAACAAAATAACCACATAGATATTTTAGATATCAAAATACATAGACAAGAAGACAAACTTCTATGTAATTGGCACAGAAAAAACACAGATTCTGGGAGAACACTAAACTACAATTCTGCACATCCTAAGACCATGAAAGTTGCTATCATACACAACCTCCTACATTGGATGCTCAATGTTAGTGATGATATGTTCCATAATGAAAATATCAACATAATAAGAAATATTCTCCGCAATAATGATTATCCAAAAAATTTCATAGACAAAACAATAAAACAATTCTTTCAGAAGACCAAACACACAAATTCTATATCACAAAATAAGAATAACATGAGTAATATTATTGCTGTACCCTTCGTTCCAGGACTAACCAGGAAAATTAGAAAAACCTGCAAAGAATACAACATTCAGACAATACACAAAATCAATAATAAACACCCCTTTGCTAAAGCACACATGGACAAGACAGAAAAAAATGAAATGACCAATATAGCATATAAAATTCCATGTACAAACTGTGACCTCAATTATATTGGACAGTCTAAACGTAAACTAATGACTCGAATACGTGAACACAAAAGTAATACAAATAAAAATAAAGAGGGTGGTATAANTTTTGCAATTATATTAAGAAGAAGAATACATCTGAAGATGGGGAACATACATCCCCGAAACGTTATGTGATAATACGAACTGTAAAAGACTTTGTGCGTCCTTAATACAATCATGTCATAAATAAGGGCACTGCCAACCAGTTTATCAAAAGAAGAGTTAGTCCAACACTATCATACTGGATTATGGGTTCCTTGCAGGGCCACCAAGTTCTTCTATCCCTCACGTAATTAATGTTGAGGGCTATCATAGACAGGGGGTGTCCACAGGGTGGAATATTGTCACCAACTCTGTGGTGTCTGGTGGTGGACGACTTACTTATCAGACTCAATGTTGGGGGAACCTATGAGTTGAGTATGCTGACGATATCAGCTTCATTGTCGCGGGCAATTTTCCTAGTACTGTTACGGAGCTCATGCAGGGCTCCTTAGGTAGGGTGGAGAAATGGTGCCAAAATATCCTTGTCAATCAACCCTGACAAGACGGAACTAGTTGTTTTCACGAGGAGACGGAGGCTCGATGGTCTGTCGGAACCCTCTTTTTTAGGGAAAATGTTAGTCAGATCAAATTCGGTCTGATATCTCGGGGTGAACTTGGATGCCAGGTTCAGTTGGACAAAACACATTAATTATAACCAACATTATAATTGGAAGGAAATGAGGACTAGGACCAAAAGTGGTCCATTGGCTCTATGTTGCTGTCATACGCCTATGATCATTTTCGCGTCAATGGTCTAGTGACCTGTCTCTGGGATGGGGACGGCAATGACCAGGCTAAATAGCAAGCAAAGACTAGCTTACGTAGGAATAACCTGGTCACTACTCCGCTCAGTGACATGGAGGACTTGTATGCCTACCTGTTCTGCACTTATAAATTAGGAAGCTGGCAAGCATGGGCGTATACTGTCTACAGTCACTCGGTGGCTGATACTTTAAGAATCCACTTAAAGGACACACATCAATCCTGACAAGGCTCCAGGTAGCAAGACCCTTGTCAGAAATGATTGGAGACCGTATGGGATACAATTTGGATGACAAATTCTCCGTGGTGATCTCCACGAGAGGATTGGGTCACGGGAGTCGGGACTAGTCTCGAGGCTGGGGTCGACGTTTGGTTTATGGATAGCTCCCGGACGGGAGCGGGAACTTGTGCCGGGATCTGGGAGTCTAGTAGAAGACTCCACCTTTCTTTAATTTAAACACCATAATTTTTCAGGCAGAAGTATTTGCTATACTGGTCTGCGATAATCATGTACAAAATATGTCAGGGCTCAGTGGATTCATTAATTCATGCATCGACAATCATGCACCATTAAGGGCACTATGTGCCTATAGAACAAGATCCAAACTTGTATGGTAATAACAACGGATGTTAGACAATCTCTGTGAACGAAACCCAGTCCTGGTGGGTTCCTGGGCATATAGGAATTAGGGGAAATAAGAAGGCGGACTAACTGGTAAAGATGGAATCTAAGGGACACTTTGTTGACCCGGAACCCTTGTTTTGAATATCTCCACGAAAAGTGAGGCTGGAGATTGTTATTTGGACACACCAGCAACACCTCACCATCTGGAAGTCACAGAATATAGCTAGGCAGGCCCGCGAGTTAATTGTTGGACCAAACCAAGAATATAGGAAGGTCCTACTAATGTTAGGTAGGAGTCGTATAAGGAAAGTAGTAGTTCTACTAACAGGCCATAATACCCTACGGAGACATTTACACATTACGGGTATCAGTCAGGATCAAATGTGAACGAGATGCGGCATGGAGGTGGAGACCTCCGCGCACGTACTCTGTTTGTGCGAAGCTCTTGCCCAAACCAGATACCGTCACCTAGGTTCATATTTCCCGAGCCTAAAGGATATCAGGAAGGCTAAGATCCAATCTTTGGTGTCCTTTAGCGAGGCCCTGGGGTTGGAATAAACCTAACTGTACTAAGGAGTGACAAGGGTCTTTCAGGCTACGTGGGGGGCTCTTGTAGCTGGGACCACCCGCACTCAAATCTATTTATCGGCATTTCTAATATCCAAAGCAAGAAATAAGTTAATAGTTAGAACAATTATTGTCAGGTTTACATATTTGAATCAACGAATGAGTCTTGTTCTTAGTACAGACAAATCAATATGTTTAAAAATATATTTATGTTCTATATTAACTTTTACTACCGTGAAGGAAATATGAATATGGTGTTGCACGTCTAGTGATATAACTCGCATGTTTCTTGATATTGTTTAGGAGAGCCACACGTTGACGGTCTGTAAGCTTTTGCCATTTTCCTTGTCCAACCCTGCGGTCTACCACCTACATCACAACAGCTTGACCCTCCGCCGCTCAGATAAATAAGTTGAATCGTTACTGAGTTGTATTGCCATTGAGATGTCACTAACTCATCTCTTCCTACCAGTCTGTAAAATTTATCGGAAGTCGGTTGGCTACCTTCTACACTTAGTCCAAGAAAAATAGACATTCCGCAAAGAAAAAAAATTCGCATTGAGATGAAATTTGCTATAAACTTAACCTTTAAATGAAATATCAAAAGTTTTCATCTATCCCACTTGTGCTAAACATTTTATTCAAGATCAAACAAAAGTAATACAAATAAAAACAAAGAGGGTGGTATAAATATACATATTGGGGCAACAGGCCATAAGATGGACTTTGAAAATACAACTATTGAAGATTATGAACGTAATAAACAAAAAAGAATCATAGCAGAATCAATTAATATTAAAATTAACAAAGTTATGAATACACAAGTTGAGTCAAACATATTCTCTTCAAAATATGACACAATATGAAATATAATAAAAAGACTTAAATAAAGACAATCCATTACCTAATTTTTTTCCCCACCACGAAGTCACGTCATACCATGAAGACAACTTGTGCCACACATTACATCGTTTGGTCAGAGCTAGAGGACAACTTCCAATACCGCGCAACAGACTACGACTGGAGGACCCACAACCAGACGAAACATGAAGCAAGAGTTTCATGAGATATTTTAATAACTTTTAACCAATAATACACATGCATCTTATGAACGTTTCAGGTTTGTACTTTATCACATATTGAAGTCACATACTTATAACAATTATACTGAAAATTCAGAGATATGTTAAACTGGATATTTTTATATATATATTTTTATAGCAAATATATGGTACGCGATGTGATTCACAAGAAGGACTTTTTGCAATTATATTAAGAAGAAGAATACATCTGAAGATGGGGAACAAACATCCCCAAAACGTTATGTGATAATACGAACTGTAAAAGTTTGTGCGTCTATAATTCAAACATGTCATAAATAAGGGCACAAATTTATTCAAGGAGTTTAAGTAAATTAAAAACTTAGGAAAGTTTTCTCTTAGACTTGGAATATTTTAAAGAGATTTGAATTTATTTACAGACATAATATATATAGTTTTAACCTGTTCGTGGACCTGCAATCTAAAATTAGTTTTCGAAAGTACAAAAGAAAACAGGACTTCATTGACTAAAATACATAGAGAATCTACAAGAAGTATCGTAAAACCATGAAATAAAAATGTAAATTTACTTAATCATAGAAAATTAAGTCATACTAACAAATATTCAAAATTAAGTCATAAAACAATATAAACTGCCATACTTTAAAGTATGAATGTCAGTAACATAATAAAATCAGACATACAATAAAATTGGAATATAAATTGAAATTAGATACATACTCGGGTCAAAAATGTAGGTAAATCAAAATGAAATATGATATATGTTAATAGTTAATTCAAAAGTTCAAATCTTATAACAATACAGAAGATGAAACACACCACAAAAATACATGAGTTATATGAAGAAGATTCTGAATTAAATACAACTAACAATTAGCTTGCAAAATCCGTCAAATACATTCATACATTACATACATTCTTACTAAGGAAGATGTACACTTGCAAAGTCTGAGGTGAAATTAAAATAAAATAAATGTACAAACAGTAAAAGCCTTATTAAAATATTAAAACGACTGTTTTATGAAATGATTTAGCGAGTTTATTGCAGCGCAATGTGATCTTTGATGTGATTTCTTTTATAGGTGGAACTTTGAGTGAAATTAAGAGATTTTAGTGCATTTATTGAACTCAGAAATTGCATTATGTATAGAATTTTTTTCCCAAATTCTAAATTTACTGTTGAGGTCTTACAGTTTTAAACTTTTTGGGATCCTACGTAATTTAATTTAATTTCGTTGTTGTGTAAACGGATACAGTTAAATTTATATATTTGTTTCAGGTTGAGAGGTTTTCTTCTTAACATTTTTAAGAGTACTTTTGAAATTCGTAATAATTTTGATTCATAATAATAAGTTCAATATTGTTAGAATCGGCAAAAAATCATTGACCAAAGCAAAAGAGTCATTAGGAATACAATTTGAAGTAAATATATTGTCACATATTGAATTCATTTAACATAAAAGAAAATGTTTATACAAACAAAATAAACAAACAAATACTAAAAACAAACATTTCAGATAGCCCTTCTAAAAAATGTTTGGAGCAAATATTTATTTTTTTAAATTACGAAGAAAACAAACAAACAACTCACAAATTTGCAATATCGTCCATGGTAGATATAACATTCACAGGTGAAGAAGGTTCCTTCCTCATTAATATTTTTCCATTACGGATCCACAAATAGGTATAATTTTTGTCTTTCTTTACCTGGCGAGCCGCAGCGTACACCTTTCTTCGTCCGGGGCACAAGTTCTCATTGATGCATACTGGAACGACTGGCTGCTGCAATCCAAAATCGTTGGTGTTAAAATTACTCTACACTCGCCTTTTTTCTAATATTTTCAGTTTATCCTCACCCCTAACAAAACGTGCAAAATCTGAGTGACCGAGCTTCGCTCGGATGGCTCACAAAATAGCCATACGACTTTCAATCAATCGTACAATCTTCTAATATAGAACCGATGTATGACCACGCATATAATGATCTTGAAAAAAATAATTCTAATAATATTTTTCATAAAGGGATTGAAACCATGGTTTACTTAGTTTGATAATTCCATACGTAACTATTTTGTTAATTAGGTAACTGCGCAGTTAACGTTGCCCATATGAGATTTTTTTGTGTTCGGGTTTAAGGAGTAATTCTTCAATTTTATGGAATTGACACACTGTATTTACGCGGTAGAACACATACAGATAGTAAATAGAAAATAATAACCATTTGTCTTAAATTGTGCTTTCCTCATTTATTCACACATTCGTAAACAGCAGGACCACTATAATCATTGCTCTTGCCTAGTCTGACGTCTATAGCTTCCCACGCAACTGTCACTCCCAAGGTCTCAATTTTTGAAACTGTGTATGGGGAGGGGGGCCAGCTGGCCATATTTTCGTCAATATTGTTATTAACAATAGGTTATCATTTTTGATTGTTGTAAAAAATTGTGCAAAATTGCAGCTCTCAGATATTGTTCAATTTTCAAACTGTGTTGGGGGAGGGACTGGCGACATTTTAGTCATTACTTTTTATAAACAATAGGTTAACATTTTCAATTGTTATACAAATATTGTACAAAAATTAAAGAATACGAAAGCAGGGTTCAATTATTGAATTCGTGATGGGGGAGCTGGTAAAATATTTCCCCAGTCCCCCCCTCTTCGGTTGTTAATAACGAAAGACTGCGACTTGTTCAAAATTCAAGTTTGCTTGTACAAAATCTGTACAAAATACCTGCATAATTCTTTTTTCGCGGGACATGGACATCTTTCAGACTACCGTGGGAACAATGCTTTAACAATATTAACGGACTCAAGTTAACGGAAGATAAATGTAACGAGGGTTAATAAAAGCAAAATCTGGGTGACCGAACTTTGCTCGGAAGGCTCACAAAATAGTCATACGATTTTCAATCAATCGTAAAATCTTTTAATATAGAACCGATGTATGACCTCGCATATAATGTGAGATTTGATAAATTTTACTGTTAAATTCGAAATTAAGAATAAAATACGGTGAACGAGCGACCGAGCGAGGGCGTGAGAGCTACTCACCCCCAGTCACCGACGAAGGAATTAGCCACATCTGGCAAGGGCGCAGCGACTGACCCAAGACAAGCTGGGTCTTGTTCGCGAAAGGTTCACACAATAGAAATCGCTGGCAAAACAAGGGTGTCGGTGGGCGAGCCACCCCCGTCATAAAAGTTAAGAACGTCAAAGAAACGCGCCGGCGAGCCGCACAAGTTACAACTTGTTTTGAGAAAAATGTTGGGAAAAAAGCGGTTGCCGATATTTTGAAATAGACCTGAGGATTGGCGGATTGAGAAAGGCGCAATACTCGAAATCCCCAGTCGGAACTTAGGCACGAGTGGGGGGACAGGAAATTCATTGGAGTTTTCGATCACGTGTAAATTCAAAATTTTAGGATGTTGGAGGTGGCAGAGGAGTATTATGAGATAATAAGTGTTGACTACTTGGTGACTTAGTGAGAGAGTATTCGCCTACGACACCGATCAGTGGCGAAAAGTCTTAAGTAGAAAGATAGTAATTTGCCTCTTATTGGTAATCACATATTCTTCAGGTATTTACTTTCGAAGTATACGTAGGTAAGTCTAATAAACGTCCGAAAAATGAATCGAAATCTCGTCAGGTCATAACGATAATAGTGTGTGTGATCGATTTTTGTTTATACTTTGACACTGAAAATAATCAACGTATCCGAATAAAACATGAGAATTTGGTTTGAGTACATTTGGAATAGAGACGCATTTCTGCAGACTCTTTCTGTCTATGTAGACACGAAGGCTCCTCTTTCTCTGTAGACTCGTGTCAGCAGAATATTACATTCTCACGCTGTCGCTCACACCAGCCACTTCGCACATAAACAAGGAAAGGGGGAAAATGGGGTCAGCGTTGAAATAAAATACTCTTCACGTGTGTTCATTTTCCATCGAGGATTGGAAAGAAAGACTGTCACTTTTTTGTTCTTAGTAAGGTAGTAGTTGAATTTTGTTTTTGAATTCTAGACTAATATAATTTTCAAATTGAAAAGCTCTAGGAACACATTTTAACTATAAAGAAACTTACAGTCCACTTCCCCATTCCCATTCGCTGACCCGATATGAAAATGGCCGGGTTGTAGAGAGATGCTTCACCGACCACAAATAAACCACGAAATTAACCTGGCAAACATCTCCCTAAAACATAACCTGGCAGACACAAAAATCACATTTTTTGATTTGCAACCACACCTGACTGCCAAGGACTTTACCCAGCACGGTTTACACCTGAAACCGTCTGGGAAACAGCACTTCGGTTCTCTCCTAGCTTCACATCTGACCTCACATCATCCACCTCCTCCATTACCTCCTCCTGCACGTACCTCATCTCCTCCTCCACCTCCCTCTACTTCTACCTCATCTCCTCCACCTCCCTCTGCTCCTACCTCATCACCATTTCCTCTTCCTATCTCCACACCCATTTCTTCTCCTGTCCCCGTTCTTTCACCTACTGCTTCCTCATCTCCCACGTCAACATCTATTCCTCCTGTCGCCCCCATACACCGTTACAACTTGCGCTCAGGAGTACGATGTGGTACTCGAAGGTGACAATCGCGTTCAGGTGCTGTGTGCGAGCTTCATCCGGAACTAGAAGCTGTACCAATTTCAAATTCCTCTCCACAATCTAACGTCGATTCCATTTCTCGTGAGTCACAAACTCTTTGCGAAAATAAAATAATTATATTTCATCATAATGTCCAATCCCTTTCAAACAAATTGACAGACATTGAAATTCTGGTACACGAAAATCGATTCGATTTGCTATGCCTCACAGAGCATTGGCTTTCAACTAACAACATCAACGATACTGCTATTTCTAATTATTATTTAGCAAGTTCTTACTGTCGGCAAAATTTTAAAGGCAAAAATCCCCACGGAGGTACGTGTATCTACGTTCGTAATGATATTTTATCTTCTCCACTGACAGGCTACGAGAACTTCTGCGTAGATAGTGTGTTCGAAATTTCTGCAGTTGAACTGACCGACACCGGTATTGTTGTTTTGTGTATTTATAGACCTCCTCAATCAGATCTTGACATATTTTTTCGGAACTTCGAAAATGTTTTAGAACATATCGCACATAAATCTACTAAATCTATCGTTATATGTGGTGATTTCAATATCGATTTCTTGAGTACATCCGACTCTGCACATTCACCAGTTAATCGATTCAAGAATCTTATCGACTCCTTCAACCTTATTACTACGATAAATGACCCCACTCGCCTCTCCGGCTCATCTCAAACATTGCTAGATCAAATTATAGTCAACAATGGAATCTCGTATCTCTCTGAAGTGTTTATCGCCGGATACAGTGATCACCTTGCTCAAGTATTGACTATTAATAATACACTAAAACCGCTTAAAATCCTTTACAAATTTACAAGAGAGTTTAATGACATAAATAAATCCATATTCGTAAATTATTTGCGTGAAGAAACATGGAAAGATGTTTACAATTGCCAAAACACCGACGACAAATTCAATGTATTTATCTCAACATTCCTAAAACATTACAACTCTAGTTTTCCCATAAAACGCAAGTTAATTAACACAAAAAAATACAATAGATGGATCACCCTAGGGATAAGAATTTCTTCAAAAAACAAACGCCGTTTATATTATCTTTCAAAACGCTATAACCAGCCACCCGAATTCCATAATTATTTTCGTAAATATAAGACTATTCTCCGAAAAGTAGTCTATGCAGCTAAAGTTATGGAAAACGACAGGCATATACTAAAATCGAACAACCGGATGAAAGCCATGTGGAATATTGTTAACAATTACACGTCAACTTCTGAAAATCGCGAAGAAAATGTTTCTTTACTAAACGATGGCAAGATCGTGTCAAATCCTCAGGACATCGCAAGTTTGTTTAATTCTCACTTCTCAGAAGTTGGTAAAATAACGAACTCAATATATCCAAATCAATGTCCTCCAATTATTACCACCCACATACCCAATTCTATGTTCACTTCCGAAACTAACGCCAGTGAAGTCATGGGAATCATCAGCTCCTTAAAAAACAAATTTTCACGAGGCATAGATGATATACCTGAGTTTATTGTTAAATCTTCGTCCCACGCTATATTAAATCCACTCGTAAATATTTTTAATAGTTCTTTATCGGAAGGGGTGTTTCCCAATATATTTAAGAGAGCTAAAGTGAAACCTTTACACAAGAAAGGAAACAAACTTAATATTGGAAATTACCGACCAATATCTCTACTACCCACTTTCTCAAAAATCCTAGAAAAATTGTTCTATAAGCGTCTTCTAGATTTTTTATCAAAATATAACATTCTCTCTGACGATCAACACGGTTTTAGGAAATCCTTTTCCACTACAAGCGCCATATTTTCCTTCTTAAACGATGTTACCACATCTCTAGACAGTGGAGAAAATCCTCAGGGTGTTTTTCTTGACTTATCCAAAGCATTCGATGTCATCGATCACGGAATTCTCCTTACCAAATTGCATTCTTTAGGCATTCGTGGACTTCCACATCAATGGCTAACTTCTTATTTAAAAGATAGATATCAACAAGTAGAAATATCCTATACTAAAAATAAAATACTTGAGCGTTGTCTTTCAGAAACAAAGCCACTTACTTGCGGAGTACCCCAAGGATCAATTCTCGGCCCTATACTCTTTTTATTGTATGTGAACGACATGTCATCATCCACATCAGATTGCAAAATGGTTCTTTTTGCTGATGACACTAATTTACTATGTAAACACGCCAATGCTCAAAAAGTTTTGTCTAACCTTTCGACTTGGTTCCATGCAAATCGTCTCATTGTAAACACTGACAAAACAGTGTCTATGTCATTTCACAATAGTATCACAAAATCTTTACCCCAGGTTTCTCTTTCTTTAAACGGAACACAATTAAAAACTGTTACAAATACAAAATTCTTAGGTCTCCATATTCAAGACAACCTCAAATGGAATTGTCACATTGACAATCTTAATTCCCAATTAAGCAAATTGTGTTACGCATTCCGAATCTTAGTTAACGCAGTTAGTCCACGTATTTCCCGTTGCGTATATTTTGCAAACGTTTACTCCCATTTACGTTACGGCATTACCTTCTGGGGTAATTCCGGTCAGAGTATTCAAACTTTCAGAATTCAGAAGAGGATAGTTCGGATAATTTGTAAATCTCACCCCCGAAACTCTTGTAAACCTTTATTCAAGGAATTAAATATCTTAACACTTCCCTGCATTTATATTTATGAAACGGTCGTGTTTGTTAAGACCGAATTACTGAAGTGCCACCCTTGCTTTATACGAAACAGTCTCGTTCACGAACACTATACTCGCAATAGTAATAATATTCATCGCTCTAGAGTGTCAACCACTCTTTTCCAAAAAGGACCTTATCATTCGGGAATCGTTCTTTATTATTCCCTGCCCAAGAATATAAAAGAGATTATGAAATTGAATATCTTCAAATCCGCGGTTAAAAACTACCTCCTGCACCAGTGCTTCTACAATGTAAAAGAATTTATTGATTAAATCCGACTTGTACTTTATCACGCCATTGCCGTAGTACTTTTTAAATAACTTATAACAATTTTAAAAACTATTTTCTTGCATGATTGTGTTGTCTTATGGCTCATATTAATTTAGTTTTATATGTACTCAAATGTGGCACGGTTGTGTACATAAATTCTGTAGCCCCATCCTGGCCCGGGTTTTTCTCCGTTTTTCCTTCGGGTAGAGGCGGATTTATTATACAGGTTCTCTAGGCTTTGTTTAGGGGCGTGTTTATTGTAACAATAAATCGTGAATTTAGTGTTTTTTGAACTCTTATGATTTTTAAACACTATACTCAGAATTATCAATAGTTCGATAATAACTCTTACATGTAAATTTTTTGCATTAAATTACAAACATATTGACATTCTATTAGTATTATAACTCGCAGCTAACTTTTTATCTTATCTGCGAACTTTTGCTGAAATTTTTGAATCCGCTTCTGCCTTAGGGCCCTTGATCGGAATTGATGGGATGGTCCCTTGCTTGCTTCCGGAGAGTAAATTAGTTTATTGTCCTCCACGAGGTCATACGCAGTTTGTACTGTTTGTTTGACAATAAATTTATTATTATTATTAAAATTTATTATCATGATTGAAGATTGAAGAAACTAAGAAATTCGAATGACAACTTAACCTTAACCTCACTTCCACAAGATATATAAATTCACTTTTTGACGATTCATTTACACTGACAACACTGGCAAACATTATTGACGAACCATGCTCACTCTGCTATCAAATTGTTAGTGAAACGAAGTCACTAACACCAAGAATGAATTTCAGACCAGAAGTTACTCACGAGAACATAGACAAACTTGTAGGCGACGCGTGCTGTGTGACCTCTAGCTACAGTACCGCATGAGCTCACAGCTCTTCGTCACCCCGACTTGTGTCTTTTTTGGCCGCTAGATCACGTCTGCAGACAAGTCAGTCGAATCGGAGCTTCTGTCACCCTTATTCCCCAGCAGTCCTGGGCTGACTGAATAATAAAATTATATTAACTTTTTCACGTGAAAGCTGAACCTTGCCGATTCTACACCACGGCAGCTGCGCATACCTGCCTTGAAGAATCAATTTGCCTGATTCGTTCTCAGCTGCCTGAATACCTGAGCCGCAACTCAAGTTAAACGTCATTTCTTTAACATAACAATGACTGTTCCACGCGTCATTATCAGTAGCTAACTTTTTATTGTATCTAGGAATTTTTTCTGAAATATTTGAATCCGCCTCTTCCGTAGGGCTCTTGATCGGAATTGATGGGATGGTCCCTTGCTTGCTTCCGGAGAGTAAATTAGTTTATGCTCGACGTGGTCATACGCAGTTCATACTGCTTTTTTGACAATAAATTTATTAATTATTTCTTTATAAAAATTTATTAGATATAACTCTAATTTGTTGAATTGTTACAAATAAGTACATAATAATGATGGTAGATGGAAACACGTTTGAACTGAAAGAAGAATTCTTTTTGCAGTTAAGCAGTAAACTTGGCAGTTTTTTCGCATGTTAGTTACTCAGCTGCTATTTATTGTTAGAAATAATGTTGAAAAGAGGATGAATGTACAAACAGATTAGAAGGTCGACAAAAACAGAAAGCGCTCGCCTGGGGATTCGATCCTCGAACCTTCCTTAAATGAGACACGCACATTACACAAAGACGACGAAGTCTCGTGAGAAGAGAGGAATAATTTGATGATATTGACAATGCTAGTATCAGACAGGTGTTAAAATTATTATACAAAGAAAAGAGACCATATTATATCACATTTTCATTTCAAAATGCATTTAATATGTGATTTTCATTAAAAGCGTTAGAGCTGTTCTCGAGAAAATTTTTGACAAATGCATAGTTACGTACAATTTTTGCTCGCTTAATAGTATAGGAATATCAATTTTGTTACCGAGCTTCGCTCGAATTGCTCGCAAAATGGTCATATGACAAAATATTTTTCGTTAAGTGATTCAAACCATGGATTACTTACTGTTAAACTGCTGTGTATCCATGAATATAGCGAATGATAATTCCATACGTAACTGTTCCAGCACACCACAAGCCCATATGCGATGTGCGTAAGCTTTTGGTGGAGAAGCGGGATTCAACCATAAACCACAACCTTTATGGTAGAGTTCGCTGCCACCAGCTTGGTTTCCCCAAGCAATCAAACACACGAGTAATAACAATAAAACATTTAATTCAAATTAAATAAAGCTCTGAATATTTACAAATGTAGACAAACTCGCAAATCATTAATACAAGTTTGAACTTATTACTTTATATTGCTATCTAAAAGCAATAATTATACACAGTTATAACTACTGGTGTTATGAATTAACTCGGAAATCTACCCAGATTATCCGAAGTTCAAAAAGTTCCAAGTTGCTATCTCGAAATAAATAACTGTTCCAAGCTATGTTATTCGCGCCTATAGCAGGTAATAGAATTACCGCAGCAATTCTCAGTGGTCTGACGACCAAACTAACCAAGTTACATATTAAATAACTTGCGTACTTCTATACGCTTTCGCACTTGTCTCAAAGTCTGAAAGCCTCCAGTATAAAAGTCACTTAGGATCTGCAAACCTTCCAATTTATACAGGAGCGGAGGTCACGTGACTACACCTTTGCCACTTTTACTGCGTACTCATCAGCTAGGGCACCCCTCAGATTCCGCGAACACTGCGTTCGTCAGGCTGACCATTATTTTAGGCAACCAGTGGAACATTCCCTTCACGCTCGCCTTTCTTCTCTGAGGGCGTTCATCTCAGTTTCCAGAAGTAGATGGGAACTGGTCAATCTCTTCACAATACGAGAGGTCTTAACGCGCACCTTTCCTTGTTTGGGCGGCGACGGGCATGGCTCTTAATCGCCTTTGGTATTTCCGGCGAGCACAATGCTTGAAAATGTTATTTCAAAATCTATACTGACCACGATGTTACAGTAACTATTTTGCTAATTTGGTGACTGCGCAGTTAGTGTTGCCCATATTAGATGTTTCTTGTGTCCGGATACAAGGAGTAGTAGTGAAATTTCATGGAATTGACATTCCATATTTACGCGATACTTACATACGTAAATAGAAAATAATAATCATTTGTCTTAAATTGTGCTTGTCTCTTTTATTCACACATTCGTAAACAAATGAAAATGATCTATTCAATGTAATCCACAATATACTCTGTTTATAATATTAGAAATACATTTTTGTTTAGGAGATGTGTGTTGACTGCATGGTGACTTGCGTGAGGAAGCATTCGCCGACCCTACGACACCGATCAGTGGCGAACAGTCTTGTTGAAAAAAGTCAGTTGAAGGAAAGTGTTTTGCCTCTGATTGGTAATCACTTATTTTTCAGGTCTTTACTTTCCAATCATTCGTAGGTATAAGGAAAGCATTATGAAGTCCGTAAAGTAAATCGAGATCTCATCAGGTCTTTACGATAATGATGAGTACGTGATAGATTTTTGTTTATTCTATAACGCACAAAATAATCAACGTATCCGAACCAAACTTTAATTTTGTTTGTGAACATTTGGAATAGGGACCCATTTTTTACAGATTCATTGCAGATTCTTTCTGTTGCTGTAGACACGTGGGTGCTGTAGCCGCGATTGGGAATCAAAAGTGGGGGGGGGGCAAATTAATATTGACAATTTTCATTTACGTGACATTTTCTGCATATCTCCACTAAGTACGATTTAAATAATGAAATAAATAAAAGGAAAGACAATTGGTGACTACCATATCAGGGATCGTGTAATTCATTTTGTAATCCTCAGTTTTTGTCGGTTAACATGAAATTTTTATCTTTTATTTAAGAAGTAGGGTGCGTGGGAGAGGTGCAGTCGCCTCCCCCCCCTCCGGGAGGGTGTTTATTCGTTTCAACAGAATGATACGTTCCCACGCTGCCGCACACAACCGGAAAAAGAAGGTGTCAAAGTTGAAATAAAATACTCTACACGCGTGTTCATTTGCCATCGAGGATTGGAAGGAAAGGCTGGACTATAGGCATATTCTTTGGATGTTCTTTTTTGTTTTCAAAAAGGTAATAGTTGAATTTTGTTTTTGAATTCTATACTGAATTTTCTTTTCGAATTGAACAGCTCTAGGAACACATTTTAACTTTGAAGAAACTTTCAGTCCTCTTATTTTTTTCCCAATTATTACTTTACATGAATTCGCTTCTTTGTATTTTGTTAGCAGAGCCAACTTTTATTCACTGTGACGTGTTGTTACTACTTTACATTAAATGTAGTCGTGTCAATTTCAAATGAATATTGTTTATTTCATCATGTTTCAGCCTTGAAAATATGTGTGGTAATTTTATTATTTTTTAATAATAAGATAAAAATTCGTCGAAATTTGTTCGTAGCATAGGGATCAAAGTCTCATATATGTACGTGTGAGGTCCGAGTTCGCCGTCGAGAAAGTTATATTTGCATTTATTTTTGTCAACATAATCTGCCCGATTATACTTTCCTTACAAGTTTAGAATTTTTCCTTACTATTAAATAACCATTTTTTTAAATTAACGAACAAATTTTAAGCCAGCTTTCTCAAAAAACGTCGATTCAATCAGCTTGGTGTGCTATTGGTGGCGAATCTGTCTTTTCGGATTTTTAACTAATATATAGCTCCTATTTGGTGGATTGCTACAAATAAAAAAAATCATAATGATTGAAAGACAATTTGAGATTGAAACTCATGTGAACTGAAAGAAAAACTTTTCTTGCAGTTAAGCAGCAAACTTAAGAAATTTCATTCGCATTTTAGTTACTCAGCAGCAAAAACGTTAAAAAGAGGATAAATGTATAATAGACTTATCATATGATCGACAAAAATGAATTTAAAAAAGCACCCGCTCTCCCAGGTTTCGAATCTCGGACCTCATATGCATGAAGCACGCACGTAACCCCTGGGCCAACATACTCCGTCTGGAGGCGATGAAATATTTGGTTTATTAACAATGCTAGTGTTTCACATGTGTTAAAATTGTTCTACAAAGAAACGAGACCATGTTATCTCACATTTTCATCCCAAAATTCATCTAATCTTTGAATTTCATTAATATCGTTAGAGAGAACGTTTTTGACAAATACATAGGTACTGTGACTCGTACATACAATTATTGCTCGCTTAATAGTATAGGACTAATGGTTTTATAAATGAACTTAAAGTGAAAGAAAGTTAAACGAATCTTAACTTCGTTAATAACGATTGACGGATTAACACTTTTCTGTCCAGCTATGTCTCTGAGTAAGAAGTCTCTAGAGATTATCTTCCATATTTTCAGATATTTATCGGATATTCTGCTCTTTCTCGTCAATGTATATTTTTTTCTTCGGATTTCAATCATCTTGAAGAATGTAGGTAGGTATAACCACTTAGAAGCAAACCCTACTTACCTACCTATCTACCTACCGGAAAAACTAAGCATAAATGACTGTAATAAAATGTCCTAAACGTGATTAAATGATTGTTACTTCAGAAATACGCATGCATCGTGCGACTAATCTGCACAAAACTGATAGCGAATTGCAATGCTTACAATTAACCCAACCCTGGAAAAACGTGTGGTAAATGTATACATTGAACACTTGGAGTCTTCAAAATTCTCAGAAATTAATACCTATTATTTTCTGTTGCCGTTAGGCATTACTGGCAATAAAGAACAAAATAAAGATACATTTCAATAATTTACCTACTGTTGTGCAAAAAAAGCAGTGTCGGAACTTAGTATTCCATTCTTGTTTCAACTCTGTTTCATGAAGTTGTATTCCATACACTGTTGGATTCAAAACGACGGGATTGCTATATTTTATCCAGAGTCAGCAACTTCAAGTTTTGGTTCTTATAGTTTCTGTGACTCTTACATTAACGCTCAGATCACTTCTTCACATTTACCCCAGCTTACAATTATCCCAGCTTCTTCCCTTATCTACTTGTTGTCGACGCATGTGCTCTGAATTTTTTAAAAGGTTTAATGCAAAAGGGTTCTTCATAAGAAGATCATAGTAGATATGGGAAAATTACTCAAAAAAAGGCTGCAAATTTTTTCTTTTAGTTTTGTGTACTTGAGATGTAATTAGTATACACGATTACGCCTGCGTAAATGGTATTTCTGTTGAAATTTGTAATAGACGTGGGAAAATAATATTTTGACAATTCTACCCAATTAATTCACTCTTTCAATGATTTGAGAACTATTTAGCCGTATAGATGTGAAAGTGGAAGATTTCAGCTCTGAAAAGGTGAAATGAAAGACATAATACTGATAGAATAGATTGAAGAACTGAAAATCTTCTCTTACGAAACTGCTTGATCGTGTGCGTACGATGAAATTACATTACGTAACATGTATTACACTACTAATAAAACTGGGATAACATGTCTCGAAAAAACTTTAAAAGTTTGTGATAATTAATATTCCAAATTTTTAAGGTCGAGTTTCTCTGGGCCCGAAACAAAAGTTAGTGTAAAATTTTTACTTTTTCATCTTCGTAGAATACACAAAGAATAATTTTAAAAAATGGATCGGGAAGTTTTGATGACATTTGTATTTCCATTGGCACGTAATTTGAACGCAGCAAATAGTATTTTTCAAATAATATGGTATTACGGACCTGATATTTGTTTTATTTCTTGTAGTTACAGGATAAGAGTGATCTAAGATATTGTTGGGATTACCTCAGTTTCTGTTTCTTCTGGGAGTGCGATGGGTTTCCTCTGCGGAAGCACGGGTATCAAGTTTCTTAAGTGTTTTTTTTTTTTTTTTGCATTTTGTTACATGACGAGTATAATCGTTTTGAGAGGAATATGTTTACTTTTTCTCACGTAATGACAAGATGATACGTTGATAACCGTGGAAGATGGGTGAATTATGTATTAGTTAGGAATGTCTAGTGCTTTTTCATTTAATCAAGTATACATGTTTTCAATAAAAACGTATGTTTAAGACACCTTTCACTGGTAGCCTATGTGTTTATGGACTTCTTAGTAATTTGATGACTTTTGAATTCGTCACCAATTTAAGTCATGGTTGTTTTGATACCAAATATTTTATTTAACACTTCTGTGAGTGTATCATTTAACTTTGTAGCACTAACATAAGTTCTGTAATTAATTTTGCTTTATTTAAACAATTTATTGAAATGAATATAAATTTGTTTAATTTTTTTCTCATTGTGAACTTTGTTTTGCGTACTGGGATGAAGGAGTTTAAGTGAATGAGAGGGAATGTGCAATGGTTTGGCTCCACTGGTTTTATTTTGTAAATGATGTCGTGTGGTTTAATGTATACATCCTTAAGTTTAGTTGAGCAATGATGGATCAACAGTTATATAATATGGGAACTGCTCGGTTCTTTAGGTGTTAGAGTGTTTGTTGTTTAGCAACGTTGCACCTGGCGTGGAATACAGGTTCCAGATTTTTGCATAAAAACTGTATTTTAGAGCATAAGTGAATTATAATTTTGATTAGTTGTTGATTGGGAAATTTCGATCACACGTAAGGTAAGTGGCGAAGATTGTTCGAGAATTGACTGCAAAATAACAAGAGACTGAAATACGAGAAGAGTACTGATTGGCACGGGGCGGACGGATTACGTCATGTCAAGCACACTACATGCTTTCACGTGAAAAAGTTAATATAATTTTATTATTCAGTCAGCCCAGGACTGCTGGGGAATAAGGGTGACAGAAGCTCCGATTCGACTGACTTGTCTGCAGACGTGATCTAGCGGCCAAAAAAGACACAAGTCGGGGTGACGAAGAGCTGTGAGCTCATGCGGTACTGTAGCTAGAGGTCACACAGCACGCGTCGCCTACAAGTTTGTCTATGTTCTCGTGAGTAACTTCTGGTCTGAAATTCATTCTTGGTGTTAGTGACTTCGTTTCACTAACAATTTGATAGCAGAGTGAGCATGGTTCGTCAATAATGTTTGCCAGTGTTGTCAGTGTAAATGAATCGTCAAAAAGTGAATTTATATATCTTGTGGAAGTGAGGTTAAGGTTAAGTTGTCATTCGAATTTCTTAGTTTCTTCAATCTTCAATCATGATAATAAATTTTAATAATAATAATAAATTTATTGTCAAACAAACAGTACAAACTGCGTATGACCTCGTGGAGGACAATAAACTAATTTACTCTCCGGAAGCAAGCAAGGGACCATCCCATCAATTCCGATCAAGGGCCCTAAGGCAGAAGCGGATTCAAAAATTTCAGCAAAAGTTCGCAGATAAGATAAAAAGTTAGCTGCGAGTTATAATACTAATAGAATGTCAATATGTTTGTAATTTAATGCAAAAAATTTACATGTAAGAGTTATTATCGAACTATTGATAATTCTGAGTATAGTGTTTAAAAATCATAAGAGTTCAAAAAACACTAAATTCACGATTTATTGTTACAATAAACACGCCCCTAAACAAAGCCTAGAGAACCTGTATAATAAATCCGCCTCTACCCGAAGGAAAAACGGAGAAAAACCCGGGCCAGGATGGGGCTACAGAATTTATGTACACAACCGTGCCACATTTGAGTACATATAAAACTAAATTAATATGAGCCATAAGACAACACAATCATGCAAGAAAATAGTTTTTAAAATTGTTATAAGTTATTTAAAAAGTACTACGGCAATGGCGTGATAAAGTACAAGTCGGATTTAATCAATAAATTCTTTTACATTGTAGAAGCACTGGTGCAGGAGGTAGTTTTTAACCGCGGATTTGAAGATATTCAATTTCATAATCTCTTTTATATTCTTGGGCAGGGAATAATAAAGAACGATTCCCGAATGATAAGGTCCTTTTTGGAAAAGAGTGGTTGACACTCTAGAGCGATGAATATTATTACTATTGCGAGTATAGTGTTCGTGAACGAGACTGTTTCGTATAAAGCAAGGGTGGCACTTCAGTAATTCGGTCTTAACAAACACGACCGTTTCATAAATATAAATGCAGGAAAGTTTTATGATATTTAGTTCCTTGAAAAGGTTTACAAGAGTTTCGGGGGTGAGATTTACAAATTATCCGAACTATCCTCTTCTGAATTCTGAAAGTTTGAATACTCTGACCGGAATTACCCCAGAAGGTAATGCCGTAACGTAAATGGGAGTAAACGTTTGCAAAATATACGCAACGGGAAATACGTGGACTAACTGCGTTAACTAAGATTCGGAATGCGTAACACAATTTGCTTAATTGGGAATTAAGATTGTCAATGTGACAATTCCATTTGAGGTTGTCTTGAATATGGAGACCTAAGAATTTTGTATTTGTAACAGTTTTTAATTGTGTTCCGTTTAAAGAAAGAGAAACCTGGGGTAAAGATTTTGTGATACTATTGTGAAATGACATAGACACTGTTTTGTCAGTGTTTACAATGAGACGATTTGCATGGAACCAAGTCGAAAGGTTAGACAAAACTTTTTGAGCATTGGCGTGTTTACATAGTAAATTAGTGTCATCAGCAAAAAGAACCATTTTGCAATCTGATGTGGATGATGACATGTCGTTCACATACAATAAAAAGAGTATAGGGCCGAGAATTGATCCTTGGGGTACTCCGCAAGTAAGTGGCTTTGTTTCTGAAAGACAACGCTCAAGTATTTTATTTTTAGTATAGGATATTTCTACTTGTTGATATCTATCTTTTAAATAAGAAGTTAGCCATTGATGTGGAAGTCCACGAATGCCTAAAGAATGCAATTTGGTAAGGAGAATTCCGTGATCGATGACATCGAATGCTTTGGATAAGTCAAGAAAAACACCCTGAGGATTTTCTCCACTGTCTAGAGATGTGGTAACATCGTTTAAGAAGGAAAATATGGCGCTTGTAGTGGAAAAGGATTTCCTAAAACCGTGTTGATCGTCAGAGAGAATGTTATATTTTGATAAAAAATCTAGAAGACGCTTATAGAACAATTTTTCTAGGATTTTTGAGAAAGTGGGTAGTAGAGATATTGGTCGGTAATTTCCAATATTAAGTTTGTTTCCTTTCTTGTGTAAAGGTTTCACTTTAGCTCTCTTAAATATATTGGGAAACACCCCTTCCGATAAAGAACTATTAAAAATATTTACGAGTGGATTTAATATAGCGTGGGACGAAGATTTAACAATAAACTCAGGTATATCATCTATGCCTCGTGAAAATTTGTTTTTTAAGGAGCTGATGATTCCCATGACTTCACTGGCGTTAGTTTCGGAAGTGAACATAGAATTGGGTATGTGGGTGGTAATAATTGGAGGACATTGATTTGGATATATTGAGTTCGTTATTTTACCAACTTCTGAGAAGTGAGAATTAAACAAACTTGCGATGTCCTGAGGATTTGACACGATCTTGCCATCGTTTAGTAAAGAAACATTTTCTTCGCGATTTTCAGAAGTTGACGTGTAATTGTTAACAATATTCCACATGGCTTTCATCCGGTTGTTCGATTTTAGTATATGCCTGTCGTTTTCCATAACTTTAGCTGCATAGACTACTTTTCGGAGAATAGTCTTATATTTACGAAAATAATTATGGAATTCGGGTGGCTGGTTATAGCGTTTTGAAAGATAATATAAACGGCGTTTGTTTTTTGAAGAAATTCTTATCCCTAGGGTGATCCATCTATTGTATTTTTTTGTGTTAATTAACTTGCGTTTTATGGGAAAACTAGAGTTGTAATGTTTTAGGAATGTTGAGATAAATACATTGAATTTGTCGTCGGTGTTTTGGCAATTGTAAACATCTTTCCATGTTTCTTCACGCAAATAATTTACGAATATGGATTTATTTATGTCATTAAACTCTCTTGTAAATTTGTAAAGGATTTTAAGCGGTTTTAGTGTATTATTAATAGTCAATACTTGAGCAAGGTGATCACTGTATCCGGCGATAAACACTTCAGAGAGATACGAGATTCCATTGTTGACTATAATTTGATCTAGCAATGTTTGAGATGAGCCGGAGAGGCGAGTGGGGTCATTTATCGTAGTAATAAGGTTGAAGGAGTCGATAAGATTCTTGAATCGATTAACTGGTGAATGTGCAGAGTCGGATGTACTCAAGAAATCGATATTGAAATCACCACATATAACGATAGATTTAGTAGATTTATGTGCGATATGTTCTAAAACATTTTCGAAGTTCCGAAAAAATATGTCAAGATCTGATTGAGGAGGTCTATAAATACACAAAACAACAATACCGGTGTCGGTCAGTTCAACTGCAGAAATTTCGAACACACTATCTACGCAGAAGTTCTCGTAGCCTGTCAGTGGAGAAGATAAAATATCATTACGAACGTAGATACACGTACCTCCGTGGGGATTTTTGCCTTTAAAATTTTGCCGACAGTAAGAACTTGCTAAATAATAATTAGAAATAGCAGTATCGTTGATGTTGTTAGTTGAAAGCCAATGCTCTGTGAGGCATAGCAAATCGAATCGATTTTCGTGTACCAGAATTTCAATGTCTGTCAATTTGTTTGAAAGGGATTGGACATTATGATGAAATATAATTATTTTATTTTCGCAAAGAGTTTGTGACTCACGAGAAATGGAATCGACGTTAGATTGTGGAGAGGAATTTGAAATTGGTACAGCTTCTAGTTCCGGATGAAGCTCGCACACAGCACCTGAACGCGATTGTCACCTTCGAGTACCACATCGTACTCCTGAGCGCAAGTTGTAACGGTGTATGGGGGCGACAGGAGGAATAGATGTTGACGTGGGAGATGAGGAAGCAGTAGGTGAAAGAACGGGGACAGGAGAAGAAATGGGTGTGGAGATAGGAAGAGGAAATGGTGATGAGGTAGGAGCAGAGGGAGGTGGAGGAGATGAGGTAGAAGTAGAGGGAGGTGGAGGAGGAGATGAGGTACGTGCAGGAGGAGGTAATGGAGGAGGTGGATGATGTGAGGTCAGATGTGAAGCTAGGAGAGAACCGAAGTGCTGTTTCCCAGACGGTTTCAGGTGTAAACCGTGCTGGGTAAAGTCCTTGGCAGTCAGGTGTGGTTGCAAATCAAAAAATGTGATTTTTGTGTCTGCCAGGTGATGTTTTAGGGAGATGTTTGCCAGGTTAATTTCGTGGTTTATTTGTGGAACGTTGAAGCATGGAAACAGGTTAGAGAGCACTATGTTCGTGTGCAGGGAGGCAATTTTTAGTTTTTTTAGATTTTCAGACGCGTTGAAATGACCACCTAAGTTAATATCGTTCTGCCCACTTATGATTACTGTGTCCCGCTGTGAGTTTTATAGTGTAAATGTCCTGTTCTCGAATAACTTCTTACAAACGAGCGTTTGGCTTAAAGAAACAGGAGACTGAGAACTGGCTAGGAAGCAATCCAAGTAATACGGAGGACATCTAACGACCGTGCGAATCAGCTAGTATGGGCACGTTTGATTTTTGCGTGGAAGGGTTGGTTTCATTTCTGGATAGCACTACTTTACGTGGTTTTGGGCGGCTGTGCTTACCAGTGCGTGGTGTGCGAACAGGTCTGGGTACTGGACGGGAGGGGATGAAACGAGTAGGTAAGGGAGGAAACAGGGACATGTCATCTAACACACTAAACCTATTCTGAGTGAAGAGTTGGGGTGGTGCATGTGTCGTTGGTCTAACCGGGTGGTAGCAGTTGGAAGAACGGCGAAAATTCCTAACTGTAGTCCAACCGCCGATCGTTTTCTGATTGACCTCTTCTAGCGCACTGATTCATGTGTCAATATAATGTACCAAGTCATTGTACGTCTTCTGAAGATCAGCTTTGAATGAGTTGAGGAATGTGATTGTGTCCATTGTTGTGAGATAGTTAGCAACTTAACGACAAAAGCAAATGAGAATACACGAAAACTGACAACTAACACTGAATGAAGGATGTTAGTTTAATAATATATTTATTACTTCGGAAGTTACAAATGAGATAATAAATAAATTAAATATACAAACAAACCTACGACAAAAATGAATGAAATATTTATTTAGGGCGACCACTGGAGATTAATTAATTCGACAAAAACTACCGTATATTGTGTTAAAATGTAAATAAATACGAAAGAATCAAGAAAAACGAATTGTAAAATGATGTAATAATTGTATGAAATTATAACCACGAAAACTTCGGTGCAACAATGGAGCACGGTTTAAATAAGTAAATAAACAAACCGACAACTAAAATAACAGAAATAATTTAGGATGACAACTGCAGATAAATTAATTCGACAATAACTAAAGCAATATTATGTTAGATGGTAATGAATAACTACAAAAAGATCACGACAACAAATGGTAAAATATTGGAATAATTCTATTTACGACGACGAAACTTGAGCGGTGCAAGAATAGAGTACTTTATTTGTAATTAATAATGATGTAATAGTATACGCACCAAAAAATCTAAATACAGCAAAATAATTAATTTTAATGCACCAAGAAGTTAAATTTATGATTCCGTTTGTACTTACGTAAACTTTATCACACCATTGAATGAAGCACTTGAATGAAAACAATATGAAATTATATTTGGTCCGTTATATGCAACCGTCAATTATATGCAACCGAAAGCAAAGGAGGAGATGGTAAAAGCAATGTTAATCCGACCTTATAAATCCATCATGAACATGTCTAGGTTCGTAGAGGATCCTAATAATATAACTAAAAGTAAATTAAAATCATCTTTGAGTTTGTTAGATGACGCAAAAATATCTTATGATGAAAATATCGACTTCGAGGATGCAGAGCCCTTGCAAATTGGGTATTTTGAAAAGTTATGGCTGGACACAAGAGGTACTTTACAAGATGCTTTTACTTATTTGACCTTTGCATATTTCAGTGCTATACCAAAAGCTGTAGTGTGTGCATCTCTTTCTTTGCCCGTTGTTCAATTACCTGTGTTTTCAGGAAGGACAATCGATTGACAAGAGTTCTGACACTTTCAACTCCTTAATTCTGCAACAAGAAAAACTTAATGAGATTCAAAAATTTAATTATATTTTTGGTGCCTTGAAGGGGGATGCATTAAATTTAATCAAGCATCTACCTGTTTCAAATGAAAATTTTCGAGTGGCGTGGTCTTGTGTATCAGAAGTACAATGACCCGGAGGGTATTGCCATATCTTACATATAAAAATTGCTAAACTTGCCTGATGTTAAAGCAGGTCCAGTGGCTTCACAGGAAGCATTCCATTCTAACATTATTCAAAACCTTTCAGCCATAAAGCAATGTAAAATAACAATTGTTTTATGTGACTTGATATGGGAAACTTGCATTGTAAAAACGTTGAACCTCGCCTAGTGGTATTTAAATAACCCAAAGTTTGTGTCATTAGAAATCCTTTTGCAATTTATATCTTCCAAAATTAAAGCTCTTTGTGCATCATGTGAAACAGTGTCTGATGTAAGTGGAAAGTCTGTTCAGCTATCAGAAACTCACTACGGAGTCAGAAGGTGTTCTTTGCTGCGAATAAGCCCTCTAAGGAGTGTCTCGTGCGTCACCAGTCTCATTATTCCAATGCACAACCTTCAATCAGATGACTGTTGAGGGAAAGTCACGTTTGGTAACTACAAACAGTCCCTGTAAAAATTGTCTTTCAAAGGCCAACCCTAACCATGTTTGTTCGAAATTCCTTTGTAGATTCTGCTGCAAGAAACACAATACTTTAATTCATAAGTTTCATGCAAAGTTCACAAAGGGAAGTTCAGTACAGAATGTCAGGCCCGGTAAGAGTTTTTCTGTTTCCATTCAAACGGAGGACGTGTGTCAAAATGATCAAAACACTAAAGTGAACAAAAAGGATGCTCTTTCTAACTTTACAGCTAGCGATGACACTAGCACAACAAAAAATGTGATCTTGCCAACTGTTGAAATTATTGTTGAGGGATTAGATGGAAATTTTGTTATTTGTAGAGTATTAATAGAATTTGACTCTCAGATTAATGCTGTAAATAATAACATTGTTCAGCAGTTAAAATTACCATTTCTCAAAAGTGCAATTGAAATTTATACCTTGAACTTACGCTCTGGGAGTAATGCAAACTCAGTGTTAACAATTAAATGAAATTGCTCTTCTTGGAAGAAGTCAACTGAATTTGTTATTTTGCCAAAACTTTCTAATTTTCTTCCTTCGCAGGAAGTGAATCAAAAATCCTTGAAACGCCCAAATAGCATAAAATTTGCCGATCACGATTTCAATCGGCCTGAGGGATTTGACGTTTTATTGGATATTGAAGTTTTTTTGTGAAATTTTGAATTCATCGCAACCCTTGTTTAAATAAAAAATTACTTGGAATCATAAATACCAAACTGGTTAAAATAATTGCTGACTGTGCCTCCTCCTTAGTTCCTTTAAATGACTTGAACTGCCTTCATGTAGCAGCATCTCATAGTGATGAGAGCCTTTCATTGATATTAAAACGATTTTGGGAATTAGCGCAAATTCCAGCTCAGCCCGATGACCCTGTCGAGCTGTTAACGCGTCCTGCTGAGAAGTTATTTCAACAAGATGCTATCAACTTTCATCAGGAAGATTTGTTGTATCGTTGCCTTTCAAATAAGACCCATTTATGCTTGGCCATTCATTTAATGTTGCTAAACGGAGATTTGAGTATGTGGAAGGGAAGTTAGCGCAGAAACCCCAAGTTAAGGAGAAATACGTTTCCTTCATGAGAGATTACATTAGTCAGGGACATGCAAACATTGTTCAAGATCCTGACCTTAGTGATAACCATTTCTATTCTCCTAATTTGTATGTTGAAAATCCTTCGTCTGAAACGACCAGCTTAAGAATTGTATTTGCTTCTTCCACTAAATCCTCTTCTGGATTTAGCTTAATCGACCTCGTATACACTGGACCAACCATTCGAAGAAATTTATTCCATATTCTCCTGAATTTTCGGTTAAAAGATATTGCCATAGCTGCCGATAAAAAGGAGTTTTATCGACAGGTGCTGATACATTCTGATCATCACAGATTTCAATACATAGTTTGGAGGGAAAGCCCCCATGAATTACTTGAAACTTACAAACTCACAACTGTAACTTATGGCACGGCTTTTTAGTCGTTTCTTGCTTCGAGGTGCCTCTTGGAGCTCTCGAGGAAGTGTCAATGTCTTAATCCTTTTGTTTCTAGTATCCTCGCCAATTGTTTATACATGGGCGATATATTATTGTCAGTAAGCACTGTTCAGACTGCTATTCATGCAATGGGGGACTTGATGACTGTTTTGGGAAACGCAGATTTCCATGTTTACAAATTTTGTTCAAACAGCCAAGAATTTCTTGACAGTTTGCCCTACGAATTGAAATCGAAAGCAGTTGTTAACTTGCACTCCACTGATGCTTATAAAACCTTAAATTTGCAAAGATCGAAGTCGAGACCTACTCCTGGTTGTGTCCAAGTATTACAATTTATCATCTAGTGATGTACATTCAAAACGTTCTGTATTATCAGTGCTTGGACTCTTTGGGTTTGTGCGCTCCGTTCTTTATTGCCTTCAAAGTATACATGCAAAAATGGGCAGCGAAGCTGGATTGAGATGAGGAATTACCTTTGGTCTTTTTGGTGTTAGTGACTCCGTTTCGCTAACTGTAGACTATCGAAAACTGACAACGTCGAACATCTAAGTCATCAATGTTCGAGAACAACTTCCCAAATGTAATCGTTAGTGATCTTTCATAGAATCGTCTCGATGTTACACGACACACTCTGTAAAGTATAATCTTGACCCAACCCTTCTACGATGTGAGGTGACAAGGCTCCTCCCTTCTGCATACGCCACAATTTTTCTGTCTAATGATAATCCGTCACCAGGTCTCACGTGATCTTCCATTGGCCATTGGCTTTCGTAGTTGCACATTATTTTGACCATTCGTTATCATGTGATGTCTGACTCATTCAGCTCTTAGCTTTGTCTCGTGACCGTACCTGTTTAATTTCTTGTATATTGGTGTCACCGCGTGAACAAAGGGCCCCTTGATTTCAAACAAGGACTGTACTCCCCCTTCCTCTCTGGGACTGCCTAGACCATTGGAGACACTCTACCTTTGTATCCAGTGCAGGGGTGACTCAAGACGGAGACCAGATGGCGTCAAAAACATTTCGCAGGGCCGCATCATGTTATTTCCCGTTCTTTAGTTCTAAAAAAAGGTTTCCCTCCTTTATTAGAATATAATGTTAACCGGATACCCAATTGTCTCATTTTGCTGGTCCCAACACGCGCCTTCTCATCTCTTCTTTGCGACGCAGAATTTTTCCAAGAGATGCTATTAACAAAAAATTGTGCAACTGTAACTATAGTTAAATTAAGAAAAAGTTTAAATCACTAATTTTTTGTTACAATAAGTTATTATTGGTGTTATTTATCCTGTATATAATTTATATAGGTCTTTATGCGTTATCAGATATTTTGTAGATTGAGCATGGCGTAATAAATTATTTCCACTTTCTCTTTTGAATTTTGGAGAGCATTTTTCGAAAACAGTTTCTCATCTAAACCTTTCCCTAAATTTTTATGTCCTCTTTACGTTTAGCCTTTAGTCTAACAAGAGTCTAGTCTCTTCTTTTTTTGCGCTATTTCAGAATCACATCCTGGTTTTGGTCTCTGATACATCCAGTTACATCCACTTGAAGAACTCATCGCATTTTGTTAAAATTTCGCGTGCTGAGCTTTCCACCTTTCTCTTGCTATCACGTACTGCTGAGAGCAGAATGTCATCGGCAGAAGCCACAAAGTGTATTCTTTCTTCATGCAAATTGTTCAAGATATTATTGATGAGAATATTGCATCGCAGTGGTTCTCTGCAGGAGCCCTGCAGACATCCCACTTAGATCTCCCGTGTTATCAGCTCCTTCCCAATCTCGATGAATATTGATCGATCCTCCAAATATGAGCAAAATATGTTGTATAGCCCACATGCACATGCTTTTTTCTCATTGTGAAAATTAAATCCAAATGGGGATTGTCAAACACCATTTGTATCCAGAAATATCATTCTTCTCTTGTTATACAATATCATTCTTCTCTTGTTACCATTTCTAATAATCTTTTTACTGCGCCCAGTGTAGAACGAACGTTTCTAAATACAAATTAATTTCCTTCTAGGTAATGCGTCAATCTATCAGACATCAGTTTGTATTGAAGTTTACCTAAAACTGGTGATAATATTACAGGCCGGTACAGTTCGGACTCTGCCGGGTCTGCGGGATTTAAAGTAAAAGATGACTTGCTTTATTTTCCACTTCTTTGGAAAATAACATTCCTGAAAACATGTGTTGTCGTAATTAAGGAATCTCCCCATAATTTTCACCTTGTGCTGTCCATGCATATGACAGTATCCTTATTTTTCGTGCTTAAGAGTATTTTACTCAGGGTTTCCTAATCTGCTTTGTGACTTGTAATGTACCGATATGACAGTATAAGTTAACAATCATGAATCCAATATTACTAGTTGGTATTAGGACGGTTAGCGTGTTTTCTTTCAGATACTGGATGTTGTGCAATACGTCTAGATTGCTGTCATGTATGAGAATTGCACCACTTAGTTTACCTGTATGTGTTGATCTTAATCGATGCGGTAGTGTCCAAGGCTACCGCAGCACGCATAATGTTTCTGTAAGCATGTTATTGTAATAGTAAAATGTCATATACTCTTTAATTTCACACGAACCTACTTTCCCTGGTGTATTTTGATGTAGTCTGTTAATTTCCATAGACAGTATTATCTTTCAAAAGTTCTAAAGCCTGCTTTCAATCTGAACAGTGTGTTCCTCTCATGTTGTGGTTGAGTGACAAATTTCTTCTTCAATTATTACAAGATACTTTCTCCTTTTTGGTGCAATTCTTATACACATGACCGTAAACATTGATATGCCCACAAGTTTGCTTTTCGTGATGTATCTTCGCTGTATGTTCAAACATGAGATATTTGTAACAACGTATGAGGTTTAATTCTTCTATTATGTATAACTGTTTTTTCCATATAAATCCTCTGCATGTCAGTCAATTTTCTGAAGAAAACTGGATTACAATCTATAACCCAGTTATCACTTAGGATACTTTCATTTATAAACCACTCTGATATTACTCTTGAAGTTGTCACTTTCTCTTTTTCGTTTGCGAGGTTTCTGTCAGCTAGTTCCATTAGAAGTTCCTCTTGTAGTCCCTTTTCCTAACCAATATCTTAATATTCCTTTGATTTACGTTTCAAAACCTGCTGTACTTGAATGATGATTTTTCTCTAAGACCTTACTTCACTTCACTCGTAATTTGTCCGGCAAGATAATGACAATTTTCTTTCCTATTTTCTCTAAGTACATCATTATAACATTAAGAGATGTTTGGAAAAGAAAAAGTTAATCACTACCTTCGGTGTGCCTTTGTACATATCCTTTCGTTTTAATATAAGTATTTGTTTCCTGGGTGCTCCCCCACCACGAACTGCCCCTACATACGCATAGGTCACACGAAGGGCTCTTAATCACATAGCCGGTGGTGAGCCATATAGCCCTAATTTAAAAAATGTCAATTCGTATGATTCCCCTAAGCTCCATATATATATAATCTTGCATATCTTTACGCACCCTAATCTCATCTCCCCCTGCTCTATTATCTTTCTGACTTTTGGCAGCTTTCATTTCCTCCTGCGATTCATTCAATTTCTTCTGTATTGAAATTTCATTATCAGAAATGTTCTATTATGTTCTTTTGTGTTAGCTCTAGCGTGTAAGCTAGAGCCGCCTTCTTTCTTTCCTCTCTCTGCGTTTTGAGGACATAAGTGGTTAATGTATTAAATCGTTCAGCTTTTTGCCTTCGTAAATTTTGGTATAAGTTTCATTACAGCTCTATGTTCGCTGACTATTTAGCTCTTCTTGTATATCTTTGCAAGTGGTTTTGAGTTCTAAAACTTCCTTCTGCATGGTTTCTTGCTCTTTCAGGGAAACGACTATTTAGTTTCTCATTCGCTCGACTCCATCATAAATAGCTCCGACACAACATTAAAGAAACCCTCCGTACGTCGAAGCATTTTCTCCGCAAAATCTGACATTTTCTCAGTAATTATACCCGCAATCTCCTCCCACACGATGCTAAAATTTAGCTGTACTTTTTCAGTACACTTTCTCGATTCTAGACATCTCTTGCTCAAAAACTAGCTGTTTTATTTTCATCAGGCTCTCTCTGAGCTGCTTCATCTGCCCTTCTGCGAACTTTTTCAGCTTTTCTTCTCCTGCTACGTTGAGTGTGTTTGGTATTCCTGTATAAGTTCCCCATGTTTCTGTTTTATACCATTTCATTCGATTAGTTTACTACTCGTGTGTCTGCTAATAAGATCCATTGTGTACAGCCTTAATCGTAGCAAGTTCAACAATTCTCCCCATTTTTCGGATAGTCCTTCGGTATCGTCCCCTCCACAAAATCTTTTTTGTCAAATTTATTTCAAAGGTGTCCTTCGTAAGATTTTATTATTATTGTTTGAAGAATGGCTTCCACAGCTTGCGGCTAGACATTTTTCACTTGATGAACGGACATTGTCGTGTTCGATCAAGCTCCTCTTCTAGAAATTTTGTGACAACTGTCAAGGATAACGGAATTTTTTCATGTTTGTCAGTGTTTTGTTGCTCCTAGTATTTCAAAATGGCATTTTGTGGATTTCAGTATAAATCCTGTGACTGATATCATTATAGGTCGAATAAAACTTTCTCGAATTTCCAGAGTTTCTTGAATTGGTCAGCCACGTCCTTGTATTTGCCAATCGTTAAACTGCACGTTCTGTAAATATTGTCAGTGGGATGGCAACGTCAATTAAATGAATTTCCTTCTTATTTCGGTATAGAAGCATGATGTCAGGGTGGTTTGCTGGAATGGTTATGTACGTTCTAATTTCTCTGTACTAGTAACGTTTCCAATTTTTCTTTTTAGTGATAGGTGGAGGTTCATATTTGTAGTAGGGAGTCTCTGCTATGTTTCGTGAAAGGTGTATAATAATAATAATAATAAGGTTCCCTTATTATTCGTATCTAGAAAGTGACTCAAATTTGTTATTTATGTAAACAGATTTGGCATTTGCTGTAGACACCTTTTGTTGCTGACAGATAATCATCAGGATTCCCCAGTTGTGGCATTACAAAAACTTTTATCTTTTGTTCATGTTTGAATATTCGTTTCCCTTCAAATATTGATCGAGTGATAACTCCCGCAACTATTTACCGAATTTTGGACTTCATTTACTTAATCCTAATGCATGACTTACCCTATCATTGGCTCTATTATTCGTATGGTGCAGTTCACCATCGCTTTCATTTTTTTGTTGTATGTTACAAGTTTCGTTATGATAAATGAAACCACCCTAGATGCAGTCGTGCTTCGTATCATGAATAACACGTATATATCATACCAAAACTAGCTAGTTGATTCCTTTCTTACTCCTTCGTCGTATACTGTTAGCTTCATTAATAAAAAATAAAGATTCTGGGTGACTCAGAAACTCTAATTTTAAGGGTTCCAATGTCTCCACACTCCTATAGGGCATTGCAAAACTAAATCCCTCGCAGCTATGTTAAAAATAATAAAAAACATTTGTTAACTATTGAAAACACAATTATGATCAGAAATTCTACACGAAATTTAATTTTGACAGTGAGATTAATGTTGTCTTAATGAGCAATCTACATTTTTATGATTGACTCTGCCAGTTTGATGACACTAGCTCACAATCACTTGTTTGAAGGATTCGCGTTGTATATTGCAGTGTATTTTTCATGTACAGTGACGCTTCTGGTTGGAGAAATTGTGCAAGATCAAATTTGTTCGGGCATAACTAGCGAGGGGCGACAACCAGAAAGGTTATTGCCCCTGGGAGAGTGTAAGAATAACTTCTATGAGCCGGGAACACAATTTTGGACATCCCTTAAAAGCTGTCGGGAAATCCCACCAACCACAGAAATTCAGTTTAATATTAATGTTTCTTTTTTTGAATTAGATAAATTCCCTCTTGTTTTTGGACGAAAAATTAAGGGGGATGATTTTATATGTTTATATTCCATTGTATTTATAAATGGGAAATGTAGCGTGCTATTGAAGCTTATCTACATGGGGCGATAGGAGGTAGGAGTTGGATCTTAGGCCATTGTTAGTAGGTGGTCCCTTTAGCTGGGTTTACCAACGACATTGCTCACGTGGAGAAGTTAGTAGAAGTTGTTAATAGTAGAGTTATTGATACTTGCAGGAGATGGATAGAGGAAGGAGGGTTCGCTTTTCAATAGTCACAGCTGAATGAACTGGGACATTAATGTGAAAACTACAATTTTTTCTGACCCCATCGGGAATCGAACGCGGGATGACTTGGTGAAGAGAAGAACGCTGCCACCTGTGCCAGTAGAGGGGCGAGGGGATGATTTGGCGGTGCGAGAGCGGACGTGCGGAAACAGGAGGCGAGGCTAACTGGAGGGATCAGACGTCCCCTCTATAATATTCGATCAGCCGTATTTTAAAGGTTCGAGCATCAGTATTATCTGAGGTACGACGATAGTTAAAGTATGCAACGCGGAATCGAGCTTAATATTTCAGTTTTCTCGCCGAGTAACTCATACTTACATCGTCATCAGACATGAACTTTTGGGTCCATCATTGTGAGAAGTATTTTATAATAGACTGTTTCTCAACACAGGACATCCACCGACCATCTCAGTGCTCAAAATAGTGAGTGGTCCTGATGGTACGAGGGAATAGTCATTGCTGTCCAAGAAACTCTTCTAGAAAAGTTCACGCCAGCTAAAGTTAGGAGTGAAGGAAAAACATCCAACTCCATCCCCGGTGGAGCGACGTGAGTTCTACTGCCGGAGGCCAAACTTGAGTCAATGCATCTTCTGACATCTGTCTTCTAAAGCCAGAAATTTATCGTATTTTTGTTCTTGAAAGTGTTTCGAACTTGTAAACAAGAATGCTAGGTATGCATCACCGTAGTACCCCACGGTACCAAGAAGGGTAGTTTCCTTGCTTTTAAATATTATAAAGAGTACTTTGTAGTCCACCCAAATTTTTTATTGTGTAACTATTGTAAAAATCATCAAGAAAGACTTTTGCACTAGAACAATCGGATGTAGACTACATACAAATCAAATGATACTGTTAAATATTGAATATTTTGTATTACGAGAAATTATTATGTAAACAACTGGTGGCTGGGTGTTAATAACATGCCACAGCATTGCTTTCACTGCGGTGCCATTCAAAATCCTTTTGTCTGCTACTGCACCTTCTCTTTTATGACTCTTGGGTCTTGGGGGCAACGTGCGCTGCGTCGCACCAGTTAGTTCTAAGTTTAAAACCCACCATATCACTGCGTTGCTCATTTTATTTTATACTCATGTATTTGTTAAGTTTTATAAATTAAATGAATATACTTTGAACTAATTTATTTATTCCCATATAAATGTATTAACGGATACAAATAAAAAAGTTAATAAAATATATTTTTAATGCATACGTAACGAACATATAACTATACGCAAGTTGTAAAATAAAACCCCAAGCAGGAGTTTTGTTTAGGATAAATTCTTTAAAACAACTGTCTTGAAGAGGTCTACTTCTTAATCCGAGTACGAATAAATAACTATATAAAAACAACATACACAGTACGGCGACTACACAACGTATGGAAAGAAAAATGGTAACATTAATGAATGGAAATTTGCATGCCGTCTAAAAGTGACATGAAAAGACAAATTTCGACCTTCCTATCCTCTGTGAAGCAGGTAACTGTTCCGCTGAGAAAGACGTAGCCTACTACCTCCTCACAAGGCGTTAATAACATTGGAGGTTAGTCGTGAGTTGTGCTGTCGGCATTGTTGTTGCGTTGTAAGGTACAAACAAGTATTGTAGAATCTAGCCTGCATGGAACAATGCGAGTAGCTTCAACCAGTGCATGTAATACGCAGAAGTTGATACAAATTGTTTTACATTTGCCTGTAACATGTAAACATGTCTATAAACTTGCCTGTAACATGCGAAAAATCTGGTAACACTATTTCAAGGCATGACTTGACTTTTATCAATTTCAGTTTTATCTATTGAGATTTCATGGGGTCCAATGGGGCAGGGGGTATAGTTCCCTTTGCCCCTCCCTCTGGATCCGCCACTGCATGTGACAAAGCGATAACGCGACGGATGTCATGAATATGTGCCTCACGTGAAATACATGTTTAGGGGACAGAAATGGTTCGGTAAATGGATATTTGATTGAATTTTTGACCAACATTTGTAATTTTGAGGACTATTTGAAAGGATATAGAAAGTAGAAACAGGTTGCGTATACACCAAAGGAGAGGAGAATGCACATCATGTTTTGTGAACGTCAGTTATATGATATGAAGAGCGATAACGATTTGTATAAAGTGCAAAAGAAAGAGAGCATGTGGATAATTACAGAGAAAAGGAAATTAAATGGAACAAAAAGGATGTTTGAAGTTTTTCGGCAATATGTTTTAGAAATTGTAATGATAAGACGTATGATCAAGGAAGGCTAACTTGGCTATGTGGTAGATGTGTGCCAGCCTTCTGGCAGAAGTGTGAAGAGGGACTGAAGACAAAAGAAATGAAGAGGAAAAGGAAGCGCGAGCCTTGTAATGACACAAGTTACATACAAGGATGCTAAGAACGAGGAACAATGAGTGAATGGGAGGGGAAATAAACTGGAAATAATGTCTCATAGTATGAAATAAATAAATAAAATAAATGTATATGTAGCGTTTAAGTTTTGAAATGCACAAAAATTCGTTCTCAAGATTATAGAAAATTAAATGAAACTTAGCTATGTATGAAGTAAATCGCTCCCAAAACATACTTTACGAACACTCAACAGTACAAGTATTGTCTCGCGAGAAAGTCCCTTCCCATTTCCTTCCTGCAAAAGGATGGTGCAGATTGCACATGTGCGGTTCTTGTGTTCCTAAGTTGAAAAATTTGCTGAACCTTAACCTGCTGACATTCTCCCTCGACTGAGGCCATCCAGGTGTGCCTGAGGTATTGAAAAATGAGCCAGTTTTCATATGATTGTCATCGGTTACGAGTGATGTGCGTAAAACATTTCACAGAGAAGTCAAATATTATGGTCTGTAGGTGAGTCGCTTGCAGAAAAACCATAGTCACACTTTTGCAACTCAATACTTTCTCATGTTATAAACGGAATGTTTTTAGTTACGCGAGTGACACTGGAGGTCAGCTCAGGGACTTTCCCGTGGGACTGTATCTATAAGCAGCCTCTTTTTCTTAAGAATTCAAGTATTGCAGGCGAGAGGAAGAAAATTAATCCACCACAATCGTCCAAACAAATTTTTTATTTGCCAATTTATTAAAACCAGTTTACTCATAGGTACTGCAGTGCCAAAAACAGAAGAAAGGGAATGAGACAACGTCTGTGAATTTAGTTATAACCCCTTTTTTTCTCTCGTGAAGTGCAAATAATTTGAAAAACTATATCCATATAGTATCTAAAATCGAAACATTCACAATAGGAGTAATCCCTCCAAAATATATATTAAAAGTCTGAATATTGTAATATACCAAAACACTTTATCTCTGCAGAAAACTATCCTCGGATCATTCATGTGATATCAACCACTTACGATCTTCATATTTCAGTACTGGGTACTTTTTCTAGTATCGTGTTATTTATGTATATGAAAAATGCAAAGTTCTAAATTTTTCTGAGCGTCCAATTTTTGGTCATTAATGTTCAAAATTAGGATGTCAGCATTTGTTGCGACTTTGTTTACAAAAAGCAACAAAGGACGAGTGACCAATCTATAGACTCGACGCTCATTCTGCAAATGAGTGATTTCTCTCGATCGTTGAACTTCTTTAGATTTCCTGAAATCTCATAGGTTTATTAAAAAAACAGGAAGATAATGATGAACATAGTATTATTAAACGAACCTTAAATCATCACGAAATCCACAGAAACTTTATTCTATTTCCTCGCCAGAACAACTTCAAATAACCTACCCTTACGTATCAAGTCAATCGAACAAGATGGACGATTGATACTCGTAGGTCGATACGCGATCGACCTGACACGTCACAATGGCGCGCGGACCGTCGCCGCTATGAACATGTCTTGGACGAGCTGAAGTGTCTTTCTCCTTAACTCGCTCGGACCGACTCATTCTCATTGACTTGCTCGACCAATTCTCATCTGGCGGTCACGTTGACAACGTCTCCAAATCGCCCTCGACGAGATACCTCGCTTGTCTCGTTTTTCTCCTCACAACTAATCTGCCCACGAAACGTTGTTACGGTCAAGTATTCTCGCTCTCATCTTGAAGCCATGCTTTCGACCATAATCCATTCGCTACTTCGCGGAGCCGGCCTCTCAATTTTAGTCCAATGCCGTCTAGAGTAAACCACATCTCTCGTTGGCATCATCCCAAGCAGTTGGGCCACGAGACAATTTCATGTTCAACTTAACACGTGCTCGTCTGGCAGCATGATTTTGGCCATGAACTACCGGTCCTTCCACAACAAATCTACGTAAATCATCACCTCAACACTCCGGCCGTTCGATCCACATCATAGCTGAACCACGAGGCATTTGGAAAATCACGTCATCATTTCATCGCTGCACCTCATACAGACTTTATCAAGCACAGTTTTGTATCATTTGAATTTCTTATTTTAATGGTTTATTTTCTAGTTTCCATTTCATGTTATTAAATTATTTTGTTGGCACTTCTATATTTCAACTCCCATCTCATTCTTTATCACATTTCTTTGGTCCTTCGAAACCTCTTATCTCAACTTCCGAATGTACCTCAATTTCCCTTGAATTCTGTATAGCATTGTTACAGAAACTCTTCCTTTACTTCACTAGAACATTTATGGTGGATCGAACTTGCCATTAGATTAAAACTCTTGTTGAACATTATTTCGAAGACAGTTACATGTCACGGATAGCATTGATGATGAACGCTTGAAAGTATGTTCTTTTATTAGTAGGTCACTTAACTATTAAAACGCGTTCAACTTATTCGAGACAATATCACATAGAGAACTACACACGGACCCACGTGGTATGCGACCATGCGTTTAATGTTGACTCCAAGAGCATGTCTTCCCTTATAGCTTTAGGCGTCCACCCTGGAGGAAGGGGGGGAGGGGGGAGGGGGGGAAGAACTTTGAAAGTTACCGCATATCTTCTGCACGTGTAGTGTACTAGGAAGAAATATATACATAACGAACCTTAACATGTAGGTACGTGTGAAACCGGTAATAAAGTGCCCACAGCATAGTGTGCCGCCTGGTACAGTTATCTCCTGCATGGAGATGTCTCTCAAGTCATCTGGGGTTTAGGTCTGGGTGGAAATGGTGTACAGTTGTGGAAGGCGAACGAGTGGTGTAGTGGTTAACACCCCTGCGATCAAATCAGATGTCCCATGTTAGATTCCCGGCTCGTCGCCATTTTTATCTGTCTGAAAACTATTCGTATTATTGAATAGTGTGAATTTACTTTGTATTTCAATGCATTATTGATATAACCACTAAAAAGTCACCTTGACGATGAAACAGTGTTTTTATATAGCATCCTATCAGATATTTTTGCTTCAACAATAAGCTGTGTTTTTATTGACTCTTCCTTAATCTTGTTGGAGAATTGTTTGCTGTGTGCTGGAGGTGTGAAGGTGTGTGTGGAGCTCTATGTTTTGTGTAAACATGTCATAATACATAATTGACATCAAAGATTATTGTTGTCTAATAAATTCTGCATGACGTGACTTAGAAGGTTCTCATTGCAGATGTAAATAGAATGGATATTGAATAATTGTTTTTAAGTTTATTATTCAACACTCATGAATTTAATTGAAGACAACATACTAGATGAAAATTTGAGAGAAACAGAGTCAAGGTCTGGGTGGGAGAACATTACGTGAATGTTTTGAAGTGAACATGAGTATGGTTTCCGTTCAACACATTTGTTTGCAATCCACTTCCTGAAGATATTTAAATGGTTCTTGAGTATTGAGTTGGCTGCCCCAATAATGGTACATCTAGCTCGACCTTCTCGCACGTGCTCAATAATAAAAAATAGTTTCATATTTGCTTATTACAGTGGCATTTCACTTCATATATACAATTTGAAATTAAGAATAGTGAAAATTGTTAAATACTTAACAAAGACTTGCGTTGAATACTAGGTGCTAGTTTACGCCTTGTGATAATATTACATTGTAGAAACAGTCATTGTATGCTAGCGCATTCAATCTCTCATAAAATCACTGACCTACCCTCACAGCTCGACAACCTCTCTGTCATTGACTGTGGCTTCTCGAGGAAGCGCAATACTCAGATATTAGTAACGTGGCGGGAAGATTTGTCACTTTTAATTAAGTGCAAAATGATATTTAAGTATAAAGGGTAAAAGATGTACTGAGTTTTAAATGAATATAATTCTCTAGTGGAATTATTTTTATTCTAATTGAGTTTCTGTCAATAATAATAATTAATAAGGACTCAAAAATTAATAGCCAATAACAGCGCAGGATTCACGCACGAGAGGGGCGGAGGAATTTTTAGTCATCTAAGTTGAAAAAAATCGTGCTTCTGATTAGTGCTGCTTCCTGGCAGTAGAATATGTAACTATTGCTTACGCACTTGGGCCATGTGGAGTGGGGATAAGGATCGCGACCTGTAGTTCTTGGAAAAGAAACAATCGGTTCGCATACAGTATCAAACGATGCCTTGAATGTACTGTTGGGAGTGATACCTGTCGACTTGAGCATATAGAAGTGGGCGTTAAGAATAGCAATGCAAAGCAAAGAATTGCTGTTTGATGGAGCGATAGTTAAAAATAGAGGATAAAGACTGGAGAAAAAAAGCTGACAAAGATTTTACGAGAGGCATGACAAATTCGGTGGGAGAAGTCTGATAAAGGAAGAACAAAGTACAAATAGGAATTCTGAGATTCAAGATCAGAAATAAGCCTAAATACAAGAGAAGATTATGTAGTCAGGGCATTTCGGCAACATTGCTTAAAAAACGGAATAAGTATAGTCATGTCCGGATTTGGAAGATATATAGAACAAGAGAAACTGCTCAATATCTGAAAACACCTGGGACCTGATATAAAAAAAGGATTACTGCGTATCAACGTATTCACAAAACTTACAACGTTCACAAGAAAACTAGCGAAGCTTAAAGGAGAATTTTTTACGCTGACTATTTTTTAAGAAGTCCGCGAAAATCTCCACCGAAATATCACTGCATCGCGTGCCAGAGAAATATAATTCTTGACTGGTGCGCAGCGGAGCATTGTTTAGTGTTTGCTGAAATTTTTGTGTTGGCTGAACCTTGTGCGAAGTGTATATTTTACTTTCTGAAATACGTAGTTAGAAAAAGTATTCGAATCGCGAGAAAATTCGATTGCGAGATTTTGATAGAAATGGAAAGTGATCCTTCTTCTTCTCCTTTTTTCCCTTTGTGGCTTTCAGCGTCGGGTTAGCCATTTGCTTTATTCTCTTATTTTCAGTGTCTTGCGCATGTCTTCCTGAAGAGTTGTTTGTTTCCTCCTTCATTAACTCTGTCATGTAATACTCCCATATTCCCCTTGGTCGTCCTGATGTCCTTTTGCCTTCCGGTCGAGCTTCAAATACTTGTCTCTGTTTCCTTTCTTCGCTCATTCTAAATAGATGACCAAGCCATCTAAGAGAATTCGTCTCAACTGTTTTGGTCAATCGGGTCTGATTTCATTCTTTTCGAATCGTATCATTTGTGATTCTATCTCTCTTGTTTCTACGTAGGAACTTCATTTTCGTAGCAGTGAGTTTGCTTTCAATTCTTTTTTAAGTGGTACGCTCTCGGTACCGTATAGGAGGGTTGGAATGAATACCGATGTATATATTTGTAATTCTACTCATTTATCCACTTTCATCCGTAGAAGGTAGTTATATATTTGGTAGTTCACCATGTAGGCTTTATTTATTCTGCTGTTAATTTCTTCATACTTCAGATATGAAAGTTCCTAAGTATTTATAGCTGGGAACCTGTTCAGCAATTCATCCTCCTATGAAATGCTAACTTCATCTGGTAGTCTTCCAATTACCATCACTTCACTCTTCTTAATGTTCATAACCATACCTCTATCATCAGGTGAATGACCCCATTCTGTGACCATTGGAGTGCATGAGTATCTTTTACTATTATTATCAGCGTGTATCAGAATTGGATCCATACGGTCTTCATTATCCAGCAACCCACTTGGAACTTTTGGGTTCGTCTCTGGTTTGATTTTATTATTTATCTTTAAGTAAACGGAAGAGCAAGAGGCGTACGGAGTCGCATTGTTTCACTCCTTCAATTTTAAAATTATTACTCAACTGCCCATCTAGTCTAACCAAACCGTGTACCTCCCTATACGTATACTTAATTATGCTTGATAACGTGCTGGAGACACCAGTTTTCCGAAGAGTTATCCATAGTTTATCTCTCGCAACAGTGTCGAAAGCCGACTTCAGATCTTTAAATGCATCATAAAGTTCCTTTCTTCTACCGATCTTTTCAATGACCGGAGGGTAAGAATATGGTCGTGTGTTCGACGGTAAGGTCTAAACGCACATTATTCTTCGCGTAGTTCTCCTTCGACTTCCTTCCTTAGCTTCAGCTCTAGAATTCTAGAAATAACTTTGCTCGTACAAGGTGATAAGAGCAATTGTCGGTGTTTTTCACATTTAATGGGACTGCCTTTATTAAATATGGGAACTATAATATTTTGCTCTCAGTCTCGTGATATTTCTTCTTCTTTCTATATCTCATGGAACAAAGAGGTAATCCACTTTCTAGCTGTTGATTCGCTATGCTTAATCAATTCTGGGGAAATGCAATTAAGTCCTTATGACTTTCCGATTTTCATTCTTCTGATGGCTTCATCTACATCAGGTTTTGTTATGCCAGCACTCTCCTCTTCTGTAGTGGCTACCTGGTATCTCTCACCTACCAGGTCTTCAGTCTGGGTCTCCACCTAGGTCCTCCCAGCTTCGTATCTCTCGTGCACTTCACCTGGGTGTTCTGTGGACTCTTTACCGTAGATGCTTTCGTAGAGCAGCCGCCAAGTTTCCATAATATTCATCCTCTTGGTCATAAGTTTTCCTTCGTTGTTCTGGATGTTCCTTAAAGATTTTTGCGTTTTCACTGTAATTCGTTAATCACCACCTGCCAGAAGCTTTTCTTATCGTTGTGGTAGCAATTCTCCACTTCATTTCCAAAATCTTTCCATGATTTACCTTTGGCTATCTTGACAGCTAATTTTGCTTCATTTCTGATCTTAAGGTATTTTCCCTGTTCTCTTGGGATCTCGATTCTAGGTACTTAGAGTAAGCCTTCTTCATTTTGACCCATTGTTTTACCACTTCGTTCCATCACTTTGTAAATACCAAGTTTAAAATAAGTCATTCCACGTATTTCTTCTACAGCCTCTAATAGTCGCTTTGGTGAGTTACTATTTTTCTCCTACAACGTGTTTACAACGTGTCTTCCTAGTTTGGTACTTAATACTTCTTTATATACTTCTGAAAATTTTTGAAAATTAAAAAAAACTCCAGTTTTTTCGTTCAATTTCCTGTACAGAATGTTGATGTATTTCCTTCGCATAAGTGGTATTTTGTTTGATAGTTTGGTATACGCCGGTATTATACGGTTATATTTCTGTCATACATCTATGATCAAAGATATTTGATCAAATATATGACCGTGTAATGCATAAGCTATGATTATAGTTCAACTATGATCATACAACTATTAAAATAGGTTCTCGTTGTGAGAACCTTTGATCATAGATGTGACGTAGAAATATGACCGTGTAATACCGTCATATACGTAAAAAAAAGAATGTCTCTCAGCAGCACTATCCTGTTTATTCTACCGAGAGCCGTACTACCTCATTTTAAGAGATTTGAAAGCTATTTATCAGTGTACATGTACCAAACAGAGGGAGAATACAACTTAAGAAAACTAAAATTAAAGATAAAATGTTAAAATTAATAGAAGAATGGAAAAACCACTCCAGGTGTGAAATTGATTGATCTTTGTAACATCACACCACAAGCCCTGATGCGATGATAGTAATTTTTGGTAGAAGCGGGATCCACATAAATACCACAATTCCTATGGTAGTTTTCGTCGCTGCCACCAGCCCAGTTTCCCAGGCAATCAAACACACGTGTAATAACAATTAATAATGATTTAATACAAATTAAACAGTAATCTGAATTTACAAATGGAGACAAACTTCGAAAATCATTAATACATAGAAAAATCTGTTATTACACAAGTAATGCTTTCGGAAAGCATTAATTACACGTAGATAAATTTAGTTGAAGACAACTAAATAGTAAAACCCTCAGGTTATATGAACCTTTAAAATTATAAGTTGTTTTCCCCAACAACTAACTGTTACAAGTTACGACACTCGCAACTAGTAATGACATCATTAAGACTACCGCAGCAGCCTAACGAACATCTGGTCTCCGCGACCTAGTCTAGCCCGGTCACATCTCACGTGCCGGCGGACCTCTACTTCCCCGTAAAAAGTCCTCGAGGATCTTCACTCCTCCCAATATATACTGCAGAGGAAGTCACGTGATCAGCAAATAACCATGCCTTCGCCACCACACCTTACAAGTACTCTTCTTGTTCACCCCTTCGGTTTCTAGGAACGCAGGGACTGCGCCGTGCACACGAACCGCCATAGGCGTCAAGTAGGCGCCCCCAAACACCCTTTTCAGAATATCTCATTGTTTTACATCCGGTGACGTACTTTATTCACCACGTCTTAAAATTCTTCTTTTTTGAGGCGCACCTAAATTCCAGAGGACCTCGCATGGGTCAACGTCGCAGACCGCATTCTCCGAAAACAGTCGTACATTCCTTAGGAAGTGAAAGGTGTACGTTCAAACAATACCTCAATAACTGAAGAGGATTAGGGTGGGTCCCAAGTTCGTCGCACTTCCGTCTTAGCGTAATCTTCTTAGCAATGTTCGGTTTGTGAAATGTGAAGAAATATTAATATTTCACAATTTGATAGAATGTATTGGCGCCGACGTTACAATCGTGTACCTAATACGAATGTACCTTTGCGTGATACATATTTAGCTACTTATAGATTCAAGATAGCTCAAATTTTCATGAAATAGCATTAAAATACTATAATTTATATTAAGAATATGTTTATTATTAAGTTTGATTGGAGCCCGATAGTATGTTTTAGATATAAATAAAAGTTGGGTTTGTGGCGGTCAGATAAATCGTCACAAAGCGACCGCGCCTGACCTTCCACTATACCTCTAAGTGATAGGAGAGGGGGAGAAGGAAGGACACGTCGCTGCCTTGCGGAAAAAAGTGAAAGGACTGTAGTTGAAGTTTACGATCCGCCTCGCACGCCTGTATACGAGTACATGATCACTGTACTCGTGCCAAATCAGCAAGCATGTCTATTAAAGTTGGAATATGATTACCCCTCGTATCCCACAAGTTAATTACGTAGGTTGATTGTTTTCTAAATTTACTTATTACACGTTTTTCAATAGAATGGGTGGTTCTAAGTCATCTTTTAATGATATAGTTTTATGAATATTTTAGCTTAGAAATTTAATTTTTAAATTCTGAAATTATTTGAATGAACTTTGGTTTGAAAACTATGTTTTTCTCTTAAGAATTCTGCGAGTGTAACATTTAACTATCGTGTACTAAATACTTTAAATTAATTTCGTGGATGCTTTATTTAAACGGACATTTGTAAAATGTTCGTGAAATTGTTACAAATATTATTTTACTGTATCTTGTAAAGTTAGTTTCTCATAAGATGAGGTTTTTGGAAGTATACGGAAAGTATATGAAATGGAAAGAGTTTAATTCTTAAACGGTGTGCGAGAGTATATCGCACAGTTTTTGCTAGTATGAAGTTGTTTGAGAAAGTAACGTAAAGAACCCTTTGGCAACGGTCTTCAATACAAAATAGAGACTTTCACCTTTAATCACATGCTTTTCTTTGCAACAGTCCTTTATTAAGTCATACTATATATTTACTTAAATCTATTTCACATGCCACCCCTCGCTTTTTTAATGTTTTTATTCATTTTCCTCCTGCTTCTTTTCTGTGATTCCACAATCGCATATTACATGTTCAATATTGTCGTCTGTTTTCCCTCGTATGCAAGTCGAATGTGTTTGTTGTTGTCCGTATGCAACATCCACCCGGCGTGTTCCGATGAACCTAGGTCACATTCCCATCCAGGGGATAAGTGACTTACAGGCGGCTCCAATGCTTGTAGCACACTTCCACTAGTATATTCGAATAACGCGCCACTTTGTCGGAGACATGGTGACTCTGGGTAGTGGGGATAGATCGGCCACACTCTCTCTAGACGCACTGTGCTGAACAATTATTCAACACTAGATCTATCTCTGCAAAAATACCGCACTTCAAGAGGTGGGTGAGAGCTAATCTTGCGAATAGAGACTCAACAATGTCCATATAAGCAGGTGGCAATTTAAACAACGTAGTCTGACTTCTAAAACGCAGTGACATGGAAATATTCTTCGTGTTGGAAGTATTTTAGGAATATTATGGTAATTGGGCAATGAGATGAATGGCGCAGAATTACATAAGGGTCTAGAAAATTTTTGGAGAGTCCTTCGGGCCGATTGCTTATGGATTGACTGCACGTGGAGCAAGAGGAGTAACTTACTTTGCTGCGTGCTTAAACTCAAACGACAGAAAACGCTCACGGAGTTGAAAAATTGACCGCCACACGCCGCTCCATACTGTATTGCATTAGAGGACAAAATTTGATGAACACAAGTTGTCATGAAAATTTTAAGTTGGGTATAAATTTTTAATAATGTATACACTTAACAAAAATTTATGATGTAGGATAAAAAATCCTTCTAAAAATATGCGTAATGAAATTTTAATGTAGCTCGTTTTTTAGTAATTCTTTCAAGACTCTTAGCAGACCTCATAGCCTGAAGCTCGCCAAAAAGGCATAAAATAAATAAATAAATAAATAAATAAAATATTTATTTTGATTTGACTCTACTGCCTTCCAGAAATATTTTTTTTGTTCCCACCGTCAAATATCTCCCTCCTTACCCGGAATAGCAAAAGCACATGTAAGTTTGTCTATCGTTTACACACAACGAAGAATATTATTTTCATTACTGTGGCCAATAGATACAGGAAGCATTGGGACGTTTACACAAATATGCAAGATGTTTGTCACAGAACTCACTTAAAATCATTTTGGGACAGGAACGAATGAAGATTTCAGTGAGGTTTCTATGTGACACTTCATTTCCTTGACCGGGCAAATTATTGTAACTAAAAAGCAAGGAATGTCACTGGAAGCGGGAATATTCATTCTAAAATTAATTCAAGATTTGAATCTTTAAGAAGCAATCACTATCGAATCTGATTCAAGTGATAGAGAAAACTAAGCTTAGACTATTAACAGGTGAAAAATTTATTCTGGGAAATGTGAGAGGGCAAATATCTTTTTTCATATCTTTTCTTATTTTAAAAAATTTAACTTTATACTGGACGAAACTAAGGTATACATAATTTCATAGATTGTTGTCAATAAAATATAACTATAATATTAAAAGGTTCAATCTCTTCACAGTATACAAGGAATTGGCTATGCTGTATAATACTCGAATAAAGTATAATTCGTGTTGTGTTGATGTCTCAAGCAATCGATAAATATACCTAGACTTATTAAGAAAAATGAAAAATGAAATGTATTATACCTAGATTAAAAATTTGGCATTGAGTATGGCCCCGCGTTGCGGGCCTATTGTAACATAATGGGAAATCTTGATAAACGAAAATGTAGTCCATACTGTGGCTGAACGAAAATTTGGTAATAATAATAATAATAATAATAATAATAATAAATGAACCTGAGTTAAATCGAAAATTATTAATTAGTTTATGTAAATTTCTGTGCCTCGACTAGCTCTTTCTCAGGGGTCCGCTGTAATTGGGTCCGTGTTATTTAATCAAGGGAAGGTACCATACTGGAGATCCTAAGACAGGAAAATGCTTAATAGACAAATTAACTCATTAACATTAATGAACACAAATAACATATGCAATAAAAAATCCTCATGCTACCCCCAAAAACACACGTAACTTCCTGCCAACATAAATACGAAATCCACTGATTTTAGCACCGAATTTGGCTTCTCCACAACAATATGAATTTAAACAAATTAAACATTTTAAACAACATTGAGATAATATTCTTTCAATCAACAGAAGAAACACTGAAGTGACAACAACTTTCGCTTCTTGAAAACGCAATTACATTTACAATTAATTTGAAAGACGGAATTAAGTGGTGTTCTTCCTGATGAATGGCCCCTCTTCACGAGTCATAAAGTTCAAAGTTCTGGGCCCCTTTGAACAATAAAAACCGCAATCGTCTTCTCGCAATAGCGCATGACAATAAGTATTGGATGCAATCAACAGTCATGAAAATACCTCATCCAGATGACAAATCAAGCACTGCAGTGATGAGTGCAGGGTGCGTTGACCTCACGGGAAACTGGCCTGTCTCCGATGTTAAGGCGATTTCTGATTGGTGACGTCACGTCTCGAAGCCTCGAACGGTGGTGAATTTCTCCCTCAAGCTACGCGGCCTGGGTGCCTTCAGACGTAGCGCGGACCTGAATCACCATTGTCCGACTCCAACTGCTGGTGACGGCGTCTCGGAAGAGCCCACCGATTGAATAGATTCTCCATACAAATTAACTCCGTAACGTTTTATCAGATTTAGAATCTGCTGCCAAGAATACTCGCCATAAAGAAAACTAAAGACTTAGTTTCATGAACTTGTAAGCTTGAAAATCTCATCAGACCACATTAAAATAAAACTGAGTCGAAATCAGAATCATGTGCAAGACTCGACTTTTCGAGACATCTAGTTCTGCTCGCGAAAAATCTCAAAATGCTCGGCTCGCGAAAAATCTCCGTCTTGTTTGAAAAAAATCTAAAAGTGCTCGGCGCACGAAACCTCTCCGTCTCGTTTAAAAAACTCTAGAAGTGCCTCGAAGGATGATTTTCAGTTCCTTAAGTGGGTTTTCTCCCCCTACGCCCTTTCTTCCACTTCCAAACTTCTCAAATTTTGAATTAACACGTGATCGCTGCTTCCAATGACATAAATATTCCCCCTCCCATGCCTCAGTTCCAATTGGAGATTTTGAGTGTATTTTGTTACTCGTTGCGCCAATTCTTGGGTGTATATTTGAACGTTACTCAACCGCTGTTTTGAAACGGCTTTTAAACAAGGAGTAACTTGTTTATTTTGTGCCGGCTTGTCTCTTTAACTCCCCCTAGTCGTACGACCGTTTGGGTCTTCTACCCACACCCTCGCTTGTCTGCGATTTCTATACACTCATAAAACCTTTTTCCGACAGGTCCTAGCTTGCTGCAGCGTGGGTTACTGCGCCCTTCGGATTGTGGGTGTTTCTTTTGTCGGCGAACTGCCTGTTTTTTCCACGCCTGCACTCCTCAACGGTGGCCCTTTAAATTTAGTGGAGTGACGAGGCACTCCTCCCCCGCTCCCCCGCTCGTTCTTCGTATCTACAATGCCAGAACAAGGCTGATTCCTATTGTTTAATCACGGGAATAATCAAATTTTACAATACATATCGTTGAACGTGAATTTCTTCAGTGGCTCTCAGTCTACTGTTTTCACTGAGTCATATGTCGTGAACGAACATATGGAAACACATTCATCCAGTAAAATAACTTTTTTATTACTCGTTTACCTGATACATAATAGTAAGGTATATTGCATTTTTCGAGCGCAGCATCGAGAAGGTCAATCCTATATGAACTCCGCTGTTGTGTTGTAGAGGTGATCCCATGCATCATTTAATTTGTTACGAGGCGATCAAGGAAGTATTCCGAAGAGTTCTCGTTAAAAATTTTGAAAACAGGTTTAGTGATTCAAAAGTTATAAATTTAGTACGTAAGAAGCAGAACATTGTCACGTTTTTCCAGAGGGTTCTAAGTGGATTCTGTACATGTGCGTGTGGATCAATTGCAATGCACCTACAAACCTTACGGTCTGAAAAGGTCTCCCAGTGAAATTCGGCCAAAATTGATGGGTAGAAGAGCCGTAGGAATTAAATTTGTTTAAAATATGAGGTCGTGTTCACGTGTGGACTTGAAATTATAATTAGGTATCTGCTGATTGTACAAAGTTGAAATTTCTGGCATGATATATGAAAATGTAGTAGATGCAGTAGAAAACCGCACGTCAGTAGCTGCAGTGGCTTGCGATAAAGTTAAAAAACATTGAAATTATGGTTTGTTAGAACAGCCGTATGTAATGTTTACTCGCACCAGAGAATACTACAGTATATTAAAGGACACTTACTATACCTACCAATAGGAACGCATTGTATACTGTGAATAGTTATTTCCCATGTCCCAATAGCAGATTTAAGGCATTGTTTTCAAGTCTGCCACTAGTAGCGAATTACTATTTATATCCTTCATGTGAAAACAACGAAAGCGACGTTCCCTAAACTTTGTGGGGAGTTCTAGGGGTCTAACCCTGACACCCCCTTTCCATTGCGCGGTCGGTGTAGAGGGACCTAAATGAGAGCATTCCTACGTGGGAAATAGAAACGTACAATTTTTCTATTTCACAAATTTGGCCCTAATGGTAACCCGATCAAGAAAATTTACAAAAGGGCAGGAATAGAAGCACAATGAAAAAGAGGGGAGACAAACCTTGAACTCGTTACTATGGACTCTCGAAATACGAACGGCTTGCTGGAAAAGTACAGCAAAATATTCGTGCGGGTTTTTAAATGTCACTGGAGAATAGCGGAACATTACCGAAAGGAAAATAAGATTTAACGTGGCCAACCTGCAGAGCACGGAAAACTGGACGAAGTGGAGGAAATCTTGCTTCAAATGGGTGAGAAGTTTGAAGGGATGCAATTTGTGGATCGCTAGACGTTAGCAACATTACAGGGGAATATGGTTACTGTTATTGATGAACGTTGCAATACGATACAGAGCACCATCCAAGACTAATGGAATGGGTTGAGAAAATGCAGGTACACGTGGATAGGTTGGCAGACGCAGAACGGAGTCGAATGAGGAGATCAGAGCAAAAGGAAATTCGCCAAACAGCTAGGAAAATATACCGGGTAGATAGGGAAAGTGACATAATTATTTTCAATCATACGATCTCTGGTAGCTGCGTCAGGGGAGAACAAAGTGAAGAAAAATTTGTAGTAGTGGTACGATGCAAATGTGGACAACGGTCCTGCTCGGTACAGGTTAGGTAGCAGATTTAGGGAAAAAGTTCATAGACTTAATGGCACGGGAGAACGGGAACTTGAACGTCAGCTGCTGGTAGGTAACTGTTAGTGGAAAGATATGGGTGCGTGTGGAGGAAGGGGCCGCGTACGGCTCACTTCGTAATATCATAGCGGGTGAAGTGCTTTTGTAGACGAGGGGTAGACTACAAATCATGTGTTACATGAATGTGAATTGACGGATGAAGAACGAGGAGAATAGTTTAGAACACTAAAGGAGAAGGAAATCTATGGGATTGACTGGCATGAGTACATGAGTACCAAGGAAGTTTTCAACGATTTCCAGGAATATATGCATCAGGTAATGAGGATAGCGAAGGCCTTGAGAGCTAGATAGGGGGCGATCCGTTACCTCCTGGCGGTTAGGGTCGGGAACGCCTCTATTGCGGCTAAAAGCGGAACAACACTGACCATATACAAAGGGGATAAGGATGCAAATAGAAAAAGGTTAGAAGAACGACGAGGATACCCGGAAAAGAGAGCATCTTGCTGTGCTAGGATATGACATCCAACTATCGATCCATCGAGTCATACATATTCAAGAGTAGCTTTGAATATGAGACATGCAGTACAAATGACAAAAGAGACATGAAGAATATAGATATAATAGAGTTGATGAACCCCTGGAAGTGGTCTGCCGGCCGAGATACTGGGAAGACAATAATTAAAATTTTAAAAATGATATGAACATACTGGTCCCCTTACAATCTATGTCCCTACACACCGTAAAAACACTCTCTTCATAACCCTTCATCTGTAAATCATAGCTTTCTTTAGTTAACGTCCAATGAAGACTGAAAACACATAAATATACTACATATAAAGCCTTAATTATCAACAATTTCTACTAACACAAGGCATAATATTGATATTCTTTACATGTTAGGCTGAAGACCTGCTAAACCTCCAAAATGAAAACAAAATAAATTGACGATAAACATGTTTAGCCATGTCTCCCTACAATTACCAGGCAGGATCATGCGTTACGTGCCAATAGTGTACCGTTGGCCGACTTAGTTAAATGCGTTAACTTTATTCCAGCAAATGGATTATCATGAAATGCGTTATTCAGATCATATTCATTTCCCTGTATCAAATGAATCCGAACTTAAAGTAACTATTTATTCATTGTGGTGTCACGTTATATTTTTTAGCTTCTGTGATATTGACGAATAAATGTGTGAATTGTAAGTATGATTTAAACATAACCTATAATAAATGCGTGTTTGGCCTATTTTTAGATGTAATGTAGTTAAATGTATTTTTAAAATTTTTATTACCAAATTTAAATTGATATTTATAAGTTATGTTAATGTAGATTTCAGTTATTAAAATGAGAACTTGTTATTAGATCTAACTGGGATGTATGTTAATTTTCAAATAAATATATGGATATAGATGGTCCCTAAAAGTTGGTGCCAGGGTGCTACAGCAACTATAGGAGCACTATCAAACAATCTGGCCACATTAAAGTTTTTAAGTTTCTAAGGAAACCAGAACAGTTATCATTATGGGTGAAAGCCATCCCAAGAAAAGATTTCACACCCTCCCAGTATGCAGTCGTCTGTGTTAAACATTTCGAACCTAGTGATTTGAGTAGTGCATATGTTCCTACTGCTTAAGAGGCGAAAATGAGTTCTAGAAATCAGTATTCACTCAAAGCTGGTCTTGTACCGAGAATCTTTACGGGACTGCCAGAAAGATTTAATAAACCTTCTCCATCAGTGAGCAAGTTCAAACAAGCTATGAAACTGGAAAAAGAACAAAATATTTGGCTGGAAGAGGATAAAATTAGTTCTTTTGGAGAATTACCAAAGACATTGATAAGTTGAAAGGTGTTAGTGATAAAAGGAAAGTTTGTATTCAGTTTATTTGTTTTAAATTTTGAAAGTATTCCAAAGATTAACTCTACTGTTAATATTGATCATAATTTATTAGTGTGTGTGGTAGTTAGTGTTACTTAACTATTAATGGTGAATTTATTAATGTGTGTGGAAAACTAAATATTAATTACATCACAACTGGCTTGGATTGTTCCGCGAAAAAAATTGGAAAGATGGTCGCAGTTAGAGAATTTTCTTGCCAGGTATGTTGGTTTTTCTGTCTTGACAACTGATGATTGAATCAGAGTTGGTTTAAAACACTGTCGCTAACTATCTAGAGTTGTTGACAAACTCCCCTAAGGTATTTTCGTTCTGGTATGTATATTTTCAGACACTTTGGAATTTTTGTAATATTAATAAACATAGTTTAGGCACATTCCGACTTGCTTTTATTGTATCCTCGTGCTCCCGCAGGGTAGCTAAGATACTTCTCGTTTGGCCGGCCGGCCTACGAGACCAGAGTTGCCAAGCGTTATAGTCCGGCCTAGTAATTGTAGGAGGTCATGGTTTAGCATACCTATGGATCTAAAACCAAATCTATACTCTAATGAAATCAATAAATTATAACTTATGTTAACACCCGCTAATGGTTTATAATTACACTGGCGCTCACTCAAAGTGCTCATTTGACGATCAGACGACGCTGGTGTCGCTAAGCGGGTTGCAAATACACTTTTGGTCATTATAGTAACCACTAAGTTATTTCACCATAGTCAGAGTGAGTCTTCTAGATTATCACCACTTCCCACAACTTACGTAGTGCACGCCATAAAAGCATGCGTTGTTTTGTTACTACTAATTTTATTTATTTAGTTCATTGTATGTCTTATGGCGAGGTTCAGGCCATTTGACTCGCTCTTCCAACTAACCGAGACTTTGGTGAGGGAATTGGGAAGGAGAGATTTTGGGTTGCCGGGGAACTTATGATACCGAACCGACATTTGTCTGTAGGTGAGGGAAACCTCAGTTGAGAACCTCACCTAGTTCGACCGAGCAGTGTTTGAATCACCGCTGTCAGTCGATTACCTTGGCTGACTGACAAGAAATCCACCTGGTAACTTATCCACAGAGTCGGTAGGCTGCAGCCTCGACCATCGCGCGGCACAAGGTCAGTCATTTATCCCCAAGGACATCACGTTGTTGCACCATACAGGAGTCGATCCCAAAAGCCGGCACATTAAATGTTTGTGTTCCTACTCTCAAGTCGAGTAGTGGTTGACCCACTTAAATATTGAGGAACACGCATGTTCTCGTAATCTCCAGGCAGTGATGGCATAAAATGCAAAGTAACGCACTAAATACTGCACTCGATGGAACTATTCTTGATTCGATTACTTGGTCACACCGAACTATCATTATGTTCGGAAACATAAAAACATCGTACCACTTGAGGTAACTTCACGTCAGGAGTCTCTGGTAACAAAAAAAACTGCTCTTCAGCATATTAGTAACGGAACGATTCTCTCAATCTGCTCAAACATTGCTTGTCAAGAGTGGAAGTGGAAGTTTACAAGTCGGTCACGAAATTTCCATAGAAGCTTCCTTTCTCCCACTTCTTCGTTCTGACTACTCTCATTTACGCCATTCCTCTGTAAATCCAATTATTATCAACTTGAACAAATGATTCAACCCTCCCGATTGGATATGCTCTTGTATTAACTCATAATCTCAGCCAATCGGAGACGCCATTTTGTTAATCCCTCGTTTACCCTCACACAAACATAGGCAGTGCGTTTTACTTTGTCGTAAAAGAAACCACTGTGACCGACGTCGTCACCACTTCCACCAATAGTGGGCGCATTCCCCTTCATTTCATTCCCTTTCACTACCAATGATTGGATATTTTAAGAGTTTTCTTTTCTTTGATAGAGTGTATCTTTTCAAATGGGTTCCCATTTTTTCAGTGCGAAGACAATTGCGTTTCGAAATTTTTAACATGAATTTGATCTTAACCATTGTCGGAAATTTAATATGATAAATTATTTGAGTTTATGATGTAAAATACGACAGAATACATTCAGCAAACATGGATATTTACAATTAATGTTTAAATACATTATTACTAATCGAAATCCTTTCAGTATATAAGAACAGCGTGTAATTGAAAACGTGCTGTTCTTTTGAAAATATTTAATTTTATGAATGAATAAAAAGTTGAATAATATTTTTTAAAAAATGTATCTCTCCACTTTTGAATAATTATTGAGCCTAGAAATAAGTTTGTAGTAAAGAGGTGTTTTCCGCAGTCTATATTTTTTAAAGTCTTTTTGGTGTTGTATCATCAGTAGTTGGAAAGGGAAAGGTTTAGACTTCACATTTCCAAAACACCTTTAAGTCCCAAACATTAAATTTTCATGGTCCCAGCTTGCGAATATCGATACTTGTCCATTTTTTAAAAGGAAAATGCAGTATTGTACGCCGGGGCCAACACTTCATGAAAATGGTGTCGTTCTATAATATTTGTCCACGTCACGCTGTGGTTGTGACGAAATGCCACAACCTGATCTAGACAGTAATTGGTGCGGTCATGATGCAATGACAAAACATCTAAATTACTAATTTATTTCAAATTTCATTTCAGAAATAGAAATCTTATTTCAGAACAAAAATATTGGGTATAAAAAATATTTAATTAATTTCTGAAATAAACCTGTTAAAATACTTTCTAAGATATATGTCTAATCATCACTAATGTTTTTTGTGACAATTTTTACTTAAGATGTTAATTTTCTAGGAAAAAATTGTGAAAATAGAAAATTCTGTACGCAAGTTCTTTTCCTGAGATATCTAATCTTCATAATGTAGTTCCTTTTTCCCTTTCAAACAAGAGGACGGAAAAACTAGGAGTTATTGACTTCGGAGGCCATTTTAATTTTTGTTTAAACTTATTTTCTTTTACATGTATATATTACGACACTACAACGTGTTATCACGATATTTCTTTATTCATTCCACATCAGCGTATCTTTTAATATAGACCTTTGCTATTTTTAATTTTTACCCAGCTCTCGCGAACTCATGTTTTTCGTGAATGGAAATGCATGTTCTTTTACAGCGCCATACGAGTAAACGCCCAAGACTGTATTGTAAGAGTAACAACATTATATATACAATGAACAAGAATTATAGCACTCAAATATATATTTGATGTAAGAATAAATTATTAACTAAAATAAGTATACGGGTACCCATTTATGAAGACAATTCTTTATATGTTAGAAGACTTAACGACTCGAGCGAAGCTGGAACTCTCATTCTTCACGAAACTTAACCTGCATAAAACGTGAACAAGCACTTGACTTAACGTTGTCTCGAATTTCTTTAATTTTTATTTCCCAATTTTTGTGGAACGCTTTTTAGACTGCACTGTTTTTTAGTTATAATTACTTTCTTGACTATTAGACTTAATAAAGAAAGCATGTTCCAATTCTTCTTCTGGTTTCTAGAAATACCAGTGATGAAACGAAATTGAACCAGAGTGTGCGGTATTTTGGATCCCTAGAATTTGTATCATTGACTCATAAGAACTTTATTTGTCAGCTGGTGAAGGAAATTTTCGTTTCGTTTATTTGAAAACACAATCTTTCCGACCGCTTGTCTGATTTTTCCCTGGATTCCGTGCTACAGACTTGTCGCAGACATGTTTTTTCGCTTTCTCAATTGACTTAAACTTGATAACGTTGCGGTCTGTCATTACAAGCGTCCTTGCAATTTTTAATTATTCTTGTTACATTTTCATAAAGATTATCGTGATACCTCACAACCCGCCAACTGAACTCTGTCCATAATGGCAAGTCTCTTATTTGGCTTCTGAAGTGAACGAGTATTATTAGTTTGTTCTAGTAAAAAAGATAATACGTAAAGAATCTGTTATCATCTGGGGCCAAATGAATGTCAAAGAAACAAAACTGACAACTCTAGTTCATACACAAGTATAGATGACTTGCGTTTCAGTATTTTTTTTGTTGCTGTCATAGTTGTACACTTACTGGGTCATAAAACATACAATTTTTTTTGTCCTCGCAGCCAAAGAAAAGTAATGGGACGTAACAATGAAGAGAAAACGCGGTGTTGTCATTTGTCTGTTGCGGGGGGTGGTCTAGAGTAGCTCTACCAATTCCAGACGGTAAGTAGTGGCACCCACAAATAGACTGCCAAAACACGTGGTAAAGCTAACTTCAGAAAGAGAGCAAAGCGTAAGGGAATATTTACTTTGAACGAAATACGGAAATCTCCCATTAAAGTACCTGAAATATCACTCACAGACATGATCTAGTTATACCGGTGATTGCACATGGGACCGAAATTTGGGGAAGCACTAACAACTCTATATTATATCCACTACAGAATGGACATTTAAAAGAGGTTCTCGGTCTTCCAAGAAGCACTGCAAACTGCGGAGTAAGATGGGAGTTTGGAGAGTATTCACTAGATATAATTTCAAAATTAAGGGCGCTTAAATACTGGTTAGAAATCAAGAATGATTCTAGGAATGAAGTCGTGGAACAGTATTTCGAAGAAAATACAGAAAGAGGTTGGAGGGGAAAGATAAAAATACTTTTATTAAATGTAAACCTCAGTAACATGTGGGACAAAAAATTATACATAGACAATTACAGAGCAGATTTGAATGAAATAAAATTGGCATTACAAAATCACGAAAGACATAACTGTATAAATATATTTAAAAAATGTTCACTAATAGTTCAGGTAGTAGTTGCAGGTCAATGGAGGAGGAAGCCATACATTGACTGGCTAAACAAAACCGCGAGAGCGGGTTACGCATGGTTCAGACTTGGGGGTTGGAAACTAAGAAAATCGAGAATACTATTGAATAATATTTGACCACTCTGCGAAGAATATGAAGACTGGATACATACCTTGTTACAGTGCGTTGCAACTGAATGATCTAGGAAACTTTGGCTACGGGAGGGACACTTGGGGATAGACAGCGAGATGTAATATTATGTAACGAAGTTATGAGAGATAATCGATCACCGGTAGTGCAACTCCTTAGAGTTTTCTTCAATACAGTTAGAGGAAAGAGAGATAAAAGAATTGCTGAGTTAGAAGTAGTGGAAGAGAATGGTTCTGCCGGCCTTTCGTATTTCTGTTACAGGTCCCTTAATTCGGGTGGATGATGAAATGGAAAAGATGATTGTAAGAAATGAAAAAGTGGAATGAAGAAACGAAAAAGTAATTTGTAAATACGTAATGATGTGTAATACGTGAATATGTATAATACTTAGAGATAGTGTTGTGTAACTGTGTATATGTGTGTAAACACGTAAGAATATGTAAGAATATATTTATTTTCCTTATCCTGACCGTTGGTTATCCGTGGCACACAATGGTGCTTAACGAACACACCAGTTGCCGTAAAATTTTAATTCTAATATATTTATATTTAGGGTAAATTACATAAATTAAACTTTATTTTGTCGCGTTAACATCAGAATATATTGCTAGATCGTACACGATTATGACAAGGTGCGGAAGCCGTAACTGGCAAGTTCCTTAAGAGTGAATACCAGGATATTGTAAGCCCAGCCCACGGCAACTACAGAGCCAAATCACAGGCGAACGGGTCTTCAGTCCCTCCAAAACTATGCTCTATTGTAACCATATTGTAAATAACAAATAAAGCCCTTTTCAGTTCTATTCAACTTCAGAAATGTCGTGTGTCCTTTCGGCCAAAGGGAAGATCAAGCTCGTCAACCGTCACAGCTGGCATATCAAATACTGCCGGTTCAGCGATGGGCCAATTTCCTTAATGGAATATATATTAATCAATATTTTAACAAAATAATTTGCATGTACATTGTTGTAATTTCAAAAATGTTTTAGTGTTTGTCTCATTTGAATCGGACAACTATTCCAGAAATTATAAGTTGTACTATAACTTTATCCTTATCTAATATACGAAAATGTGTATTGAACACATTTCGTATATCCATTGCCACAAACGCTCATCCATCACTTATATCGTTTTAATCACCTGGGAAAACATTTTAGTTCACGATATGAGGACTACGTACTTATTTAAGTAACATTATGTGGTGCCCCTTATTACGTATTACATTGTATTGTTCATTGCTTCTTCACAGTGGACAATGTTAGTGTATTCACTTTCGAACAATAACAAATAAAACCCAGAAGAAAAAGTAAAAAAGAGGTTCTTTACAAATAGAAGTCCCGTTCATATTATATTACCATTTCTAAAATTTGTTTTGTATGTAACGTTTTCTAGTTCGTTACTAGTAGTCTACCATTTAAAATATTGAATTACTTTGTATAGTTAATGATAGATTATTGTGCATCTTTACAATATAAAATAGTAAGGTAAAACCGCAAATAATTTTTTCAAGGCTAAAACTTTATGAAATAAATACTAATATTCATTTGAATTAGACACGGCTACATTGGATGTAACGTAAGAATAACAGAATGTCATTGAATGAAAGTTAGCTCTACTAACAAAATAAGAACCAGTGAATTCATGTAAAGTAATAATTGGCAACTAAATAAGTAGAATGTAAGTTCCTTCAAAGTTAAAATGTATTCCTAGAGCTGTTCAATATAAAAATCAGTATAGAATTCAAAGATGAAAGTCAACTACTACCTTATTATAAGCAAAAGAAATGCCCAAAGAATACGGTTCTAGCCTTTCCTTTGAATCTTCCATGGAAAATGAACATGTGTAGAATATTTTATTTCAGTGTTAACCCTCCTTCACTGGTCGTGTGCGAAGCTGCTGGTGTGGACGGCAGCATGTGAATGTAAGATTCTGCTGACACGACATTCTACAGCGACAGAAAGAACCGGCAATCTCGCAATGCTGGTATTGGCTCCTCAACTTTCACGTGGTCTTTACACTCCTCCCTCATTGCTTTTCTATGGTTGCGGGGAGTATACAGTGTTAGTTGACACTGTTCTTATGAACTTAGCTTTCTATAATTTGATGATGCCAAATTCTAGTAGGGTCTGGCGGGGTAATTGTAAACGTTGGGTAAATGTAAACAAGTGACCTGGGCGACGCTGTGCAAGTCAGAGAAACTGAAAGATAATTAAAACTGGGAGTCTGTAACACTGTGGAAGAAATATAAAAATTCTCCGATTTTGACCCGAACAGATAATGAAATACGATTTATAAAAATTGCGTTATCTAGAGATTGATATTCGAAACTACTGCATTGATTTTATTGCACTACTGTTCAAATTGTTCAGATGTTTTTTATTTGGTTGTTTATTAATTTCATTAGTAATGTAGAATGGTGACAGCGGTAGGCTAGTGGTATCGTCTTCGCTTCTACGATCCAGCTGAGCGGTAGAGCATGGCTTCAAGCCCTGCCCGGCCGAATGAGGTGAGAGTTTTCAGCTTGGGTTTCCCTCACCTACTCCAGACAAATGTTGGTTCAGTACCAGTAGTTCCCCGGCAAACCAACATCTCTCCTTCCCAATTCCCTTTCCAAAGTCCAACGGTTAGGTGGAAGAGCAGACCTCATGGCCTGATTCTCGCCAAAAATACAAAATAAATAAGTTGAAGCATGAAATAAATAAGTTGGAGCATAAAATAAATATGGTAACAAAAATCTTTGATATTAGCTTCTAGGCATTTGGTAGGCACCACAGTTCCATGCTTACTATTATTGCACGTTTTTCTAGGGTCGGGGTAATTGTAAACATAGTTATTTGCTAGACGTTTCGCGCAGTTTTATCGCTTGATGAATGTGTATTTCTGAATTAACTTGCATTTAATCACATCAAGTACGTTTCAATTATTAGTAAATCTCACTTACCTGTCGTAAAAAATAAGAAACAATGGAATATGAGTGGTTTTAGGTACCTGTATAAAAGAAAATGATTAACTTTCGAAGAGACCAATTCTGATTGATAAGAAGGGGCAGAGGATTTCGATAAATATTTTGAAAATATGGAAGACAATTTTCTAGAGGAAGTAACATAATTAGAGTCAACCGCGAGAGACGTTGTACTGGGTACGTTCCTACTCGTCCATAGAACGAAAGAAGTGTATAAAACCCGTTTCATGGGTTAGTAATGCTATTAAGTTGTAGGAGATGAATTGGAAGACACTAAAAAGGATTGACAGGGTAAAAACTAAATTCGATCTAGCCGAATTACCTGTGAAAAAAATCAATCTCATCCAGTTAGTGAAAAAGAAGGTACCAAAAACGTTCTAAAGCTTTCTCGCAGAGAAAGTATTGTTTTTCTTCAACGAACGATTGTTGAAGAGGATTGTGCAAGAGCTTAAGATTGTAAGATAGTGAAGCAGGTATATCTGGTCATTTCTTGATTCGCACAAATGCGAAAAGTCTTCTGACAGTTTGGTACACATAATGTGATCTTTTTGCCCTCATCCCATGCTTGCGACTGCTTCTTGAGCGGTCTGCATAGATCATAGAACGGTACGATTTTTTATTCGTTTCGAAGTAATGAATTTCAAATGGTTATCATATTTAAGTTAGTTTTTAGAGTAATAAATAGTTTAAAATATTAAAAAAGTTTTAAATTAAAAATTTTTAAAGTATCAAATAAAAATTAGTTTTTAGTTTTTTTGAGTGAAGTTTGGAAATTAATATAATATTATTACGATATTTTTATGCTAATTTTTATTATTTAACTAGAATTTTTTTAATCCCCTCAATCTCCATTTTTCAATCCCCCCCCAAAAGAAATCCAATGCCTCGAGACCTTCCTCATCTACTTTGGGTTCCCTTGTATGAATTTATGATAACGCTGATTTTGTGAGAAAGGAGATGGCAATGAAGGTTAACTCGAAATTTCGTGAAAATTGCAAGGTTACGATTGAACGAGAGAGAAGAATTTTTTTTAAATTTTAAGTAATTGTTTCCGTTCTTGTACTTACTATTTTCCTAGTATTAAACAATTATAAAAATATTATTAACTTGGATATTGAATGAGTTACCCATTAAAAATGACAAAGGATTTTGACATCCAATATTGGGTCTTAAAATTTGGAGTTCACATACCTGCAGGATCAAATCTATTTTAATATTAAGAATATTATGTTTCTTAAGTATTATTCATTTCATTGGATCAAATACTATGGCGAATAAGTTTGGAGTTAAATTTATAAATTACTTATATTTTTTCTATTTCATGTATCAAATATCCTTATTTTTCTTATATACGGAAGAGAGAAAGAATTATGAAAGGGAGATTTTGATGGAAATATCCGTTTCGGGTGTTCCTCATACCGGAACTGTGGTTTTAGCAGGACGTACGTCCATCTGTCGATTCATCTGTACGCATGAAATCTGGCTAAACGCTTGGGTCAGTTTCATGTATCATATTTAGCGTAGTATCTGCTTGTTGTCGATGCACGTACTTGAATTTTTAAAAACTTTTATGTGGAGTATTCTTAATATCAATCTCACGGTAGGTTTTGGGATTTTTTATAGAATAACTCCAAAATATTCTTTCAAAATTTATGTACAGAAAATGGGTTAAACCGTGGCAACCGGGAAAAATAGAGGTCTTACACATACTCTAGTGACGTCACTGTCGGGGTGCTGCATAGCCCGCACAGCGGCCGACGATATTAAGAGAGCACGAATACAGGTCGTATGAGAACATATGTCATTAATATTTATTTCCAAATTTTCAATATTATTCAGGCTCAAGTCAACTCCATATGAATCATGTTTACCATTTAATAAATTAATGATGTAAAATGTAATGACAACACGGTTGTAGGAAATCCCTTTCAACCAGAGCGCCATATTTTTTTTCTGTATAATGTAACCAATTCTCTTGATCGTGGAAATAATTCACAAGGTGTTTTTCTTGATTTATCGAAAGCATTCGATGTAAGCGATCACGAAATTCTTCTCACTCATACAGCATTCGTGAATTGACACATCAAAGGCTATTTTCCTACTTGAAAGGTAGGCATCAGTAAGTTAAAATTTTCCAAGTTGAAAATGAAGTATGTCAACATTACCTTTCAGAAACAATGCCACTTACTTGCGGAGTTCCTCAAGCTTCAATTATAGACCCTATCCCTATTTTAATAATAAAATATAATAATAAATAAAATATAAAGAAGGCGAATGATATGTCATCCACCACGTCCGATTGCAAAATGGTTCTCTTTGATGATGACACTAATTTACTAAGTAAACATGTAAACGCGCAAAAAGTTCTATCTAACCTCTCGTATTGGTTTCTTTAAAATCGTCCCATCGTTAATACTGATAGAACAGTATCCATGTCATTTCGCAATAGTGTAACGAAATCTCTTCCTCCTACATCCCTTTCGATAAATGGAACCCAAATAAAAACAGTCAATTTAACAAAAATTTTAGGGTCTCATATTCAGGACAACCTCAAATGGAATTGCCATATTGATAATGTGAATTCTAAACTAAGCAAACTGTGCTATGCACTCTGAATTTTAGTCAACACGTTTGTCGCTGCGTGTATTTTGCAAATATTTATTCTCATTTACGGTACGGTATTATCTTCTGGGGCCAATCCACTTAGAGCATTCAAACTTCTAGTATCCAAAAGAGAATAGTTCGGATTAAATGCAAATTTCACCCACGAAATTCATGTAAATCTTTATTTAGAGAATAGAATTAAATATTCTTCCTCTCCCTTGCATATATATTTATGAAGTAGCAGTGTTTGTTAGGACTGAACTATTAAAATCCCACCCTTGCTTTAGAAGAAATAGTTTAGTTCACGAACATGATGAGGCTAATATACATCGTCCTGGCGTGTTAACCACTTTTTGCCAAAGAGGCCTATATCAATCAGGAATAATTGTGTATAATTCCCTTCCCAAAAATATAAATGATATAAATAAATTGAATCTCTTTAAATCCGTGGTTACCTTCTCTGCCCTGGAGGGTAGGATTCCACATTCAACTATTTATATAATCTTTTAAATATCTGAAGCCAATTAATATTAAATTCTCTATTATTAACTACAACATACTAGTACTCTCTATTTTAATACATAATTTTGTAATTATTACTATATATATTTATTATTAAGACCATTTTACCAATAGCTAAATATATTCCTGTATCTTGATTGAAGATGACAGCAGAAGCTGTCGAAAGCCGGTTTTGGCAAATAAAGATTTTTCAGTTGACTATAACTTTGTTTTTCATTAAAGTAAACTGAATACAACACCATTATCTAATTATAATAATGATATAAGTGATGTTAATATCTCTTATACTTTCTTTCGCCATTGTTATAATACTCTAGATACTGAATAAATTCCTATTCTCATGAATGTTATTTTTGTTCCTTTTGTTTTTAAAAGTTTATTTCTGACAGTACACAACCTTGGCACGGTTGTGTACATTATCTTTGTAGCCCCATCGTGGCCCTTGATGACTATTTTGAGGGACGTAGGTTTCTATTAATACAAGTTTTGTTCAAACAGTCGAGAATTCCTTGACAGTTTGCCTTAAGAGTTGAAATCGAATGCAGTCGTTAATTTATACTCCACTGATGCTTATAAAACCTTGGGTTTGCAGTGGGATCGAAGTCAAGACCTAATCTTTGTAATGTTCGAGTATAACAATTTATTATCTAGTGTCATTCACTCAAAACGTTCTGTTTCAGTGCTTGCGTCGACCCTTTGGGTTTGTGCGCTCCGTTCGTTATTACCCTTAAGATATTCATGCAAAAATTATGGGCTGCCAAGTTGGATTGTGATAAGAAATTACCCAACCTTTTACAAGCAGAATGGCTGCAAATTAAAACGGAGTTGAACCATTTGAATTCACTCACGTTTGCAAGGAATGTCTTATCTAATGTACACTGTACCGAAGAGAATCTTTATGGATTCGCGGATGCATCACAATTAGCTTATGGTAGCGCCATCTATTTGCAAACCAGCTCTGAGTGTAAAGTTTTATGTAGTAAGTAGAAAATGTGCTCGTTAATTCCTATCTCTTTGCCAAAAAAGGAGCTTCTCACCGCTGGTCTATTTGCTAATTTCTTTAATAAAGTATGCTCTTCCTCGTGTCTCGATTTTAAATATACCTATCTATTTACAGACAGCTCAATTGTATTATCATGACTGAAACAGCCAAATGATTTAAAAAAACTGGATTCATTCTTGAAAAATGAAGTGTTTCAGATTCGAAACCTGACGGAGTAGGCTGATTGGTTTCACTGCTCCAGCCAGGATGACCCTGCAGACTTAGTTTCCAGGGGTTGCATGGTAAATCAGCTAATTTCATCGATGAATTGGATTGAAGGATCTTTATGGATCTCTGAATTCCAACCATCTCGTGAAGCAAGACTGCAAAATGAGAACTCATTAAATGTCTTTGCTATATCTGAGACAGACGTTTATCAAAATTATACTGCCTGATAGCAACGTGTATTAGGTTTCTAGCTAATTGTCGTGCCCCTCATGAAAAAGGATCGTCATTCAATGAATGTCCTCTTTCTCCTGCTAAACTTCAAGCCTCTCTAAACTGCATTATGCGAGTAATTCAATTGCAGGAATCCTCACAAGAAGTTTCGTGTTTACAGAAGGGCTCTCAGGTTCAAAAATCTTCCAAGCAATAAAAATTATTTCCGTTCCTTGACAATGAGCAAATGCTCCGTGTGTGGGGAAGACTTGAGTAGTCGAATTTTTCTTATTCAGAAAAACATCCAATAATTTTACCTTCAAATAATTATTTTGTAAAATTATTGATTAAAGACCTACACGAGAGTCTTTATCATGGAAGTATACAATTGATATTGTCACAATTACAAGCTCGTTTCTGGGTGCTATCAGCAAGATGCGCTGTTTCCTCTGTCATAATTGCTTGCCTCATCTGTAAATCCTTACAAACAATTACTAGATCCCAGCTTATGGGTTATCTCCACACTCGAGAGTTAGAATGTCAGAGCCTTTTTCAAAGGTGTCACTTGATTACTGTGGTCCTTTTCAATTGCAAACTGGTCTCACAAGGTCAAAGATTACTATCAAAGCGTATGTTTGTATTTTTGTTTGTCATGTAACCAAAGGAGTCAATATAGCCGGTGCAATCTTTATCATCGCAACATTTTATAGAAGACTTGTATCGTCACTCTGCCCCTCATGGCCTTCCGAAAGAGGTCTTCTCTGACAATGCTACCACCTTTGTCAGGGATAAAAAAGATTTAAAGAAATTAGCAAACTTTCTCAAAAATAACGACAATTTTCTAGAAATTCAAACTTGTCTAGATTGAGAAGGTATCACTTGGAATTTTCAACCCCCTTGTAGCCCTTTCAGAGCGGGACTTGTAGAAAGGATGGTGTGAACATTCTTTTGAAAGTTCACAGAAAATTGAACCTTTGAAAGACAGATTTTGACCTTTCCACAGTTCATGACCATCTGTTATCAGTTAGAAGCGATTCTAAAATCGAGGCCTCTGTATGTAAGTGGAGATGACCCATCAGTAATCACTCCTCATGACTTAATAACAGGTTTCCCATTGTAGCATTTTCCTTTGTTGAAAGATCCAGGAAAGGATGTCACACCAATATATAGATACCAAACTTGAAGAAGATACCTCTCCAAAATTTGGGAAAGATGATCCAAAGAATACCTCTCTTTGTTACAATCTCGCAGTAAGTGGCAGTTCAAAACTCCACCTCTCAAAATCGGGGATTTGTATGCCTCAGAGAGGACTCTCCTCAGTTAACATGGCCTTATTGAATAGTATCAAACTTTTAATCTAGATGTATCTGGGATAATCCGTACTGTTGCATTAGAACTTCAATGTGCGTTATTGCTCGACCGGTTCAAAAATTGTGTAAATTACCCTTTATTGCTCCTATTACTGAGTAGCACCTTTTTATTTTTCACTTTTTCAACAAATTCAACAATTTTTTTTTTCATTTTATGTCTCTTTACCCTGTTGTTAATGTATGTTTATTTCACAAGTAATTGTATCAATGTTGTTAATATGTTGAATCATTTAATCAAAGTTATTTAGATTTAGCATTTCCTGCATTAACTATTTAATTCAGTCCTATTTAACGTAAGATGATAATAATACTTGATAGTTATTCTATGCATGTAGTCAAATCAATTAAAAAAATTGTACACCTCCAGGCTAGTATAATTTTTTACAATAGTTAAACTACAAAATTTTTACAGAAATCAACTATAATTTTTTGCAATAGTTGAAAGGCTCTTGGAGCAGGTGGATCCAGAGCAACCATTTCCTCGTAATTTATGTAGCATTTATTCATTCTGTATTTATACAATCTTCTTAATCCAGAAGATGGCAACCTGAACTACCAACCTTCACAAACAGCTTATGTAGACTATCTATAGACAATAAGACAAACATTTGGTAATTATGGGATACGTGGTTCACTCAGTTTTACACCCATTTGTATAAAGAAATTATTGTATTTCAGTATTAAAAAATGTATATGTTCTCTTTTTGTGTGTGTTACATCATTTACCAAGTTGTTGTAAGCATTAATGTTGACACTTTGCCAACTTGATTGTAATCCAATTACTGTACTTTGCATAAGTTTCTTGTTTTCTTACTGATATGCCTTTATGTCTGCACATTTCTATTTTAGTTCTGTCAGTAATCATTATTTTCTCTTATGCATGTGATTCATGGAGCTCCATGACATTCCTGTCATTTATGCTTGCTCCATATTAAAAAGGTAAGAAGCTTTCCAATTTTCTTTGTAAAAAAAGGAAAAAGTGTAATAATTTATTTCCATTTTCTTACTTCTCATCTCAGCATGTTGTATGATTGTTTTCTGGGATAATGTGCAGCGTATAAGCATTTTTTTTCTTTATATACTCTTGGAATTTCTGTGGAATAAAATAGTAATATTTTTATGTTAAATTAGTTAAAGAATCTAGTTCATAAATAGAAAATGACGTAGTCTTCTATCCGGAAATTCAATCCTGCCTTCCATTACTAGCCTTTCTCCTCACTCATATCACTATGCCTCTTTTCGGAATTAATGGACAAAATAGATGAGTGGAATTCGCCACCAAGACTTATACTGCCCATATTGCGCGTCCCTTACTTCCGATTTCTACAACGATTTCTATCACCGAAGTTCAATTCCCGGTCCGGACAGAATGTTAAAGAAATGACGTTAATCTGAGCAGTCAACAGAAAGTCTCGCGGAGCTGAGGGCGAAACTAGCACATCAAGTCTTCATGGTAGCTACGCGCAGGCGCCGTGGTATTAAATCGGCGATATTCAGCATTCGCGCGTAAAAATGCAATTTGACATTCAGTGTTCCCTTGACCTTAGGGATAAACGGTCGAAGGAGGGCTGCGCAGCTATCGGGCATGTGTATGCCATCTATCGGCCGAAAAAGCACTAGGGCCGGCAGGAGCGAACGAGTGCGATCGCGAGCGGTACGATCGGCGGGGACAGACGGTTGCTAGAGACTACTGAGGGCGCATCGAGTTCAAGGATTTCTATGTTCTCGTGAGCAATTTCTGGTCATTTCATTCTTGATGTTAGCGAGTCCTTTCGATAACAGTACACGTGCTGAGAACAATAGAGAGACTCTTCACTACTTTTCCTCGGTACTTTTCTCTGGAATCCTTATAATTCTTCGACGGGGCTTAGGTATATGCTCCCATCAAAATCACTTACGGGTTTTTTTCTTAAATTCTTATTCACACTGCATTTGAGGTAAATAAAATATTAAGATACAAATGTTTCCAATAGTATGAACGTTTTTACTGTACAATATTAATTTGTTTTGTCTAAAAATAATGTATAACTTAACATTAATTGTAACGAGTAAAAATAATTGATAGCATTTATAAAATCTTTAAATAATTCTTTGTAAGGTCTACGCGAACTTCTTTTTGAAATTTTCTCTATCAATCAAAGTCAGCGGGTCGCGGAATTCGTCCAAAAAGTTTAGAACTGGATCATTGCACAACCCAGTTTCCCTAATGAGCAAATTTTTGGAATCTTTCAAAATCCAGTCCACTAAAAGTAATATTATTTTCTGGATTGGGCAAACGTGCCATTTCGAGTAGAACCCTTTTTTCGTCAGTTACATCTATGGATTGGATCTTTTGCTCTTCCTATAATGATAAATCATATGACAGCATGATCTACGTGCTAATAATTTACGTCTATATATTTACAATTAACTTTATGTCCATTTATAGACCATTACTTCATTTTCTCTGAATATTTTATCACAACGTTTGGACTCTGAGTCTTCGTCAGGTATTCTCTAAATAAATTTACAATACTTAGCTACATGTCTTATGACATAGTTTTTCATCATTAATTGAAGTCAATATTGAACAATCAACAAAGATGACCACCTTAATAAATCCTACGTATTGGATAGATTTTCGGTGTCCAATATAAATTTGAACATATGGATGGCTTTTGTAGAGTAACTTTGTAGAAAAACAAAATAATGATCGAAAACAATATTGAAAAAATGAGGTACAGTTTAAAACTGAATTGTACAATATATTATTTCATGTTACTGCTTAACCTACATAATTTAGTGTAGACCAGAACACAAGGAGTACGTTTACATACAAACACAAAGAATACCTAAATTCTTTCGAGAGATGAAGTAAATATAGGAAAGAAATGGGAAAATCACATTACCCTAATTCAAATCCTTAAAATCGGAATGTCTTTTCTTAGCGAGCCTCTAGAAAACAAAAGCAATATCAGTCAAAATTTTAAGTTAATATCTCTTAATTTTTCCCCCTTCGTTGATGAGCGAGTCAGCCGGTCAGTCACTCAGGACAACAGCTCTTATATTCTTCGATTTTTGCCAAACATACTGTGACTTCCAGTTAACTGTAAGTAATTAGGAGCACGGTGAACCAATCAATGTTTAATCTTTCATGTAAAATTCAGTTGTTATAAAATGTGAGACGTTAAAGACGGTTGGAAGTAACCGCGAACACCTGCGACTTTTGAGCTGTCAATCAAAATTCCAGTAACGGAAAAATCACTGGTAGAAGTTTCTAGAACGATTTAAAGGAACGGTTAAAAATCGTAGAGTTCTTGCAGGTGTTCACGGCGACTAAAGAAACTGAAAATACGGAATTAGAGAATGTCGGTTGGAAGAGTCAGTTCGAGTCTGGAACCAATGAGAGAATCGGTAAAATTATAACTGTTGCTTCCACAGCTATGATAGGTCCGGTTTAAAAGAAGGCAGTTAGCAACAACGAAGGGAAGAAAAGTTGTAAAAGTTCTCGCTGAAACGAAAATATAAGAACAAGAATCAGTTTATTTTCTTGAACATTTTTAGATTTTACACAAACTTAAAATTTACTTTTACAATATAATAGGTATTTTTTAATTAAAAATAAAAATAAAATGTCCTTCCTATCAGGTCTGATCAAGAAATCAAAATTAAGTACATTTTACACAGAATAAAAAAGAACCTATCTCAATATAATAATAATTTTATTTTCTCTACTGGATATACAAATCAATGCATATACACACAGAAACATAATAAAAAATCCAAGAAAATTTAGGGCTCCAAGGAAATCCTGTGTAGAGGTTCCTACAGAGAAAATTAAATTGCTATTTTCAGCGATCAGAGATATAAAATTAAAAAGAATAGGATTCCAATAATATGCCTATATTCTATTATACATACTAAAGATAAGTACATAAATATACATAATAATAAGTAAAATACAAATACCTTGTACTGATTCAGAAAAAATAATAAATAAAAAAATAAAACATCCCATTCCTGTATTGAAAGTAAGAAATTTATGTCCTCTCTTTCCAATAACAATTTTTTAGCCTAGTTTGAAAAATTTGCTTGTTACAGACAGACACTTGATAAAATCAGGCAATTTATTGAACATTCTTGGAGCAATGAAATTATATGTTCTGGTAAAATAAGCAAGATTAGGATTTGGAACAAAAAAATCATTAATATTTCTAAGTTTTTGTCTGCAAACATTGTCATGTTGAGGGAAATTTCCACTTTTAGAATAAAATAGCTTCAAAACCTTAAAACACAAATGTATTTAAGAGGTAGAATTTTTAAAGTGAAGAAAAGAGGATGTGAATTTTCAAATTTACTTTTATTTAAAATTATCTTCACCATACGTTTCTGTAAAAAAAATGGATTTATAACAGTGCTATAAGTATTTCCTCAAACTACTATATCATATTCAATTCTACTCTGTATCAAGGCTTAATACAGTGTACGCAAAATATCCTTATCAGTTAGTCTTCTTAAAGAATAAAATTACCTTAATATACTATTTAGTTTGTTTTTGAATTTCATCAAATGAGTTTTCCATGAAACCTCACTATCTAAAATGACACCCAAATAATTTATCTCATTGGTTCTTCCTACTGAAGTGCATTTACTTGTTACACATACACCATTTTGTCCAATTGGCACAAGTGTACTTAGCTTGGTCAAAATTATTCTGAATATTTTTAAAACTGTAAACAATAAATTTGGTATTTTCTGCGCTCAACAGCGTATGATTTGTAGTAAACCACCACTGAGGAGATTTTAAGTCATTTGTCGTGGCTGAAATCACTGATTCCCCATCATTTTCTATATAACACAAGACCGTATCATCAGCAAAGGATGTTAATTTTCCATATAGTTGTGCCTTACAGAGATCATTTATATAAATTATGAATAAGATCGGTCCTAAAACTGACCCTTGGGGTACACTACTTTCTATTTCACCCATTTTACTGCACTTTTTTCCTATCCTGACACATTGTCTTCTTCCTACAAAATAACTCTTAAACCATTTATGTGCATTTCCTCTAATACCACATTTATACATTTTATCGTGCAGAATATCATGGTCTAGTGTCGAATGCCTTCGTAATGTCCAGAAACAAGCCACTTACACATTATCCTTCATTTAATCCATAATGTACATCAGTCATAAAATGCATGAATGCTCTTTCAGTGTTTATGGCAGCCCTAAATCCAAATTGATTTTTACTAAAAAAATCTGTATTTTGTAAAAACAATTATCAGCCTAAGTCTCATTAATTTTTCAATAATTTTGGAAAAACATGACAAAAGGGAAATTGGTCTGACATTGTTGCATTGGTTTTCGGATCCACTTTTAAAGATAGGTATGACTACAACATCTTTAAGGATTTTTAGAAATACTCCAGTAGTGAATTAATTATAAATAATTAATTTTAGTTATGTTATGTAAATTTCGTTGCAATTTTCTTCACTAAGTAAGTACTAACTTTATCAATACCTGCAGAAGTATTATTTATCAGTGATTTTAAAACTTGAATAAGTCTCTGTAAGACAACTGGTTCTATAAAAATTGATTTTGACTCTGTTTTAACAGTAAAACTATTTTTAATTGGTAAGTTGAAAAAATTACTATTCACTTTACAGTTTAGATTCAATTTATTGACTATATCTAAAAATAATTTATTGAATGTATTTGCTACTTTGTAAGGGTCATCAATTATTTCATTGTTTATTTCAATATTCCTTTGACTGGGTTCATCTTTCATTTGTACTACTAGTTTGTTCAATAAGTTCCAAGTAAATTTTGAATCTCCTTTGCACTTTTCAAATTCTCTCCTCTAATATCTCTCTTTAAGTAACTTTGTGTTCATGCAATTTATTTCTAAAATGTGTGTAATAATTTCTGAGGTTTTCGTTCATAGAATGCTTTTTAACTAGTTTATATATTGTGAGATTTGAATAATCCTCTAATTAATAACAATTTAATTATTTTGTCGCGGAATTTTGGACGGGCGAAGAGTAAGAAATTTAAACGAATGACGGTTTGGAGAAGTGGACGACTACAGACGGGACGCGGCACTAGAAAGTTGTCGGCGGCTCTTTTGACTTCAATCAAAATTTATGGTCTTTTAGAAACCTAAGGCTAGTAAGAAGCGGGGGAGCAGGTCAGACCACCCTAAGGAGCCACATCTGGTCGCCAGATCGCACACAGGCTCAAAATTGTTCGCGAAAAACGTTGGACATTTAAACGTTTTTTTTGGCAGAATGTTCGAGAATGTTCGAGAAGGTTCTAGAAGGACCTTTAAAGGGTCCAATGAGAACCTAGGCGTAGGAAGGGGAAATTATTTCTGATTGGGAACTTTCGGCTCACGTGATATTCAAAATTTTGGAAATTTTGGGAGAAAAGAAGGGATGGAGGTTATTTAACGGGGACGTAGAGATTTTTCGTCCTCACATTTTCGCACAGAGTGGCTCACACTTTCGTCTTTCGAGTGATAGCTCACATTTTCGCAGAGTTGCTCAGTTACTCACATTTTCGCACAGAGTAGCACACATTTTCGCAGAGAGTTGCTCACATTTTCGCACAGAGTGGCTCACACTTTCATCTTTCGAGTGATAGCTCACATTTTCTCAGAGTTGCTGAGTTGCTCACATTTTCGCAGAGAGTTNTGGCTCACATTTTCGTTTTCGAGTGATAGCTCAGAGTTGCTCAGATTTTCGTAGATAGCTCATTAGTTACTCACATGTTTTTCGTCTGCGCTCATATTGATGCGTTCAGCTCACATAGAAGTTTTTGGTCACAGATAGATGCTCACGCAGCTCAGACATACACGGTTTCGTCAGATCAGATGCTTTTCAGATCGCGCTGATAGATGTTT